>CM055855.1:7817500-8417500 GCA_029490765.1 Euthynnus affinis | reverse complement strand
CCTCCGCACCTTATGGACTTATAAAATTTTTAAAAATTCTATGCACACATTGCCTCTGTACCTGTTGGCACTGACATCATATCGAACCTGAATTTAGCTTTCTGGCACTTACTCGTGTTGTTCTCTCCTGACTAGCTTCTTGCTTGTGTTGTATTAACTCTCGTGTATTTTGCTTTGGATAAAAGCCTCTGCCACATGAAATTGTACATTGTAACACTGCAAGAAACCAAAACTCCCCCTCTGTCTCACCACTCCCTTCCCCCCATCCCTCTTGTATTCTCCCTCCCTTCTCTTTCCTCCTTTCTGCCTCTGTTCTCCCGCTCTTTTGTACTTATGTGTGATCTGTTGCTCCTCAGGGTTAAGTTTTGGGGCAGATTGATGGTGTTCAAGCCTGACTCTGGTCAGCAAGGGCCTGCTCCTTCCCACATTTCTCCCTCTCTTCCTCTGTGCATTCATTCCTGCTCCATACCTCATTGCCCTCCTCTCCTCCATCATTCATTGTTCCTTACTGTCCTGTACTCCATCAGTTTCTCCCACTTCATCCTCCTCTTCCCTATGGAGGAACCTTTCTTTTCTTCTTCCCCTTGTCTCTGTGTTCTTTTTTTCTCCCTCCCTCTGTCTGTTCTGACATTTTCTCCCCCATCCCTTCCTCTGCCTAGACAGATTAATAGTCTTCCTGTCTTAAGGAACAACCTACAAAGACCTGTCCCCCCTTGACAACACTAAACAAAGCCCCTCTCACTCTCTTCTCTCTCCCTCACACCCTGTACATCCTGTGGGCACACTATACTAGACCTCCATACCTTTTCACTCTAATTTCCCATATATTTCACTTTTTCCACTCTCCTCTCTTCCATCTCCAAAACAAATGCTTTTGGCCAAGTGAAAAATAGAATCTAGACAGACATGCTCTTGAATCTAAAATTGGAAAAATAATGTTGAGTACCTGAGGCGTTCTATGTACAGATTCCACGATTTAAGTAACACTTTATACTACAGCAACATGTCATTTTAAATCATAAAGCCAATAGGTCAACACAATAGACTATATTATGAAATAATAATTTATACAATATAAAATATTGCAGAGAACTCTTTTTGGGTGCTTTTTGAGTTTTCTCACTCTTAGTTTTGCATTTCCATGATACATTTGGTTTATTCTCTGCTTTTACAATACATCCAACTGTATGCATCATGTTTTTCAGTGTACGTTTGTTTCTGGTCATGACCAGAGTCACTATCCTCTAGATTTCAGTATTTGCTTATTTTAGAGAGTCTCCTTAATCTGGGAGTTTGTATGGATTGGCGTTCATTAAGTAACATCAATAACAGTCAGAATACTTTACAAATAGTTCAAGTGATTTTAAAGGGGACCTACTATGCTGATTTCCTGCTCTATGTTTTTATTCTGAAATACATGTGATTATATATGAAAATAAGGAAAAGCATAATAGATCCCCTTTAATAACGTCCTCCTTCTTGGTGTTGTATGCAAATTTATTACAACAAAAGTCAAAAGAGTGTGTGTGTGTGTGTGTGTGTGTGTGTGAGAGAGAGAGAGAGAGAGAGAGAAATCAACCCACTACTCTTTAAATGTTGCAAATTCTTTGACATTTGAGGCAAAGCTATATACCCAAGCCCTGCAGTCAAAGTTGTAAAGGTACAGTCATCTTTTGTTTTCAGCACTGACCTATACTGTGTAATGGTGTGCTCAAACAGAACACAAGGCAAACTTTAGACGAGGTGCCATCATATATATATATATATATATATATATATATATATATATATATATATATATATGGGAATAAACAGATGCAAATTTGCTGTAGGTGGTGTGAGTTGTGTCAAAACCATGATTGTGCAAGTTCAAAATGTTTCAGCTAGAGCAAACATTTGTGCTGATCTCTGAGCTTTACGACTCCACTTAATAAACATACAGAGATAAGAGGAATAAGGGAAAGAAACTGGAGGAAAATAACAGAAGTGGAGTTCCTAGTGAATTCCGAGATCAGTAAGATCAACTTCATAAAGACATACACAGTTGGTGCATATATTGCTAGCTGGCTACAAACAACCACATCTGTACAGTTCGTACATCATTTTTTTGTGGTGAAACAACACAGACAGACTGGTCAGAAGACCTAGCAGTGAAGATCTTGAGGACTCAACAAGTCAGTGACATGTACCTGCCTGACCATGCCAAGAGATGTTTAATGTCTGAAGCTGAAACCAAATGTCCTCCTGCCGATCTGCTCTCTGGGCAGCGAAGGAATAATGAGACAGAACACAAGACCACTGGTTTTCATGGAGATTCATTTAAATTCCTGATCCTGTAACTCCTTTGAAAGTTGTTTTCTGAGCAGTTCTTCTGATATGCAGATATGCAGGGTCTGCTGCTTTATGTAGTATAACAGAGATAAATATGATTGGTATGCACAGTAAAAATGTTCCTCTAAAAGAAGTTGCTAAAAACTGCTAATTTTATATTCACATTCAGTTTAGGTCACATTGTAGGACTGTCACATCTTAGGTGGATAAAGCTGGTCTGCTGGTCTAACTTTGCCAGTTGCCAGGGATATTCTTTGTGTCAAAATGTCAAACTTCACAACAGCAATGAATAAAAAGGAAACATCTGGCACATATTATTATTATAGAAATTGTTATTTCCTTCTTTTACATCGTCACCTATATATATTACAATGAATTTAATGACTTTTATGGACTTATAGATACTCTAAGCAAATTCGGGTGGAGATTTGTTTCATGAACAAATGAGTGATTTTCTCCTACTGAACTTTTCAGTTTTTAACAAAGTATGGTTTTGTAGGAGTAAAGGGTGACTGAAGAAATAGTTTGAGAGGTAATAAGAGGAAGGTAGCAATGTGGGAGAAAGTTGAGAGACAGGCGGGGAAGGAGAGAAAAAGGCAGGATAAAAAATAGCATAAATGAGGAACACCCTGATGGGTTTAATGGTATTCACTTTAACCTCACTTCAAATCCTGATAACAACCTTTCCTGCATGTCATTACTGTCACCATCCTTCCCCTGACCCTCATAGTGTGAGAAAGTGTGGAAATGCCATAAAAAGTATCGTAAATGAAAAATGGAGGAGGAGAAGAAGAAGGTGACCATATACAGTACAAAGGGAGGGGGAGGCTGATACCGCATGTTGAGAGGAGCCAAAGTGATAAAGGAAAATAGAAAGGAATGGGTGAAGGAGAGGGAGGGAGAAGAGGAGGGTTGTGGTTGGGTCAAGTCTGTCTCCTGTCCCCACAGGCTTACGTGACTTACCAGCAGTGCAAGTTCAGTGAAGTTCAAGGTTGGATTGACTTGTATTTTGGAGAGGAAAGTCAAACTCAGCTAACTCTGTAAAATGGTGCTCTTTGGAAGCACATGGGTTTACTCAAAGGACATGGAAAAAACAAATAACCCATAGTCATTGTTATCATTACATATCATAACAAGAACGTTTAACGTTTGTTCTGATGAACAAAAGAAAAGATTCCATTATTTAGGAAAGTTTCTGTCCAAAATGGTGTAATTGTTGAGTAAACTGGAGATCAGTGTTGGTGAACATGTAAAAGGTCAGAATTTATACTTATATAGTGAAAATCTGAAATTCATTGCATCCTGTAGGAGGGAGCTAATAACATTGTGCATTCCTAGTAAATATTTGTGTGCAGACATTCAATATTAATAGCCGCTGTAGGCAACTTGTTCTTTTGTTGTGAGTTACATTTGAACATTTGTGTAAGCATGTGTGTGTGTTTGTGTGTATAATAACAGCTGAATACTGTAATAAAACTGATTACTGTGTTCATTTCTAATACACAATGAGTGTTAAGCTTAAATAGATGTCAACAACTTTCTAGTGTGTCTAATAATATAGTAGAGACTGCATGGTTATCAGAATTAATATGCCAAAGTTGTGTCTGTGTGTGTGTGTGTGTGTGTGTGTGTGTACGCGTGTGTGCGTGTGTGTACAAGTTTGTACATGTGTATGAACAGCTGTGAACTGGTCATTGTGTTGACACAAAATACCAGAATCCAAAACAAAAGGCAAAATGATGTTGGCATAATTTCATATTCAGATTCACATTTTTATAATTAGCAGGCTGCCTGTGACAACAAAGATTAACAATAGCAGTTAATTTACTTGGCAAGCACTCTGAGCCAGGGCAACATCATTGCATTCAAGTGTTGGGTATGGTCACTGTGAAGGTAGCACAACAACAAAAACAATATCAATCACACCGCAGTTAAGATTGCTGCCCGGTGGCTCGGTGGGGTACATTTCCAGTTTGACTAAAATTCAACTCAGAAAAGTGATGTTTCTCAGTCTCTTCACACTCTCCACCTCACAAAATGCTTTTTCTCACCATTGATTACACACACAGATATCTGGGCAGTGGGTGTCATACTGCTCCAGGATTACTTCTGTATAGAGGATCTTGACCTCTCTGAAGGAGGCCAATGGCCAGGGTGCCTAAAGACTCACAAAAAGGTTTATCCAATTTCTTCCAAAGCCCAGATCTGTCCCATAAAGCACATACTATTATGTCCACCTTTGTCTATTCAAAATGCTATGAATCTTGATGAGCTTACTCAGCTATCGTTCAACTCATTTATTTTAGTATGTTATTTTTCTATCTACAACTCTTGCTGAGTTTGTGTCAGAGGACTGATTATCATTCTCAACATGCTGAGAATGTTGGCAAGCTTTAAGAGACAACAACCGATGTAACAAAATCAACAAATATAACTCCCAAAGCATCCAAAACCAGCATGATGCTCAATGCAACCAAGCAAGCAAGTTGACCTGCTAAACTATTTTGGTTTGTCGATCGACAACAGCTGACAGGTGATAAGATAAGCACATTTCCATGTCTATATTTATATTCTAGGGCTCTTCTAGAATATTGATGTTTACAGTTCAAAAAGTCCTTATACTCATACTGACTCTTTACACAGTCCCTTCAGCCTCTGTTTGAAGCAGGCCATTTTAGCTCTTGTCTCTTTAAGGCCCCCTTCCTGAGGAGCCCACTCTGTTCTGATTGGCCAACCTCTGGAACCTGTGTCTTGGCAGACTTCCAGGTGGCTCAGGAGTCTATGTAAACAAACCATGAAACAAACCATAGTAGTAGGATTTCACTAATTTTTTTTTTTTTATCATTCTTGAAATCTCAACTTCTCAAATACATCCATAAATGTTTGAGCCAGACCTCGATCTGGAATATGAGAATGTAAAATGCAAATAACACATGGAAAAAACCTAGCAACAACCTCAGCAACAAAGGCTATGGAACAGAGGACAATCTGATGTCAGCTGGTTGGCAAGCTAGAATAAAATGTCGCAAACAAAACATTCAGGGCAGGTTGAAGCCTAGGCTTTTGATATCGGACATCATGACATAATATATAAATAACAGAAAACCACAGAGAGCATAATTTGTCCTCCTTAAACACAGCTGGGCCCAATGATGACATGCAGTCCTGCCCTCACTGACAAATTACAGACTTCATATTCAACAAATCTGAACATAATCCAGGTGACTCTTAGAAATATCATATTCTTGGCTAGATTGCCAGCTAACATATAACTTGTAAGAATGATAATTTTGGAGCTCTTGAAAGATCTTTCTCTCACTTTTTGTGAACGCTAACTGTTTCTCCAGCTGTCTTTGCCTCATTAGGCTAGGCTAAACACATCTGTAATGTCTCTCAACTGAACACACTGAGAAGAAAGCAAACAGCAAGCAAGGATATTTCCCTAAATGTGAGAGTATTCTGTTAAAGAGATAATTAAGTAATTGCATCACACACAAACAGTACATACACATATTGCTGCGTGTGCACAATGTTTATCTGCATGCAAAAACTATTTTACCAACCAGAAACATGCTCCTTTTTTTTAGGATGTTCTCTTCAGTTCTTAGATCAACAGATACGAACATAACAGCTCGTGGTAGTTTTGCAGCAGTCATGCAGAATTGATGCAGAGCTGAAATCAACAATGTTTACCAGTGTAAAGTAATACCAGGAAGTGTGAGAGTGCCTCTGTGGAACAGTTTGAAATTTTACAGGTGTTAATTTTTTGCATTTAGTATGGATTTATTGTATTGTTGGTTATCCAGTCATAAAATAGCCTTGGCACTACAGCTGCTGCACCCATCTGCTTCAGTGGGCCTCATTCACTAACACTCACACACACACACACACACACACACACACACAGATCTTCAATACAGTACATGATTTCATGTTATTGTGCTCTGTGTTGTAGACACTTTGAACATTGATTGAGGACAAATGAGTCTTGCATTTTTCATATCTACCTTCCTGTCTTGCAGATACCCACAGAAAAAGAAGAATAAAAAGTAATTTGCCACCCTGAATTCAGACCATCTACTGGAGCTTGTGAGAGTCTCAAGGTGTGTGTGCACTTGTCAGCTAATTTGTGTGAGTTTTGTGGTCAAAGAGGTTCAGTGTGGTAAAGAGTCGACACAATGGATCAAAGACTGATCATGCGGTAACACACACATGCGAGGAAAATCACATTTTCTAAAATGGTACTGCGCTGTAACCATACATACTTGCACTTACACACACAAACTCTCACACAAAATCTACAAACTCTCACATTTCATTAAAAAAGGGATCTAAATGTCAACCCCAAGGCCATACACATGCAAACACATTTAAGAAGCAGACACAGTGAATAATACACAAGCCCTCTTCAATATTCAACATCAAGCGCCACTGAACTTGAGAGATTTTGGCTGGCTCTGCAAAGCTACCTATATATCACATAGTCAATTAAATTTAACCCAAAATATCAATTAGAAATTTTTCCTCACTTTGAGTAACTTCTTTTAGTGTGTTACTGGCATGAAAACAAAATAACTTGATGATTAATTACTAGGTTATAGGCAAATGAAGTGAGTGACGTCGGCTACAGCAAATCCTGTCTTCTCGCTTTATTCGCCCTCAACACTTGTTTCTCCATCTCTATCTTTTCCTCCACATCTGTCTTTTTTCTCTACACACTTGATCCTTTTCTTTCACTTCCTATCTTCCCCTTTACCCTCCTGTTTCTCCCACCATACATATTGATCCATTGTGCAACCCCTTTCTCTAACTCTCACTCTCTCCTGATCCAATCTCAGGAGTGCCAGCGCAATGATAGCTTTGTTTACAACATGATTGGAGGGCAGTCAGGAGGGGTACTATGTCTGTATGTCTGTGTGTATAAGTGCCAGCAGAGACTTGACATCTATATTGGTGTGATTAGGTATGCCCCAGAGCCTCTGATTTTTAAAATGACCTGCATGTTACACTTGTCTCTTGCTTTACCCTCTTCTCCACTTCTGCTGTGTCTCTGTATCCTACATCTTTTTTATTGCTTTCTATGTTTCTCTACTTTTATCTTTAACTTTTGTATTTTTCAGCATCCTTAGCCTTTTTTCCACTTATTATGTTCTCTCTTTCTGTGTCAGTGCAACTTTTTTTCTCATGTCTGTTTCTCCACTGAGAGCTTTGTCTATCTTTCACTTTTGTCTCTATTTCATGAGGCTCTATTTGGCACAAATAAAAACACGTCACTGCCAAAGCAATGATGCCTCTCTCTCTCTCTTTTCTCTCTCTCTCTCTCTCTCTCTGTCTCTCTCTCTCTCTCTTTCTCAACAACTGACTTTCAAATTTAATTTTCAATTATGCTTTACAGTAATTGCTGGTAGCCATTGTTGCAAAGACAATTAAACGATGAACAATCCGGAGACCATTATTTTTTAACCTTTATATAACAAGGACAGACTCATTGAACCATGACTCTGAACAGGATAAGAGGCTGGATGGATGTGTGGAGAGTTAGAAGTGCTGTTTCCCATTTCCATATTACATGCTAATATTAAGTACTTTATATATGAGCTTAATTTGACATCCATTTTGGCAGTTAGTATACAAAAACGTTACAATTTTTTTACTAATTGGAAATGGCAACAACACTAAAATGCACTGAGAGGCATCAATCAAACTTAACTTAAAAAGCTATTTGTTTTGTTTTCCAAGATATTCTTTGAGTTGTAAAACCACCATCTGTATTTACATTTTTTTGATCTGTTAAATAGGTCCTGCAGTGTCAGCTGTGCATTGGATTGTGGGATGATAGCAACCAACAACATTCAAAAATTAGGTAGACATAGTGACCAAGTGAACATATGTTGATTATGCTCAATTTTGAGTATAATCATCACCTCTTCTATGTAAATGTAGTATGTTGACTGTAGTTGGAACAAAGCTAGTCTTTTTTTTCATGAACCTAGTTGAAAGACAGTTGTAGAGCACTGCATTACATTATAATGAAATATGACAAGATACAATTGAATAAGTCGCATGAGATCTGAGAGTGTAAGTTAAATGAATTCAGAATTCTCTTCCCCTCACAGCCCTGTGGCTGTGTTATGAATTTAATCACCTCTCACATGACTAGCCACAGTTTTTAATTCCTTAATTTAAATTTTTAATTTGAACATTTCAGCTCTCACACACAAACCACACAGACAGACTTGAACAAATGAAACTGCTTGCTCGCTGCCTGTGTCTCTTTCAACCATAAAGAGACACACATATGCATACTCAAACATGAATTTGCATACTCCCTGACATACCGTATGTGCACAGAGAAAAGCAAACATCACCATATGATGATATATAATCCAGGTTCCCTGTGTACTTCTATATATTTTATATTAAATACTGTACACACACACATACACGCACAGGGCCTTGGGCTGTAGGACAGACTCCCACACTGTGCCATCTCACTGCCCCAGGTTATGGTTCTCCTGTGTCATATTTGATGTCTTTGGCTGCCTTCTCGTCCTGAAGCCTCTGAGCTCTTACCAGGCAATGCTGCCAGTAGGTGTTACAGTCAACAGTTGTGTCTTCAAAGTCGTCAGATGTGATTCTGCATTTTCTTTCCTTTAGCTTGGCTTTGAAATATTCCCTCTAGACTCATGCTGACCGCTGGCATTATGTAAATGGACAGACGGGATTCAAAAGAGCAGCTGATCCCGAGGCATGCTGATGGCATGCCCAAGTCAGCGCAGCTGGTGCTGGGTGATTGGCCCCTGGAGTTACTGTATTTCTACCACTTCAAACTAGAAACTATGCAGTCGTCCTTTTTTAAGTATGAGAGACAAAAATCAAGCCAGACTCCAAGGACTCAATACAGGCATCTATAGGGAACTGATTGTGATGTGTTCATAGCTACAGGAGACTCACTTACCTATAGAGGTGACTCTGGTCTTTGTCACCACTCTTCTCCTCCAGACATGTTTTAAGACATAAGAATATTCAGCTTGGAATAATAATTCGGCAGATGTGGTTTTTCCAGAGAAAAAGCTCAAGTTAAGAAATTCCAGAATCAATGAACATGGAAATTTTATTTTCAAAAGTTCAAGTACTAGACACAAGATGTCCCTTTCTTCAATGAAAAGTAAATTCTCACTGTATGTGAACAGGAGGTTTCAAGTTTTCATATCACACTTGTGTAATCTGCAAAACTGGACCACAATTGGCTTTAAACTAATTGTGACGTCACAAAGCATGTAATGTCACAATGAAGAGTGGAGTCACATTAAGCAAAACATTTTTTGAGGAGAGGATGGGCCTGCTAACTTTAGACAAGTATATTAAAGAACATACATGTAGTTCTTTTAGTCTAAGAAAGGTAAAGACAGGTAGGATGTAGCAGACTGCTAAAAGCTTGGTATAATTGTACCAATATATCTGCATGACCTCACTGTTGGGTGAAGTTTTTATTCCATGATGAAGTAAGGGGTAGTCAGTAGAGGCTAAATGCTTTAGTGGACGACTTCTGTAAGGGTCCTGGTGACAAAGAGTCCCACAATGCAAGGACATGCTGAGGGTCCTCTGCGTAACTGGCCAGTCATCAAGAGTGTCCTAGAAAGTTTAGCAGTTGCTGATGTGTACAGTAGCAGGATGGCATAACAAGTAGTCCATTCCTCAACTGAAGACACAAGGTTCAAGCTCTTATTGGCAAATATCCACCATTCTGAAGTGTCCTTGAGCAAGACACTTAGTCTCTATAACTCCTAAAGGCACAGTTCCTGTCACAGCTGCCACTGCAACCTTCCATTCAGCCTAAAGTCCTTTGCAATGATGCTGCAGTTCTCAGAGTTCTTGGCAAATGTATTGATCCTTGGCTGTCTACTGTAAATCATACCGACTAGAAATTGCACCCTCTACCCCTATTTCAACCTGTGTTTTTTTCTGGACCCGGCTCCCTCAGTATTCTTCTCTGGCCTGCACACCTGTCGCTCATCTCCTAATCAGCCCCTGTGACCTTGCCTGACTCCCCAGCTGCACCACATGACCTAATTAGTTAATGTTAGTTAATTAGTTCATTTGTGAGCGCATACTGTTTATTTCTCTCACAGTCTTCTACATTTTCATTGTTTTCTTGAAACTCTTTTATGTGTTGCCTATTCTCTTTTGTCTTCATATTTTTTAGTCATTGATTATCTACATCTACATATCCCTGGCAATTACCAACTGAAAGATACAAAGTCTCCATTGTGTCTTTATAAACTGAGCACACTGCTGTCAGTGATGTGGAGGACAAGGCTGTTTCCTCATCAGCTGGGTGCCAGAACGGGCATCAGGTCAACGCTGCAGCCAGAAGGCTCGACTTTGTTCCAAACTGGCAGCCTAACACCATGCGTGTTTGGACCTAAAATGCTCAAGATGGTGGCCAGGCCCTGGAGGCTCTTGATTGATATTGTGTTACATTGTGTTCAAAACTCTGTAATTTGTCTGGCGTTGCATGCATATTATTATGAGGGACATCAAACGCTGCAACTTTCTCACAACATTAATCACATGCCTTTGAAACATTAGTGTGAAGGTAATGTTAAAGATAAGGGGGGGGGGATGTCAGGATTGTGATTACCCAGTGGTTTTCCTAATTAAGAAAATAGGAAAGGTTCATTGCTTTCTATAAAAATTCATTATATTTTTGTATATGTAGATGTTGAAGTTCCTTCAGGTGTTGCTGCTTGGCTAGATAAAATATGGATCAAAAGTAGAGGATTCAATGTTAAAGGACTTATATCTCCACCTGCAACCACAGTGGATGTAATTTTCTATCACAATAAAAGACGTTGACTTTCTTTGCAGGTTTCCTACTTTGACCACTGGTTTCTCATTCCATTTTCTTTACTTCTTCCAATATGTTACCGTGCCATCTTTCTCCTGATCTGTGTCCATCTGTCTCTATTCCTCATTCCCTCTGTTTCCCACCATTTCACTTTAGCACAAAAGTGTTTCATTCTGTCAGCCCTGCTGTTTTTGTTGTTGTTAGTCTCCTTGCATTGGTTTCGGGCCCGGCACCTCCAAGGCTCTCTTGCTGTTGTATCTCAAGTGTTAAAGTTTGATAACAAAGAATCACATTCTTTCTTTTTTTTTTGTAATAAGTCCAACTGATGGCTCCCAGGCCTCCTTCAAAGTAGGAAAATGGAAAACAGACAAATAATTTATTTCACAATTAAAGACCAAGAAAATCATAATAATGATCAGTAGCAATTTAAGTCATTTACAGGACATCTGTTAATGATGAACTAACAGGAACAAAACATTAATATACCTTTTGTAAATGAGTGATTGATACATTGTTAACATATCAAAAACATGTTATGTATAATTGATTAGTTTTATTAAATATTCATTAAAATAAATAATATATATATATATATATATATATATATATATATATATATATATATATATATATATATATATATATATATATATATATATATATGGATATTCATATATATATATATATATATATATATATATATATATATGAATATCCTTTGGCCACTGTTTTCCAACTTAATAGTCTAAATTGTCTTAATAGTCTGCACCTGAATAGTTAAATTTTATTTTATGCATTTACATGTCCTTTGTAATAGGTGTTGCAAAATCGTAAGTAAGTTGAGTCCAATAACTAAACTCTTGCTTATATCAAAGTCCCTGGTCACCCACCCTGTTCTGACAGAACCAGATTGAACTTCTTGTGCTGGCAGTGCTGATTCTTTGTTGGGGTCGATTGTGTATGAAGTCTCCAAGGAATAATGTTCTACTAAAGACACGCAAATAGGCAGTGTTTAAATTCAAGTTTTTGTCTTTTGTGTAGAGGTAACACTAACATTACAAGATATAACATGGAGGGAAAACAGATCCAGCTTTTCGTTATATCACATCTTACAGGATTTAGTCCAATTTGATGGATGTGATATTGGGTGGGTGGGCTAACAAATGCATTATATCCATCAATAGCTTGCGTTGCAGCATCAACAGCATCACATGTGAGATACCAAGTTACAGCAACAACTCTATATACCTTGTTATAGTGAGGCTGAGGAGAGAGAGGAAGAAATGGGTCAGGCTTGAGCCCACCTTATTTGAATAGAAGCTTCCATCAACGACCTTTCTAGGATACAAACAGGTTAATCGCCATTTTATTGAAGTCCAGTAATTCTTGGATGAAGTCCTGCTCATTAGACATCATAGCCAGTGCATTCAGCATATCCTGTCTCATAGTACTTTGGAGAAATGATTTGATCCTCCTCACTGTACTGAAACACTTCTATGATTCTGCCAATGTCATGGCGGTTGTGATGGCTATTTGTGCTAATTTCAATGTTTCAGAAAAAGTCCTCTGAAGATTGTTCTCAGTCAATATCCTCATAAGTGACATTGCAGACTTTATCCCTGCAAACTCTATAGTACTGTACATCACCATTAGCTCACTTTTCAGTTTCTCTCTGCAGATCACTGGGAAATGTTCAGCTGCTTTGGGGGGAAACTGGCCTTAAACAGCTCAAATGGTTCAGGGTCAATAAGTTCAAAAGACAGTAAGTACAGGGCTTTCTCAAAGCGAGAATTTGACTTCTCTATCATTATGTCACAGCACTGTGTGGCTACTGACACATTATCAGCTTGCCTTGCTGCAGCAACAGCTGTGTCTGCATCTGGATGTGGCTGTGTCTCATCTGTGGGCAGCTTGTCCTTCGGTTCAGCTATGGAGCAGGAAAAATTCTCCAGGGCCTGTCTAGTTTTGAGAGGATCTGTGGTTTATTTTTGAAGAATGCTGTATAGAATATCAACATGCATGAGGGCAGAATGGAAAAAAGATAAAAAAGAAAGTTCATATCCCCCAGCAATGCGGACAGGCCGTGGGCTTGTTGGATTGACATGCTGTCCCAAGACTGATCATTCCAGATTTTTTCAAAACACTGTTTCAAAGTGTCTTAATGTTCAAACACGGTGTGGACGGCTTTTAAAGTTCCACCTTATTAGGGCCTGAGCCCAAAGGGCGAAGACCCTATTGTTACTGGTACGTTACTTTCTTTCTTTCTTTCTTTCTTTCTCCTTACGCGCCTTTCAACGTGAATTTGCCCCCCTAAAACTGCTCTAAAACTCACCAAATTTGGCAGGGACGACGGGCCCGGCGAAAAATTCGATATTATGTAAAAATTATGCCCCCCCACCCCAAATTGGCTCTATAGCGCCACCTAGTTGGTTTTGGGGGGTTTTTTGGCCGCTGCGGCCCACAGGAATGGCGTACAGACACGGGACCAACGCCTAATTGTTCGTCTGCTCAAGATCTACAAATCATACACTGACACCCCGGACCTAAATCCAACAGCAATTCCAGAAAATCCAAAAATGTCACATTTTTTGAACAAAATGGCAGACGACCTTTAGACGACATCTCCTCCGAGACCGCTCATGGTCATGGCTTCAGATTTTAATATATCTTTCTATACACTTTGATGAACCAAAGTTATCAAAAACTTTGTCAAAGGAGGTCCGGTTTTCAAAATATCAGCCTCCAAAGTTGGTGACTTTTATAATGGTTGTCAATGGGAGAGATTTTATTTTCGGACGCTACGGCCCGTAGGAATGTCGCAGACAGATGCAACCAAGACGAGATTGTTCGTCTTCGCAAGAGCTAAAAATCATACGCTGACACCCCAGACCTAAATCCAACAGGAAGTCCAAAAAATGCAAAAACAATTTCAAATTTTTCCCACATTCCTCCAAAATTTCCCCAAATTTCAGTGGCAATCAACTGCTATCTTCTCTGAGACCGCTCATGCTTATGGCTTCAGATTGTAATATATCGCTCAGTAGAGTCTCCTGACCCAAAGATATCAAAAACTTTGTCATAGGAGGTCCGGTTTTCCTAATATTGGCCTCCAAGCGCGGTGAGCGATTTCCAGATTATAATGGGTTTCAATGGGAGACCCATTTTCTCAGCAGGCACACATGGATCAATTAAGGGACTATTGTCTAAACCGTAAATCTCACAACTTTTAAATGTACACCATTGGATTCGCAACACATATATCTACAAAATGTGGGTATTTTCAGTCCAAATGGCCAAAATTCAAGGCTACTGTGTCATTTCTAAAACAGGAGTAGAACATTTCTCTCCCTGCTCTGAGCAGCTTGCTGCAGGAGGGGGTGGGGTCGACACCTGACATCTGACACCTCACACACACACACACACACACACACACACACACAGAGTCTTCCTGCTTAGTAATACAGTGCTGTACATAAATGAACATAAGTACATTTTGAGGCTTTGTACTGTGGTTTTTCCATAATTATATATGAAATATATGACTACTTCATCAGGTCATGTGGCTTACACACCTTTACTTTTTTTTAAAAGGAAAGTGATGACAAGTACAAATTGATTTTGGCAAGGACATTTAATTCTGTACACATTGTATATGTTTCTCTATTGTTTAATATGCCAGCTCTTTCTTTTGATACCTGACACACACACACACACACACACACACACACACAGTCTTCCTGCTTAGTAATACAGTGCTGTACATAAATGAACATAACTACATTTTGAGGCTTTGTACTGTGGTTTCTCCATAATTATATATGAAATATATGACTATTTTATCAGGTCATGTGGCTTACACACCTTTACTTTTTTTTTTAATAAAGCAATTATTAATGTGATTATTCAAATTATCAGAATTTACCTGACTTAATGTTGTTAATAATATTATAGTAATTATAACTATATATTATAATAATATTCAGTATACCAGGGAAACATGGCTTCAGTATACCAGGGGCACATGGCTTCAGTATATCAGGAATACATGGCCTCAGTATAACAGGGGCACATGGCCTCGGTATACCAGGGGCACATGGCCTCGGTATACCAGGGGCACATGGCCTCAGTATACCAGGGTTAGGGACGATGCTGATGCACAGTACTGTACTTATGAGTGATGTTTGGATGTGTTATATGTTACAGTGTTTATAAGTGGAGATTATATTCATAATTCCATGATTATTCTCTAATATTGACAGGAGCAAAAAAGTCATGTTTTACACATTTAAATCTTACTTTTATCAGGTCATGAGACTTACAAGTCTTTACTTTTAGAAAAATAGAAAATTGCTTTCTTTTTCACACAAACTTATCAGAAGCTTTCCACACACACTCCTCCTTCAGCAGAAATGTGTCATTCTCACAGCGTTGACATGTCATGTTTAGCCATGACAAGAATCTTGCTACGACTTCACTGTACACGCTCCTGTCTGCAGCGAACTTTAAAGGTGCTGCAGAGGCACACCCCTCGCACCGGGTTGGCAGGCTGTGAGTGCATGGTCACCCTCGGACGCGGGCTGCGAGTGCAAGGGAGGGCGTGGGGCCGGGTCCCGGCGAGTGCGAGGGACGGCGTGGCGCCGGGTCTCGGCGTGCGCGGGGGGGGCTCAGGCCCGTCCAACGCTGCTTGCAGCTTTAATTTGTCTTGATGCTGGAATCCTCTTGCCACACACTCCAGGACTGAAGCTCTCTTGAGGGATTTGGAGAAAAAATATTGCAAAAGCTGAGGTGCAAAAAAATATTTGGATGGATGTGAGAGATGAGCAGGCCTGCTGCATGATAAGGTTTAACTGATGGGCATAGCAGTGCACAAAGTGTGCCTGAGGGAACGTTTCTTTTAACCTGGCCTACAAGCCAGATGATGGGCTGCTCATTACAGCTGCCCCGTCATAAGTCTTTGCAATCAGTTTGTTTTCCAATTTATATAGCTGGAGCTTCTCCCACAGGAGTTTTTCCAGTCCCACCTCAGTTCTGTCCACTAACAAGGAGAAACAGAAAAATATCTCCACAACAGAGGCTTCTTTTTCTGACAATTCCACAACTGATCGCTAGAGGGAGCTGTAGCGCGTAGTAGTGCAGTGTAATTCAGACTGTATTGTTAGAGTAAGAGGCAAAAACAACGGAGAATGAGACAACACAGGAGCGTTGCATGTGTTGAGAGAAGCAGTAGAGAGAAGTCCTATAATTCCCGGAGCACCTTTCTCAGGTGTTTTGGATTCATTTCTCCTTTTCCTTGTCATTTTTGTTGGTTCTGAGGTCGAAGGATTATTTTGATGTTCGTGCACCTATCTTTTCTTGGATTTAATCCGTGAATCTCTGGTGAGTTGATGCTAAATTAGCATAGTAAGCTAGCGGTTAGCCCAGTGTAAACAAACATTTTGTGTTATTGTTTTAGATCACTGCTTTCAATTTTTTGCTATGTTCTTTACATTATGAGTACCGTAAACCAATCGGAGATGTTTATATATGTTTGAAGAAATGTATTTTGAGTGCTATTTCCTGTTGTACTGCAGAGGAGGATGTAAACATGAGCGGTCTTCCACTAGTTAAACCGCAAACGCGATTTTATTTTTCTTCGTGTTGGAATGAAGGTTATGTTGTTAATTGAGAAACTTAGCCTTAGACTTTTCTGCCACTCATACAGACAAAACTGTAAGAGAAATATAACGTTAATTACTTAAAGTAAAGTAATTATTGAACAATAGTGATGAGATATTTATCCTGCTGTGTGCAGGTTGTTGTTTTTTTTTTTTTTGCCGAGTCTGAGGTTGTTTCCAAAGAGTGGTCGGGTGCAAGTCAGGATCCATACCAGCGGCAGGGAGAGTATCCAGTCTGCTTTCTCAACTTACCTGCAAAGTCAACAACCTTACCTGACGGATAAGCATATGAGATCTCAACATACATACTACCCAGGTAGCAACGATACACACACACCTGAACAGAGAAGAACTGAAATGAACTGAGGACTGTTTGAACTTTTTCGTACAGACTGATAACCAAAAGGACTGATACAACAGCATTTGTGCTGTAAAACACAATTTGAGTTTAAAGGGTTTATTTTCTTGTTTTTCTTTTGTTGTAATAAATTGATGTTATTTTCTTTAACTCCTAATTGGTTGTGTCCCTCGCTCCTTAGTCGAAACCTAGTAGTGGTAAAAAGAGATCATATTTAACATACATGAGCAGTTAAGTATACAGTGTTGCAGAATTACACAAGCATGGGTAACAGAAAAGTGAATTCTTAGTTGCCATTAGCCAGTCCTTTCATTGAAACCAAGTAACACAAAACTTTGTTGTTTACTAAAATCGTTTGGATGATGTGTCCCCAATCTCTTCACTTCCAATTATTCCTCCAAAGCCATCGAAAAAAATGGTAGTAAGTAGGTGACATGCAAGTAATTGATCTACCTTGTTCATGCATGCCACCGCCATTGCCATGGTCGCTCACTTCTCCCTCCCCACTCTTGCACAAATACTGTAACTGTTCGTACTGTACGTCTGCTCTCCATGGTCAAAAGTCAGTGGCCTGTGAGCTGAATAAATTTAGCCCAAATGATCAGCAAATCAAGGGGGCATTCTACAACACCTGTCACTCACTTAACACTACAAAGATGAATGGAAGCTGATGCTACTGTGTATGGGCTGAAAAAATAAGCCCATTTAAACATACCCAGTGTTTTTCTTATGACTGTTGCTACTCTAGGTTATAACACAATGTAAAATAATCTGTTCTAAGATCAAAACAATATTTTTCTCATCTTGACTGTAACAGATATGGAGGGCTTAGCTCTGTTAGCCCATTTATACCTGCCGTCCCTGGTGTTAATTGTGATTTGTGCTTTAGCATGCTAGCCTGTCTTTGCATGCTAGTCCACGTTAGCATGTCGGTAGACAACAGATATTGTTGGTTAATGCAGAGTTTACCACTTGAATCTACAGTAGATAAATATTCCTGGCATTTGGATGCTCCTTTCATATGCTCCTTAGTACTGGCTCATAGTGTCCCCATTTGGCTGTGGCATCATGCTGGAGACAGGCTGACAGCAATGCAGAAGACTCCACCCTGCCCCCACTGAGATAGATTACTCCAGTTTGGAGGGCCGCCTCCAAAGTGAGTTTCTTTTATTTCCCTGGTGTATTTAAAAGTGTAGTTTTCACTGTAGTCTATGTGAAGCACTACATCATTGTGGGCCAGGGTCTTTCTGGATCTCCTCAGTCTTTCAGACAGGTGAGCAGTGATCCTGTGTGAGGTCCACCAGCTTTTCAATGGATTCATCTCAAGAAACACATTCCTCACTCCCTTCTCTTCAATGGACCCATCTTCATTTCTTTGTTATTGGAACAGATTTAAATAACCATTCCTCTCATACGATGATGTTTCCTTTCGTTGAAGGATCCAGTGTTGTGTGAAATGTCTTATGCTTGCCATTGCTGCATGTCCTCTACATGCAGGACATGTCATCGTCACTACACACACTGGCCTGTCCAGTGTCCCTTGGGGATGATGTTTCTTCTATGAAGATTTGCCATCATGTCTGTTAAGGCTCTCTTACAGAATATCCAACCCTTTCCTGAATTTATCCAGATTTCCCATTTATTGCAATGGAGATTTCATCTTGATGAAGGAAGCGGCTAACAAGTGTGCACATTAGTCTTCTCTGGCTGTTACTGCATAATGTTCTCTGATGACCTCTCTTTGTAGTTTTCTTCTGGACCTCTCTGCCTTCCATATCGACAATTACCTGCTTCCTCTCGGCCTTCATCTCAAGTCTTTTCAGCCTTTTCTTTAGTTTGATGATTCATTTGGTCCTCTCCAGAAGCTTCTTTTCTGTGTAGTGCAACTTTGACCTCAATTTTTGATAGTATTTTCTTTCTTCTGTTCCTCTTTTTTGGTGATTCATTTGGGGTGGATGTCTTCATTGATCCTGGTGTGTGTAGAGACATTTCTTTCTTTTACTGTAGGAACTGAGTTCATGGCAGGGACATTTATGTGCTGAGGTGAAAATAGCTGTTTTCTTGGGGAGGCTGTCTTGAAGATTTTGAATAACTTCTTCATTTGCTTCTTGAACATGTTGAAGTCTTTCATCTTTCTTGCTTGATGGTTTTATGTCCAGTACAGCTTTTAGCTGTCTCTTTCTTTAATACCTTTTTGAGTTTTCCTGCCACTGTTTTTTCTTCTTTTGCTTTGCTTCTTTGCTTTGCTGTTGCTTCATTATCAGATATTGAGTTTTCTTGATTTTGCAATTCTGCTTTCATCTTTGATATCTGGAAATGCAAAGGACGGATGACATGAAAGTAGCATGTCTCAAAACATGGGAAAAATCTTAGTGTTATGGACCTATAATAGAAACAGATGTGAGTGTGTGTGTGTGTGTGTGTGTGTGTGCGCACATACATCCCATAGTAGGGACTGTATGTTGACATCCTATAGTACAAACCAAATGGCTTACTGATTGTGTTTGTGTGTGTGAGTGTGCGTGCTTGTGTGTGGTGGACATGTACATGCATGTGTAGACTTCCTAACACTGTAGGGTGTTGTCTTCCTATCGACACTATATGATGTATCTCCAACCCCTAACCTCCCTCTCCTACCTTCTATACTCTTGTAGCAGTTCTGTGTCGGTGTAAATTTTTTTCTCTGAATTTTGTCAGCCTAGTCTTTGCTAAATCTTTTTTTTTTTTTTGTCATTTGCTGACTGTTTGCAATGAAACAGGACATAAAGCAAAAATATCAACAGTTAGTGAATAATGTTTAAATGAATAGTTCATAATATACATTTAAAAATATAGTCTGTATGATTCATTTCTCATTATTGAAACAGAAGTTCTCCCCACCTTAACTGGCCTTAAATTGCAGCAGTAAGTGCGTAGTGTGCTGGATGAGGAACCTTAGCATGTTTGCTAACAATAGAAAAGCAATGATGACTAAGCAAATTTTTACTCCATGTAATGCAAAGTAAAGTAAATGATAAATGAATAATCATTTATAACCCTGTTCACCTGCATGAGGAGCAGGCACAATGTGCAATCCACTCCCACAGAGCCACAAGCATTGCCACTTGGGTTCTGTGAACCACCTGGCCAATACTGGAAACATGGAAAAGTGATTCATAATATATAAACAAATCATTAATTAATCACCTACTAATGATTTGTTCATGAATAATTAATCATTTAAAAAGCTATATGTTTTCTTCATGAATAGTTCATCATTAACTAATGTCTTTTGACTTACTACTGACAACTGTTAGAAAGTATTATTGATGGTAGATATCACACTTGAGGCTTTCTCTGGTGCTAAACAGTGTTTGCATAAATATACCAGGGACGTGCGCACATAGTAGCGAATGCAGCTCGTGCCGTTGTCCCTCTGTGCTTTTTGGCAGGGAGAGATATATGTGCTCAAACACTTATTCTGATTATTATTACACCAAATGAATTGCTATTTTTAAAACAATAACATCAGGTGACTGGGCCATACTCCCTCATTTGTAACACTGAATATATTAACACTGTGAACTTAAGAGAGAAGCAATTACTTCAGATACTCAGTTCTTATTTTCAAAAGTTAAAATTCTATTTCAGTTTTAATTTTTAAAACAGGTTACACTTAGGTTACAAAAATTACTTTCAGTGTTTTTATTGTAGTTTTGATGTTATACTTTAAGTTCTGATGGAAATAATGGTGCAGCTGGTCCAGCAACTCAGAGCAGAGCAAGTAGAGGTGGAGATGGTGTTGATACTGAGGCAATTGCAGCCATACTCACACTTAACTTTTGTTTCTGTTGTTAAGACATTTTATTTACAGCCTATAGTGATTTCATAGTTCAATAATGGTCAAATTGAATCCAGTACAGTAATTGTATATTGTGTTCATTAATAGTAGTAAGAGAAGAAAAGTAGTTATACGAACATCACATATTTGCTAGGCTATAAGAAAACCGTATCAGTTAAAGAGGTTAATGCCTGCACACTTACCACTCAGATCTTCTTAGGTGAGATCAGCATGTTCAGATTCTGACTTGAAAAATGTCTTGATTAAAGTTTGTGGCTTGGTGTAAGTGTGCAGCTGTTACCTTCATTCAGTCATTAATAGTACCCTATTTTAGTTTCTAATAATTGGGTTTTAGTTATGTATGAGTCTATATTTAATGCATGTTACTTTCCCCACTAGAGAGCCGATGTCATGACATCACATCCAGGCGGGCCTCTGTTCCACTGGCTTCTGTAACTCAGTGCAATCTCTCATTCAACATTTCTCTCATCTGTCTTTTTGAAGAAATGATGCATGTTTCAGGGTTTTACTTTCCACAAAAAAAACCTACAGCTCACATGAAAGTTTACCATGGGGCAGCATGGGTACGTCATTTTAACTTTGAGTCATCCATATCCATATAATTTCGCCAACACTCTCTTCTAGAGCATTTTTCTTTTTCAACTTTTTAGTTGTAATCCCTACTGTCAAAAACTTCTACAGCATTCGTTCCTCTCTGTCCTGCTGTTATAACAGACATGTCTGAACTAACTGTGACCCTCAACTAGCCCATAGTCTTGGTACATCTGTCGAGTCGAGTTAAACTTGTGATGGACTAGAGCTTCAGGAGAAATGCTGCCTGTCAAAGGCTGTGAAAAATCTTAAATACCGAGTAAACAATTTTTTAACATTTTTTAATATTCATTTTTTAACAACAAGCTGAGACAGGCTATGATCCGAGGCTGGATTGTTAGTTATTTACTACAACTGCCAGTGTGATTTTGAAATAGGTTTTCTTACTTGTGGAACAGACCCCGGAAGTTATGCAAATTTGCAGGACGATAGTAAATCTGGCAGAATACATAACCACCACCCTGTGTTAACATGTCACCTCCTATTATTTGCATCATCTTCATTTAAATGCACATGCAGTGAGGTGAGAGATGCACCTTACAAGCACTCACACAAGTGACACGCAAACTACTGCTCCAGCATTGTGCACCTGTTTGATAAACACAGCATGTATTGGAGGCAGAGTACCTCACATAAACAGGCACTTTGTAAACGTGGCCCTCTGTCAGCCTGTGGGTCACAGCAGTGCTTGTTTGCAAGATACTTTAGGGAGAAGCTAGACATGACCAGCCCCTCCCACCCCCACCCCCAATACAGTGAAAATGGCAAATCTTCAAAGAGACAGCAGACAGAGGGAGAATGAGCTGAGTTAGGCAGTGAAGTGTTTGGAAACCTGGATTCAAAGCAGCAGTGATCCAACAGGTGGATCATTACTCTGATATCTAACATCCAGTTCTTATATATTTTTATCTCCAAAAACTTTTTTCTCCATATTTTCCATCCTTACCACCAATCCCCATTTGTTCATGAAAAAACACATCTTATCTATCTACTTCATGCATCTATTCACCCATTTTCTACTTCATCCTCCACGCCTCCATCCATAGCTTTTTTTTTTTTATTAAAAACTTTCGGGTTTCAGAGTTCTCTCACATGCATCACAAAACTGGATTCACTTCATCATTTCAACAATAAAAACTTTCATCAACAAAACCACATCTGTCTCAAATATATCCATCCTTGACTTTACAAGGATGAAATATTGGCTGAATTACCATAAGACAACTAGCTCTCATCTGTTGGTGATGTGTTTTTTTTTTCCCCTCCGTGTGTCCGTTTGCTTCTCTGTGTTTTTCTTTGTTTATGTGCTCGTTAGTGTACTGCATGTGTCCGTCACTGCTGATTTCATCTGCTCTGATCTTTTGTTTTATTGCATCAGAAGGAGGACAGAATGTTCATGTAGCTGCTGCTGCTGCTCTGTGCGCACACATTTTGGCATGTCCGGGTTACCAGGGTTACTTAACCATGTTAATGAGATCAAAGTTCAACTGCTAAAGCACCCCCCCCCCCACCCCCCCACACACACACAGAAATCAGAAACACACTTACATGCATATACTAGGAAATCCTGTGTTATAGGAAACAGCCAACACTATATCTTTTCATCCTCCCATCTTTTCATCCATCACACAGGTCCATCTGTCTCTCATCACCTCAGTAATTTCTATCCCCCCCCCTCTTGTTCCATCTTTCCATTCTTTCACCCCACTCCCTCCATCTGTCTCTCATTATCTGCTACTTTTGACACTCTTGTCCTCTCAATCCAACACCTCCCATGTTTTCTCGAACTTTCCTTGCCCCTGCTGTTTTTTCCCCCATTTTTTTTCCCACCTCTCCTCTCTCCTCTTCTTTTGTGTTCTTATCCTATTCTTCACCTCATCACCTTTTCTCGCCTCCTAACTTCTGTCACTCTCTTCTAATCACTTACCTCCACTCTTTCTGCTTTCACTCCAATCTTTTCTTCTTCTTTTTTTTTTATCACCCACCTCTGCCTCTTTGTCCTTCACTCCCCACCATACCCTACTTCCTCATCCTTCACCCTTCCTCTTTCATCCACTTCCATCACTGACCTCTCTATTATTCATTATACCCTTCCTCTATATTCACTCTGCTGTCATGATATCCTTGGCTTCCTTGTCACTGCATTTGTAGGACTTTGCAGAAGGATGAAAATATGGCCTCTTTCACACCAATGACATAAACGCGTGTGTGTGTACCAATTTGGGCTGTTTTCCGACTGCAGATATTGCAGCTCCAATAAATGACCTCATCAATATTTATATAAGACTTATACTTTTTTGATTATCGTATACAACAATGTGTCAATTCTGCAAACATTTACTTAATAAAGTTCTTTACTCAAATGCAGGGTCCTCCACTCAGGTCAGAGTGCTGGTTCCCCAGGCAGGGGTTATGTGCCTTGCCCACAGAAACATGGTCAGTGTGGGTGGATGAGTTAGAGGAGCTGCTAATCGCTTTTCACTCTTTGACTTATACTCCCACAACTATGTGCAACTTTGTGTAGTTTGTTACTCTTACAGTGCATTACACCTTACTACCCACTGTCTCTGAAAAGATCACACCAGTAATTTAGCATGTTCAAATCTGTTATTACAAATTGAATATACAGAACTAAAGGTTTTTCAATAGCCTTCCTTTTAGGTATGCTTTGTTCTCTACTCATTTTATCATGATATGACAATCAACCCACAGACTTAAAACTTGAAATAGGTAATTCATCAAACTAAACATTTGCTCTCAATTATGTGCCAAATTATTCAATTGTTGGAATATGACGGTCATCAGAGGAGAGTTAAAAAAAAACAAAAAAAATTACGCAAATCAAAATATTGTAAAGACTGAATCAAATCGATATCGAGGTGAAAAAAATATATAAGCACATAAAATTAAACATATGCATTACAGATATGTTAAAACTTACAGTAGCCCATAATCACGTGCACATTTTTGCTCAGGGAACATTTTATAAATGATATTTGCAACTCACTTGCATTCACTCCAGTGGTTTACAATATGAATAGCAGTTAATGCAATGTTTTTTTATATAGAATTGTTATCTTTTTCATTTTCTGTCTAAAGCTGACTGGATGGATACCTGATTATGTTCTCTTCAACCTATAGAGTATCTTGTCTTCAGCACCTGCGGACCATCATTATTACATGTGATGCTATTAAGTTATCCAGCTGCTAGGCAGCCTATTGGTTCCATTAAAGAAAACAATATTACAGCTGCAGAGGAAAAAGCTTTTCATGGGCTGGGGTAATTCAGTACAACCCATTCTATTGCAGAGCATATTTCCAAACAAAGGCCGCCTCCTGCGGATGAATTAAAGTGGTAATAAAAAAATCAGGTAGGAGGCAAAATATATGACATGGTTAAGCATTTCAATATCTGAAAGAGAGTGGAACTGAGAATGATAGAGAAAGACAGAAAGGGAGAATTTGTGTTTTTGCAGAGAAAATAAAAGAGAGACAGGCAAAGGCATGAAGGGAGAGTGAGAAAGAGGAAGTTAGATGGATGGAGAAAGATGTAAGAGCAGAGAATGAGAATAGCAGACAGACAAAAGCAGATAAATGCATAGAGAGCAATGGAGAGAACTGTTTTTTTCACATTGTATTAACTCCCTTAGATCTCCTTAGCATAAATCAGGATGGTTTATTTTGCCAACAATGCACTTACTGCTCTGTTCATAAATGCTTTTATGGCTTCTCACCAGATTAACTTACTTAGCTGGAGAACCTGATAGAGTGGAATGCACATTTGTAAGAATGTTTAGCTGGAGTACGGCTGGACGGAGGGGAGAAAACGATGGAGACATTGTAACAGGGGAGAAGAAAGTAAGGAGTAAAGAGGGAGGGAGCGGAAAAGGAGGGATGACAATAAAAATGCTTGGATGAGATGACATTTATATGGTGACAAAGGAGAGCGGAGTAAAAATGAAAATGTGTGAAAAGTGAAGATGGGAGAGCAAAGAGCAAATCTGATTTTGGAGATTCATTGTACAATCGTAATTATAAAAAATGTATAATACACACAGCTTCTACGGTGGGGAAATGATCTCATCAATTTGTTAAGCTTAAATGAAGGGACTGATATAACCACAAGTAAAGGCAAAAAACATCTTGCATTCATGATGTTGGATAACATGTAATAATCTGCTGTGACAGACCATCTAATGACTCTAATGCTTATTTTATACAGTTGGACAGCACCCAAACATAGTTAAAACTGACAAGACATAGGTGTAACTGGCATTTAATTCCTACTTGCTTCCAATCCTCGAGTTGTAGTTCCTCTCATTGAAGTCCTGTCTACTTAATTGGTGGTGAGCCTGTCTTAGTCAATCATGGCTTTCTGGATTTTGTATGCTTTTTTTCATCAAGAAAATGTTGTCCATCCAAATTCAAAGGACTTACTTAAAAAAAAAAAAATCAAGTAATTTTATTTGTATATTATGTATTCATGATCGTTATATGGCACCTCTTCAACCACTTGCCTCATAAAAATCAAGATCCACGTGGCTGAATACCCACAGACCAAGGTGGCTCATTAAAATATCGGGATACCAACCTTACAAAGACATGGCATGCATGTTTGAGTGGAAAACCAGCCGTGCTTCCTGCTTGAGTTCACACGTTTAGGTAGCTCCATACATAACTGCTTCATGGCCTGGAGAAGGATGATGGAGAAGACAAAATGTCTTTTAACCAAAAACAGATTTTCCATAAAATCTTGTTTTCACCATAGCCTGACAGCCCCGGTCATATCCCTGTCTCCTACAGTGAAATTGGGTCTCTCTCTCTTTCTCTCTCTCTCTCTCTGTTCCACATGCACACACTCACTGTAAAACTTGAGGGCTATACAGTCGCAGTGCAGAGGAATGGTGGGAAACATGTGACTTTTGACCCCCTGGTCAGGGTCACAGCCAGGCCAGCAGATACCTCAGAGAGAAGGAACATTGTGAAGATGATCAGATATGACAGCCTACTTCCTCTCTAGACAGGAAGTCAGGTGGATAACTGCTCCAAATTACCAGCAAATGTTAGACCAACATCACCTGCCTTTAAACACACAGTAGGAGCTGGACAAGATTAGAGAGCTTCACAGGAGCTATTAAGGGATCAGATTCCACAATAAACTAAGAAAAAGTACTTGTCTGGTTTTGTTTAGATGTCTAAATTTTTAGTTAAAAGGCACTACATTACAACGTTCCTGCTCTTTATCGACGTCTTTATTGCAGTTGAAGATGGGGTTTTACTTAAAAGACACCTTTTTCTTTTGATGATGAATGGCAAGCTTTGAATACAGCATGTTTATGTTTTCACTTTATATTAAGATGCATTACAGCCTTGCTCTTTGCAAATTGCATTTCATGGATGATTGGTCATCTCAGTCACTGATATACATTTTTTAATGTTGTGATGCTTGGGGAGATTTTTTATTTTTATTTTCTATGAATGTGCTTTTATTACTTAGGTGAGCGCAGATGAATACTGTCTTGATATTTGTTGATACTTGTTTACAAGTTTTTCTGATAATGTCTCTGTTTCTATTTAAATTTCATTATTAAAAACAAACAAATGCCCCTGATGTGACAATATGGATCTGATTAGAACTAAAAATGAGGCTAGTTACCAGTAGCGTCTCAGAATATTGTCTTGATTGATTCTTGTCAACTTAAGTGGAAGAAGTAGTCAAGGTAGAGTAGCGGAGAGGTGGCAGTCCAGGGAGCAAATGTGATAAATTTTCTGCTTGAGAGTTGACACACACACACTAATACTGGGAATTACAACAGTAATGTGTAGGGCTTACATATATTTAAGTAGAGTATTTAAATAAATAGAAAACATGTGAATACATTTTTGCATGGATTGAGGACTGTTTATTTTGTTCCCAGTCAAGTAGGATGGAATCTGTTACTGGTCAGTATTAGAGGATGGACACCTGACCAAAGCCCAATGGGACCCAGAGGTTTGGGCCAGGTTTGGACAAAAATTTAGACATGATGATCAAGTTCTGGTTGCTGTAACGAGTTAAGTTGTAACCATGGTAACAACAATTTATGACAGGGGAACACAAATTCAGTGCCTCAGCTTAGAGTATTACATCCAGTACATTATATATCCAGTATTACAAAATGACACTGCAAATGTTTGCAAATTACACTGACAAAAGGTTCATTTTTCTCTGTGTGCATCTGTTTCAAATCTGCCCTCCTTTATCTACTGTAGGTATTTCTATTTCAAGATAGTTTTAACAACCTATATTTGTTTTATTTTAAAGCCAAACTCTTTCATTTATGAATGTATGAGACTGAATTTTGAGATAAAATCTAGTTAGTTCCACTGAAAAACAGTGTTTGATGCTGCATTATGCAACTTGTGCAACTGAGTGTTATAGACACCTAAATTTGCTTCACTCTTTCCACTATATTTGCTTCACAAACTACACTGAAAAAATCTGCAACCTTTAAGTCCATTAAGCTCTACAGTAGCAATGCCATTGATAATGGATGTACAGTATTGCTGGCCTATGGCTAAATCGACTTTTCCAATATACTACTATCTGCTGTGACAGACTTTGTAGAAAGTCTGCAGTACATATTAGTGATTTACTAGGCTATTTACAATGCTCCCACAGCTCCCCATTCCTCACATTGTAACTCAAAACTACATTACAGGTTCAGCCGCCTGCTTATCTGAAGTCATAATGAAAGTTTGGGTTCCCTCTATTTAGATGGACTATCATTTCTCTCCAGGAAAAACAACTTTAGTTTGCTCTAAGGGATGTTTAAAAAAAAAAAAAAAAAAAGAATAATGTTAGATATGGAGTTAAGCTGCATGATGAATGAGACAGCTTGGTGCCCGCTTGCTAAATGTACAAACATGCACATTAAAGACCACAAGACACAGATGCACATGAAATCACTGTATTAGATTTGTGAGGGCATTTTATCAGCGTGTAACTCAAGATACATGCGCAGCCTTATAGCCGTGACCTTAAAAGCACAATCTGTGATCCAAATATAAGTGTATCATCCCATTACTGCAGATTGCAGACAAGATTGATTGATATTTCATGGTACTTTTTTTCTTTTCTGTTTTTTTTTCTCAACTTACATCTTATCAAAGCTACTACAAAAGGTGTCTGTGTTTCTTTTCATTTTTTTACTATGCTTCATTAAGCAGCACCAAGGTATGGAGGTATGGAATAATCTATCTACTAAAGAAAGGAATCTCTGTATGCATGTATGTATGTATGTCCTTAGCGTGTCTCGAGAACTGATTGACTCCACACTTGGTGGGTGTATGGCTGGAAATCCAAGTTAGTGCAGTGTTGAAATTGGTGTAATTTGGACACGTAATGCATTTAATATTAATACATTTTGAATAAACGCTCCACTCTGCGCAGGGCAGGATAGAGCTTCAGGGCTCTGCCGACTGATTTGAGCATGCCAGGGAGAGACAAGAGACGAGGCGGCACCAGCAGCGGGTGAACTGTTGGCCCATTCTTAAACCAGTCCCTACACACTACCACTTTACCAAGTGTCACTCCAAATCAAGTTACACTCGCAACTGTGGAGGGCTCTTCTAATGAAGGGGGAGGGAATAAATGGATAGCCGAATTATGGGACACCCATGCCACTCTACCACAACAAGGGAGCAGTCAACACCATTGCAATGAATATGTTATGCTGTTTCACAGTTTACGAGAGTAAGAATGAGATACGAGGTAAATCTGACCTATTTTAAATTATTTTTATATAGGCTATGCATGCATATAGGGATTTGTGGGTTTGCTACAAGTCAAAGTGACAAAGTGATATTCTCTTCATTTTTGTTTCATCTTTTCACACCACAAATTGAGTTTGAGCGTTTGTTTGAGACTATAAAGTTTGCATAAGGAAAACAAAGGTGCATGTTCTTGATCTAAAATACTTGACCAAGCAGAAAGATGTAACTCTTACATTTGTATGTTGTTTCCTCCATTTTCCTGTTGAATGTACACTTCCTGTTAGGACAATTGTATGCCTGCACAAATAAAGACTGGCTAGTCCACTTACACTCCGCTCTGATTTGATTGGGACTGCTTAATATGGTGAACCTCCACTTGAACATGCAAACAGAGGAGGTGGATAGAGCGAGGGGATAAGAGCTGGTCTGGGATGGGGCTGTTGTGTCTACACAGGAGGCGTTCAGGTACATGGCTGAGTGTAGGTTACCTGCATTTTGGAAGCGCTCAGAGCCTAATACACAATGACTGTAGTTACATGTGCAAAACAAAGGAAATACTTCTACAGGCAGTCCAAAACCAGTTTGTCTCATATCTTTTGAGACCGTGGCGATTGTAAAGCACTACTACAGACAAAGCACAAATCTTTGGAGCACACATACCCACTCAAATCCAAACTGAAGGCACAGAAAATAGAAATGATCTAAGAGATTGATCCATTACTTTATTTTTAAATGAATCCCTTAATTTAGGCTACTTGAAATTAGAAAATAACATTTATTTACCATTAGGGTACTTATTATTACTTATTATTGTATATGTGTATAATAGAATGTTTCTTTCATGTTGGTGTATATACTCATTCATATATCTCATTGACTGTATCAATTTTTCTATGCGTTGAGGCAATCAGCCCATTCCGAACAGGCATGTTTTGAAAGGGCACTGCACTAGTAGGATAAAGCAGATGAAACAGTATTGAGAAAAGCTTTTAAGTCTGATTCACATTCAGGGCTTCATTTATTATGTGTATGTGACTGCAGTTCTGCCTAATGATAAGTTACGTCTGCAAACATATCAGCACATTAATGTATTAGGATTAGTGACACTAAAGGATGGCACTAAAAGAGTTAAGCTTAACGATTTGTTAACTGAATCAAAATATTACTGACCGATATTCATTTTTATCTTTTTCACATTAACATCTGTTATTTTTTTTCTTTTCTTCGTCTGTTAAAACCACCGCTGCAGTCGTACAGGTGAGGTGGAAATTATGTTAAGGAAACAGAGGTCAAGGAAGGAATTAACCTTTTGAAATTGAAATGATTCTATAATATTTTTTCTCATCCAAATACACATATTTGTTTCTATACTTGTGAGGACTCTGATCAACATAATGCAACCATCCCAACTCCAATTATCCTAACCTATTTCCAAAGTAACCCAAAAACCAAGTCTCAACCATCAAACAGGCTATGAAGAGGGGTGTGCTCACTCTTGCTCACACTCTTACAATCAAATTGGTCCTCACAAAGACAGAACTAACACACACACACACACACACACACACACATATACACTTGCACATGCCTATTTCCAGACAGGTTGGGAGGTTCTCATCCCACTGGGTGTTTATCTCCTCTCAGACACCATTCACGCTTTACTAGCCACAGGGGAGTTGATTTTGGAAGTAGAACACATTATCATACACACACCCGCCCACATACACAAATGCATGCACATACTGTAAGTGCATTTGTGCACACACCTGTACAAAATACACTAGACATATACATTAATGCACAAATAACTTGCAAATATTGAAACACATGGACACATACAGTAGAGCCACAGAGGATAACACATATAAACATGCGTGTGTGTGTGCGCATACACACTGACACAGAAACACAAACTCTATCGGTATCAGTCAAAACAGCCCAAAGAAAAAACATTGCACACTAGCTTCCAGGTGCATGGATATGCAGTTTGCTGTGCCAAATGGCTTCTTTGATATGGTTTGACAGTGTGGAATAAAATGTCACACACACTCAATTTAACTTTTCACTAAACTTTTAAAAGTTCAAAACCAAACAATTCAAGCAATGCCAAGGCCTCAGTGTCACCTTTTTGGTACTTTTAGAGTTCAAGTAATAACCTGTATAATAGACACTGAATAGAGAGTTGCACCAAGGTTGTTCAGTTGTCTGAAAGGTTAAAATATTTTCCCTTCAGTTTTCACATAATAATACTGAAGACAAAATTGGTTACAGTGACTGCTGGAGGTCAGACACATTTATTTTATTTTTTTACTCTCATTATAATCTCTCCACATGGGAAGAGCACACAGGAAGTACACCTAGAGAGCACCAATAACGGCTAAGCTTTTTCAGAATTTACTAACCCTAATCCTAACCCATCTACAAGAAGAAGAGTGTAGGGAGCATGTCTCTGGATATATCTCTGCTATTTTGAGTGAGCTCAAGCCTAACCCTGTGCAGGTTGAAATTGAAGCTGTGATAACATGTGGTCTAGATGGTCAGTCTGTTTCATTGCTGAACAACTGGGTATTCTAACTCCAAGACTAAACAAATTTCTAAATATCAAACAATATTTTGGAGTGACTTCCTGAGACAGAGGGGAAGCAGGAAGATTTACACAAGTGGGTTTACTAGTGCAGACACAGGTGTGTTTGATTCAGTATAAAGCATTCCTGCTGAAGGCACACACATAGACGTGCATGTGTTTATAGCAGAACGCAACTAAAAGCGCGCACACACACACATAGATGAACACACTCATACGTGCATGTAGGCAAGCACATGCAGACATAGCAAGATTCATTCGTACAGGGATGAATGCTCAGTCACTCACACATCTCTCTTCTACTGTCTTTCTCCCTAATACGCACACTCAAACATATACACACACAGTATTCCCACTGCAGACATGCATGCCAAACAGACAGCTCATTCCCTCGTGGCTCTAAGAGAGTCCACGAGAGTAAAAACGAATCTGAGATCTGTATCAGGGTATTTAAATCAGAAACAGGTGCAGGCGAGCTGTCTGTCTTGCTCCGTCTCTGAAACACACACACACTCACGCACAGACACACGCACGCACAAATATACATCTTAATTTTCAGTGTGACATTATCTAGCAAATCTGTTAATTGTATTTAGGAGAATTAGATTATCTTTGAACTCTGACCTCTACATAGATGTCCTTGTTTGCCAGACAGGAAATTGCTCTGTAACCATTACATGGTCTTCAAGTCAGACCAGGGCTAAGTGAGATACAGTGTTTTAAATTAGTCTCACTTATGTATTTTTTTTTCAACCTTGTACAAGGGCTCAGTTCAAAATGTCCCATATCTTTTCAGGAATGTAAAATGTCTCAGAAGGATTATGAATATATAGAGATAATATGTTTTAGAGATAATAAAACTGGTACCAAACATGTCAGTCAGTTAAAGCAGAGCAGAGGGGAAGAGATGAAGGGCAGGGGGGAAAACAAAAAAAGAAATTAAATTAAAAAAAGAAGGAAAGTTACTGTATGTGTTATGGGAAGCACCCAGTCATAAGGTTAGTTTGAGCCTTAACTATGAGCAGACATGGGTAGGAGATGAGTTACTGCAACGGGCTCAGCCCTATCCCAAAGGGAGATGCTCACATCTGAAACAAACATACCCTAGGACCTGAGAGAGCCATGAAGCTGCTCTTTTTTTCCGTTACTCCTCACTCCATTTTTTTCCATCCCTCCTTTTCTGTCTATCAGAGCAAAGAAACTTCATTTTAAAAACAACGTTCTTTACCTTATTTGCTTCATAGTATATATGAGAAAGTTACTCTTGAATCCAATTCATTAACACCATAGTAATCCCTTCAAGTTACAGTTGAATTTACTTCATTCGAATGTCATCAGTTAGACTTGAGGAAAGCATGTTTATCTGCTTTAGTAACGAGGTAAACATTTTTTTGTTTGTTCTGAGGCATTGCACAGGATAACTTAAAGTCCCCCTCTACTCAAAAATGTGTTTTTTTTTTTATTATTCATGATTGAGCTTCACTTTACAGAATGATACATGTGCAAAGTTTGAGACAAGAAGGCTGTTTTCACATTTATCTGCTGTATGTGATAAAGATTCTGTGCTCACCTTAAACCTGGGTTTAAGGTGAACAACCTTCGAGCATGATTTGTGACATCACAACCATTTCGGGTTGAATTTGCAACAAGTGTGACATGGAAACATTCTCAATGCACAGGCACTGAGAATGGGCTTTTCAGCAAAGTACAACACATCTTGTATCCAGCAGTTTAACTTTTGAAATTAAAAAAAAAAAAAAGTTGTAGATTCTTGATTTTGAGTTTTTCACAAGTTCCACATCTGGTATTCCTATGTTTCCTTTTGTTATGACAGAAAAATAAACATTACACAATGCTTTGGCAGCTAATGCGATTTATAGTTAACAGGCAAAAACATGCAAAACTACTGATTTGGTCCGGAGGGGGAAAAAAGTAAACACATGTAAGACTGAGAATATCACTGACTACAGATACAGAGTCATTGATTAATGTAATAATTTATTGGAATACACCAATACATTAAATGTATCTCCATTGGGAGTACCATGCTTCAGGCATTAAACTAAACAGGATGATAGAACACTGAATCTTCCAGGTTTCTCATCTCCATTTTTTGTCATTTTCTCTGCCTTCAACTAATTTCCTTTCTGTGATGAAATAAAAGGATGAGAATGGGGAGGATGGAAGTCTTCAGTTCCTCTTCTCTTCATCTGCCATTCACTCTTATATCTATCACAATTACTTTTTCGTTCATCCACACACATCTCGCCTCTTCTCTCCTTGAATCCCACTCTATCCAGTCACCCACTCTCACTTTTCAAATTGCTTCCCTCTTAAACCTAGCTTACGCTTCCAATTCAGGTTTGCTTGAAGAACAGGTTCTGCTGCAGCTTTTATCATCTGCCCTCCTCACTCTGCCTCTCATCTCATATTGTCGTTCCCGCTGTGTCTCGTTGCACTCCCCTCTATTCGCCCTCCTTCTCGTCATCACTTGAAAATCTTGCCGCCTCACACCCAAACCTCATACCAGTTCAAATCTAAATGCTAATGACAGCTAAAGTCCTTGACCCTTCCCTTCCAAGATCTTCCTTGCTGCTGAATTTTGTATGATGGAAGACGAACAAGAAAGGAAGAGAAGAGAAGAGAGTTCATTGTGGAGAGGTTAAAGGTTACTGGCTCCCATTATGAAGATCTGACAGGGGGAGAAACGGAGAATGAGACAGAGTGACAGACAAATGGAAAAAAAAGTCAATCTTTGAGATTAAAATTGCATTTATAGTGCTTTAAATAAGAAGCCTGGGGTCATGCAGGCATAAGAGTTTAGGTGCGTGAGCTTGAATGTATGGCCTATGATTTGTTTGTGAACCCCTCAAATGATATATCAAGTCCTAACCTCATGCATGATTGGACAGTAGGAACTTTTATCATATTTAAATCTGCAGGTATTAGAATCATAGTAAGAGCTAAAGATAGAAAGCACGATAGGCAAGAAAATGATTGACAGCAGACATTTAGAATTATTGAAGTGTGTTTTCGTCTGTGTTCATGTGGAGGTGTATACGTGTGCTTCATGTATATGGGTGTGTATTAAAGTGTGTGTGTGTGAGTGTATTTGTGTAGATATTGAGCTGAATACTCCTTAAGCTGCTGACCTTCAAACGCAGCTAAATGATGGGTAGGATCACATCACTTTGGTTTAATAATGAACCAGCTGACATTTGGAGATCAGATCAGCAGCAGCATTACCATCAGGACTGAAGAGTAACAGATTACACTCACATTTATCGTTTAAATCCTGGGCTCTCACTCTTATCCACAGCTGTCTGCAATGAGTGCAGGGCGTTGAAGACACAAGTATAGAAACTTTGCAAATGGCAGTATGGAGCATGCATCACATCTGCAGTGCCTGCTAATAAATGTTACAATTTATTTCCAGTATTGATTTATAGATTTAACATTTTGTAAATATAATTAGTCTACAAATAAGAATTACTTTGTGTACAATGTGTAGGCATTGGCACTAAAGATACCAAGTTTAGAAGTTTTATTGGAGCCATTCTAAACTCCAAATGAAATCATCCACAGAAAGTGAAACGTTAGTGAATTTTATCTGTTGCCACAGTAAATAAGATTACAGATACTATTGGTGCTTACAAAAAACCCACAACCTATCTATTAATTGATTCAGATTATCTTGATGTGGAAATGATCATATCTCATACAAAGACAACCTCAATCATCTCCTACATCCTACAGTATGTATGCAAGGTGGGTGCACATTGCTCATAAAAAGGAACAAATTATGAGCAACTTCTTTGTCATAGTTCATTACCGCTTGCAAGCAAGATGAATTAAAATGTGAAAATGTGTTTCCAGTTAAAAACAAGATGGGATCTGCTGTTAATTTTGTGCCAGATTGGAAAACACTAACTCTGCCATGGCTGCTCTTTTTTGTAATTTGGCAGTTTTGCATTTCCAAATAATTGGGACCTAAAGATGAGGGGTTTCTAAGCCCCTTCGCCTTCCAGGTATCCCTTATTTGTTGGCACCATGATCTGATTTTGGCCACTGATGAAGGCCTGGAGCCCTAACTCTATCAGTCAAAGTACTCTCCACTGAAATTTAGGTAATTTGAGATTCATACATAACAGGTTCTTAATATATTCTACACTTAAGCTTCTCAAAAACAGCTTATACTTTTTTTTAAATAAATCAGACTTGACTGTGGGAAATGAGCTAAAGAATAAGTAGTTTTAATCCAAGAAGACTTTGAATAATGAGGCCTCAGGTTATGCAATCACGTGTCTCAATCTTGGATCTGCCTCTGAAACAAAGCTATTCCATAAATAGTAGTACGGGTGCATATGTAGTTTTGTTTCAATTGCTCAATGACATGTCTACTAGTTATGTCTAAAGTCTAAAAGTATTTTTTTTTCTATTTCCATCCTTGTCAGTGTAAGTGCCCTTTGGTACACCAGCTGTACTACTTGACACTCAATGCAACCTTCAGTGCTGCAATCTGCAAATCAAAAGCTGTCCTGCCACATTTAGAAAAGAAGTGTAATCATTACTGTGGAACAAATCAATAAATATAACACAGACCACATTCATTTCATGTAATATAAATCCAACCACAGTGTAGTTCACACTGTCTGAAAGCACAACGTGACAAATAGCTGAATGTATGTGAGGTAATGTGTTATGCTCTTATACATAAACGCTGTATGTACTTACTGTAGTTTTGTTTTCAAAATGGGTCTGCTGTGTTATCAAGATGAATTCCTTTTATTGAACTGTGTGAAATAAATGACTGTAGTACATCTGGTACATCATTGAATCAACCAGACTGCTTTTACATTTTGTACCACTTAAGTAATTCACTCCTCAATAAATTACATGTTTGAGCTTCCACTTACTTAACACACAGTGGCTTTTTTATTGTAGTTTGATGGTCTGTAACAAGAAGATGGTACTATAAGTTGCTGGCTTTCAATTTCCAGCTACCTTTACAACTTTGATGTAAAATAATAATTCAGTATCATATGTAATGAAATGACTAATGCAACATCTACAGCCAGAGACAATCATTTTAAACTTTTCTCTTATTTTAAGACCAGCAGAAAATCAATCTTAATGATTGAAACTGTAATCAGAGCACTCCAGATTCTTGTCAGCAATTATTAAGAACAATTACAGTCTGCCAAGCATGAAATCGTTCCATGATAACATTTGCATTTTTAAAGGATGGCTACTTCATCTTAACATTAATAATATCTGTTATAAAGTGCAATAAATTGTTTTGAGGAGATCAACAGTATTAATGCTGAAGCGCAAAAAGAACCTCACCAATTTATATCCTACACTTCAGTCTGAAGGATAATTACAAAACGTAATTCTGTCCCATCTGCCTGCAATATTAACAACTAGTTTTATTAAGCAACCATTTTGAGTTCATGATGTTTAATGAATGTCATTGATTGATATTGTAATCAATTCGACTAATCACTTCTTGGCACTTAGAGCATGCTGTCGGCTACAGCTCCCATCTTCATGTTATGTAATCAAGGAAGAATTATGCAAATTGTTATGGTAATCAGAGAGCTGGAGGGTTGTGATAGCAAAGTCTTGAAGACGCTAACCTAATTATGTGGCTGTTGTTCTGTCAACAAAGTGTTTGCAAATGGATGGGCGGCACAGTGATGGATAAACAACTGAGAAACATCAAGATTCTGGATGTGTATATATTTATTTTGCAATATTTATATGTTGTCTCAGTATGTGAGAAATTCTATAGCTATAGATTGGTTCAGACAAGCTAAGGGCTACTACACACTGTGTGTGTGTGTGTGTGTGTGTGTGTTTTGGCACTTGCTTTACTAAGATGTATATTTTGGCAATTTGAGTGTGTTTCTGTGCGGGGGAGGGGTATGGAAAGTGAGGAGAAATCCTATGAGACAGCAAAATTACTACAGGAGGAAGTTTGAGCTGCAATTAATCTTGATTTATTTTCCTTTTTGGGTTTAACCAGAGTTCACTGTAAATGATGTAACTGCATTTACCACTCACTCACCAAACAAAATGTTCACATCGGACAATTACTTACTTACTCACTTACATTACTTTCAGTGCCAATTCCATACATTCGATGGCAGTATTGTTTTTTTTTTTTGTTTGTTTTTGTTTTTTTAAGTATTCTTGCAGTAAAGCTAAGAAGTACTACAGACATCTAACACTACATGGTTAAGATGACGAAAGTTGTCACACGCCCATTCATCACCCTGACCTCCACACCCATAATTTCTGCTGCGCTATATAAATGACTTTCTGCATTCCCAGGGAGAAAGCTTATTCTCTCTGCCCATGTGTGACTGCTTGTGTGCATAGATTGTGGATTGTTTTTTATAAAAGCATTTGTTTTGGTGCGTTCTGTTAGTCAATGTATAAACACATGGTTGTGGTCCAGATCCAATTGGGGTTAGTGGCACCTAAAACAACATTTTCCTGGGTTCACATTCTTCATATATACAGTAAATGAAGGAATGAAGTTTTTGGTATTTCTTCTTCTTTTCCAGACTTTTGAGACGAAAGCAAACTTAAACATATCAAAATTAAAGAAACATTCCAATGTTTGGTTATCTGTACACTAAAATATTTTAGGGTTTTTGTTGAGCCATATCATGGAAAATTAACACTCTTGAGTCACTGCACAGAACAAAAAAACTGAATCACTCCCCACTTCTCTCAAATCACACAGCTCAAATTACCATACAGCAGGGGTGTACATAGACATGTTAAGGATTAGTGGTAGTGTCACCAACACTCGTATTGTCCCCATACATATCTGTGATGTTGCCACACTATATAAAACTGTATGCCTAAACACACAAACACACGCATTCACCTACTTGTTTGTGAAAGTCTGAAACACTGATTTGATGATACATAAAGAATAACAATGTGTAGTTTAATAAATAGATTAAATTGGACCATGAATTCCTGACTACTTCCAACCTTACCAAATAAATACAAGTAGTTGTATTAATTAAGAGTCACATAAGAACATTATAGAAACTCGTTGACCACTTGGGTGCAAAACACAGGTCCCTACAAGGGTAAACCACAAAATCTGAGGGTTAAAGAGTAACTACACCCAGGCTGAAAATCCTGCTTGCGCTACCATCTAGTGGCACTTTGTCCCCAGCCTCTGCAGTACAGTGCTTCACAATGCACTGTCTATCACAGTTGGGTGTGGTCACAAGTCCAGGAATCATCAGCCGCAACAGACTTGAACCTTTCAATCAGTAAAGGTCAATACAGCAAGTCTAAGGTTAGGGTTAAGTTAAGGTCAGGGTAAGGGTTGGTGTTAGGCATGTAGTGGGTAGTTAATGCAGTAGTATATATAAATAGTTTTAGTCAATGCAGTGCCAACGTAAGGGACAAATACAAACATGTGTACTGTAGGAAAGCAAAGATGTTCACTTTACCATTGATACCCACACATATCATCATTCTGTAATGCATTTTAACTGCTGTAACTGCCTTGACATTCTCAGGATTTATGTTCGAACATGATAGCCTTAAGTAAAGGCTCTAACTAAAAAAGAAGAGTGTAATTAAAGTTAATCCTAGCTTTTTGCTTGTTTTTAAATATCTGCTGCCTTTTCATGTTTGTGCATAAATCAATGCTCCTCTTATGATGTGTGTGCCAACATGAACAGATATTTGTCTGCACCATGCTCCAGGCAGGGAGCTAACCAAAGCTTCTAACTTGCATGTGTTCTCTATACACTGAAGTATTTGAATGTCATAAATTCTCCTTTTCATCGGTTTTCATGCGCCATTAATTTACACTCAGATCTACAGTGGCTACAGATGGTTTTTACTGTTTTTTGCTTGATGATAAACATTTTGCTTGGGAAAAAACATAGTTCCACCAGCTTTTTTCTTCCTTTCTTGTACTCATTCTCAGCATGTTTGTGCACACCAGTTGTAAATTACACGGATAATTATCTGCTATCAGGAAACTCCGTCATAGGGTTAGACCATGGTGTTTGTGAGCGTATCCATCTGTTTTTTTGTGGTTTCTTGAGTGTGTGTGATTCTCCGTCAGGGGGAACTCCACAGTATAATCCCTGCTGTCAGATTAAAGATCGATTGAGGTAAACCAGAGATAGTGTGGTATTACACCATGATGACATCATAGGGGTTTCTTAGATGCGATGGAGAAGAGGAGAGAGGAGGGAAAGAGAAGAAAAGGAACAGTGATGGAAGGAAATGATAAAGAATATTGGGTACAAGAAGACAAGATGCACATAGAGCATGGCACTATATTGATGCAGTTTGATTTTTCTTATTCTCATCTTTTATTTTTATACTATTTCTTTGTGTCAGGTCATTTTAACTGGTTGTAAAAGAGCTTCATAAATAACTCCAACCTGTCAGGTATTGCTTTTGTATTTGTGGAATGTCCCCCTTTCCAAAGAGTGAGTGATTTATTGATTTACAGAGTATGGCTTGATGACATTCCAAGTTAGACCTTCACTTCTTTTATCTCACTTAAGTTTTTATTATTTATAAGTTTTCATATTATTGCAATAACATCCAATAAATGCACTGTTGTTAGAGCACAACCTTGCTAACACATCTTCAGTGTAATACTGATTTCACAGCATTGGCTTTAACATTTTATTTTTATTTTTATAATATGTAAACCGAACTTTACAGACATCTACGATTTAAAGTAATATTTGAGGATAACTACCTTTTAAAACTTTTTACATTTAAATTTTTGTTTTCATTGTAGTTTTGGAGTGGATTTTTACTTTTTTTTTAATTTAAAAACACACACACACACACACACACACACACACACACACACACACACACACACAAACTTGAACAGAGCTCAAAATGCAGTAGGTCCATGTGTTTTACTGATATGTGACTCATTACCAGAAACGAGGTTTGCGGTTGTGTCCAGCCATAATGGGTTCCATTTGCAATTTTAACAGATTCTCTAATCGGCTTTCGAAAAGAAGGGTGTGATGGAGGAGAATTTAACACACATGGAGTCATGTTCCAAGAGAGCTGCCAGCCTGCCACCAGACTGTGGCTGGATACACAAATGAAATGTACCTCATTGCAGATCTAACACACACACACACACACACACACACACACACACACACACACACACACACACAGAATAAGCATAGTGATGCAGCAAGTAATGAAATATTATCTTTAAAAATAAAACATACATAATTAGTCACAAATGTTTAAGTTTGTAGTCATTTTTATGTAGTAATTCATAGTTTGTATTACAAATAAAAGGACAAATGCGTAAGAAAATACAATTATCCATACTTTATAATTGGGGAAAAAAATCATCAGTCATTCAACTCAAACACTCCAACAAGTCTGTGTATATCTAGTCCCAAATGCAGCTAACAAATGCATTAAAACCCAAACCAATTTAGCTACCTTGACCCATTCAATCTTAGTGCTGCATTCACAAATGTTAAATATCAGTTTTTGCCACAGTTTAATGTCAGACAGGGTGTGAATTTTTGTTATATTTAAAATGACAGGTTGTGTTTTGTCCACAGATTGTGTATTTTGCCCAGGCGGGCGTCTTTTTTTTTCTTTTCTTTTTTTTAAGCAATTTCCAGATCTCCACAGTTAACTTGGTGAATATATGTTATTATTACTGACAGGAATGTTGGCTGAAGTAATGAAAATAAGTATGAGGTAAATTTCATCTGTCTGCACACCTGATGGTCATTCGTACTGCTTCTTATCTCCACAGCTGCACCTTGTTAGCTTGTAAGTCTCTTTGGGCTGCATTTCTTTGTCAGATTGTACAAGTTGTCTTTTTTATGCGTTCCTGCTTGCCTACCTAGCTGTTTGTCTTCTGTTTGCTACCTTTGAAATGCCTGCATTTCTGTGATTTTATCATTTTTTGCCTGTAAATCTGCTCCTTTCTGTGGTCTGTGCATTTGTTTCATTTTACAATTTTCTGCTTTCCACTTAGAGAAAATAACAGATGGAGGGAGGGAAAGAAAAGTGGGAAAAAAGGTAGAGAGAGACATGTAGAATGTAGAAAAGGATTGAAAGAGAGAATGAAATGTTATGAAAATGCATAGCACAATGTCAGAGGAAGAAACAAGAGTAAGATGAAGACAAAGAGGCCCATGGGGGTAAACCAGACACTGTTTAGAGTCCTTAGTTTTTTCTCATCAAAACCTAATTTGCATTTTCATTTTTCTTTTTTTTATCCCACTGGGCAGTCCACACACAGAAACACACACAATCAGATTCATGTCATCATCAAGGGGTCAAATGCATCCACTCATCTCCGTCTCTCTATCTCAAGTCCTTATTGTCTCTTTGTCTCTCATTCTATTCACTTGCAAAATGTATTTCTGAAACCACAAAAAATCTCATTCCTCCTCTATAGAAAAACTCAGTAACTGACAGGATGTTCTAATTCCTCTGGATCATTTCTTTATGTTTAAGTCCATCTGGCTGGCAATGATAAAATTCTCTGAGATTATTGGGTTGGAAAATCTTAAATTCAAATATTCCATCTCAACCATCAAATTTTTGTCCACATGCACAGCTTATGCATGGATGCAAGACACATGCAGACACGCAAAACAATGGAAAAACCCAAATAACTCATGATAAAAATATAACAAATACAGATGCTTCAATACAAGGACGGAGGACTCACTGACATTATTTTTATACTCATTAAAACAATCACCAGTTCTCAGACCAACTGATCACATCTGGGCGAATTTGCACCAGTTAGACATCCAACATCATCAAAACACCAAATGAGGGAATATCTTCTGGAAGAAAGGTAACTTGTGGATGCAAGGTTTTACACCGGACACTACAAATTACATGAAATACATATTGCCATGGCAACAAAGAGAAATTCTGAGACACAACAAGGAGAAAGTAGGACAGCTTACTGGGTTTGTATTTGGGGAGACGCCTGCGCTCAAACTCTAAAGGCACAACTAAACTGTGTCAGAAACTAGTGGGACACGTTAAAAAAAAAATAAGCGGATGTGATCTCTCTGGATGGGAGTCTTTTTGACATTGCTGTCATTTCATATTGATATCAGATATGGATGACATCTTGGAATAAGTATAAGCAGAAGGACAGTTTGGAAACTCAGCATGATAGCCTGAGACAGTCATAGCCAGAGACAGAGAGGCAAAGTACAGCCAAGGCAACAGTGAATAGATGATGGAAGTGGAGAGACAGAGGTTACTTGAACCAGACAGACACACTTAAATGAGTGATTGTGAGTGTGCATGAGAGAGAGCAATTGACCAGGGAGGAGAGAAAGAGGAGGAGAGAGTGAGTACACCAAACTCAATTAACAGTCAGAGCTATACATCACTGCCAGCTAAATGACCTCTGTAAAAAGGGAATTGATCAAGACAGCAACCACATGGCCATTACATGAATATGACTGATTTCAAAATATCTCAATAGGAGACGGGAGAAATAAAAAAAGAATGACAGGGATGGGCAAATAGACTGAAAGAGACAAAAGTGAAGAAATGAAAAAGACGTAAATGTCTGGAGGAGGAGAGTCACACACAGGTGGGAGGTTCATTCACTTAGGCACCATGAGACAAGTTGTTGGTATTTTGGTTGACACTGGGTCTCAGAAGTTGAGTTGTAGACATGTTAGGGATTCTCAAACAAAAAGACTCATCACTCTTGAAATGCATAAATGAATAAATGTCTGTAAAACTTTCATGGCAATCCAGCTAATAGTTGTCAAGAGATTTCCCTCAAAACCAAAAATCTCAGCCTCATGATGGCAAGAGGAGAAGTCGAGGGAGTCACTGATTAAGGATTCATCATCTGGGAACCAAGACACCATGTCTACACAGGAAGTGTGTGTGTTTGTGTGAGCAGCATTCATTCAACAGAGCAGCAGGTGTTCCATCTGTATGTCTACATTGGAAGTGTTCAGGTACAATACTGAGCATAGGTCACTCACATTATGGAAGCACTCAGAGCCCAATACACAATGACTGTAATTTTATACGTAAAACAGAGGAAAATAGACTTGAAGCCTAACAATATACTTTGGGTTTGGGTAATGTTGGCTCTGTAGATGGCTGTATTGATTAACATAGAAGCGTACTGTTATGTCAGACACGCAAGTAAATAATTTCTCTGTAGACAGAATGTGAAATTTTATGCCAGTCAATCTAGCGGATGTTGAGATATTTCACAGGATAAAATGGCTTCCTTCTCTGGGCATCATGAATGTCTGTACAAAATGTCATTGCAATGCATTAATAGTTCTAATGACACTACACTAGAAACTAAAAAAAAAATATTACTTCATGGTGGCACTAAATAAAAAGTCAGGGGGTCACCACAGCCTCTGGGTACCATGAATCTCTGCACAAAATTTCTTCGCAACTCATCTGATAGTTGTTGAACTATTTCAGACCCACTCACCCATCCACCACAAGCATAGCAAGTAGAAACTTTCAGCTGCAGTGTAAATATGTCTGTCTATCTCTTCATGTTAGATATTTGACACAATCATCCATCCAACGAAAGCAATCTCGGAAAGATGGGACACACTGGCAGTGGACTGAATGAAATATTATAATGGGTTGATGCCAGACAACCAGGCAGGCTATTACACACTTGTGCATGTATGCAAGCATACACATAAAACAAGTGGCAAAGAGTTAAAGAAGACAGAGAAAAAGAAAAGGGGGCGCTGGGAATAGGCTGACCCACTAACTGTCATTTTGCCTCTGAATGGACTGAGTCATTGAACACGATTGATGTCACTTGCTAGACAGACATTTTGTGTCTGATCTTAGAGAGCTGCACCTAGGGCCCTGTTTGCAAATTGGATAAGTTACAAAATGGCCTAGGGAATGAAACGGAGACAGATATTTCGAATCAGAAGTGAGCTTGTTGCTCAGAGGGACATGCTTTCTATGTAGGCTGCATTGAAACTGTCCAGTTGTGAGATGGGTTGGGGGTACCATTTTGGGTCTGTAGGGACCTATATGCAATAAAAGGCAGGTTTTAGCTAGGAAATAGGTGCTAAGACATGGGACCAAGTGCCTTTGGATTTTGTAGATGCTAGTTTCATTTAGAGACGTGTTTTTCTGATGAAACTGTCAACCAAGGTGATTCTGGGTAAGAGAAGTCTGGTCCTGAATGAGACCTGCTGAGAAACCAATTTAGGGAACGGGACAAAGATAGGAATTGAGGGTATTATGTGAGTTCGTTTCACTTTTGGGCACAGTTTTTGAATGGGCCTCTGGTGAAATGTCCCAATGTGGAGAACTTAACAGATAAAATTGAAAAAGACCCAGTAAACACAATGAGGTATGCTTTTGGAATGTGTAAAAACTTTTATATCATGACTAAATAATCACAGTTTAATTGTTCTATATTTTTTATATATATATATTTTGATTGCATTAGTTGTTATGAAACTGTAAAGGCAAGAAATGTCTTCACAAGAGCCAGCTCGCATAGAAACTAGAGAGTGTCTGATTAATTTAACTCAATTTACTTCAAAGGACACACATGTAAGAAATCTTCCCTAACCAAAACTACAGCATGGTGTTTTTTTGAAAACATTATATTTGCAAACTGTTGCTTTGAAGTTACTCTGACACCAAAATGAACAATCTTTTGGTTTAAACTTGCCAACCTCACAGAGCATTCACAGTGTTGCTATGAGTGCTAACAGGCAGGGAGATTAACAAGTCATATTTGGAATCCCTTGTTTGTAATCGTACAACAGACTACTGTCTTATGGAGCTTTCTAAATAAATTAGTAAAGCTTCAGTGTCTTTTCTCATAGGACATGTTAACATGCTAACAGAAGGGAACGCATCACAATCACTTGCTACTGATTATATTTTACTTTACTTTTTTGTTGGCCCTTAAATATCATCTAGCAATCTAAAAGTGAGTTTCTGTTTGTCCCAAGAAGATTGAATTGAACAAAATTTTCAGCATTAATACCTCATCATCATGTGTTTATTGGAAATGAACTCACTGCCAGTTACAAGACACATTATACAGGCCATGATTTGGTAATTGATCCATAATTCCTGCTTTCTTATGGAAGTGAGACTGGGGATTTGGATTTTCTGACCTGTGATAATTGTAAGGTGAGTCTACTTAAAAGAAACTTGGATAGGATGAAACATTCACAAAGAAATAATGTCTCACCAGCATTTTGTGAGTGATTGGAGCCACCAGCGGCCAAGTAATGACTTTGCCTAAATGGAGCGACAATCATTTGGGCATGAAAGGAACTAATTTCACTCAATCATGTGCCTGAAAAAGAACTCCCACCACACATGTTTTTATTTATTTATTTATTTTTATTAAGGGATAAGACCGAGCAGTAATTCAGATGGTTGCAATAAGGTCTGTCTTGCATCTGTTGCAATATCGAACCCTAAATGGTTTCATGATGTACTTTTACTGAGCCTATAGATCACATCCAGGGTGAATTGCACTAGGCTGAATTGGGACAGTGGTTGTTCCAAGTTTGAGAAGAAATGAACAGAAAATTGAATGATTACCTTCCTCTTTACATCAGAATGAAAAAAACTATTGTGCTGGAATGGCTAATTTAAGATATTGTATTTCAAAAAATGAGATGACTAGCAATAACTCAAAGCACAGAATAAATTGCAGCTGGTGGCGAATAACTCAGTTTGATGACTTTCAACATAGGCATTTGCTTAGACAGCATACGTTTGAAGTCAACTAATTGTGATAAAAAGCACTGTTGGTAAATAAAAATGCTGTGAATATAGTTTATACAATAATAACACAGATAGGAAGTGAGTCTGATGGAAGACAATCACTTTGAGGGTGCTGTTTTGAATAGACTTGCTGTGATGCAGTCTGGGAAAGAGAGACAGACAAAACATACATTTATTTACGAGCAGGGGCTGTACAGAGAGACAGACATTTGTCAGAGAAATTTACCTGTCAGACTGCAGACACCCAAACAATCTGTGGTTTTGTAAATGGAGTGAACACAACAACTTATCAAGATCGCTGCAGCACTTTGACAGAAGGTTAAGTGATACAAGGTAGAGAAGGTGTGAAGAAAAAGCAGAAGACTATTATAGGCACCACCTTTTTTCAAAGTAAAAGTTTTACAGATGATGGTGGAGACCTAGTTTGTTACAAACTACTGTCTTTGAGTGCACTCAGTAAGGTGCAGATCTCCACCATGTTGTGATGTACAGACCAAACACATGATCCCTTCAGGCCTTACGCCTGGCAGAGATAATAAGATGGTCACTAGGGCTGTAATCTGTTGGTCGACTAGTCGATTAATTGGTCGATATGCTCTCGTCCGACTAAATTCTCATTCTCATTCTCATAATCTCCGTGTTACTTTCATAAGAAAGAAAAAGTGCTACATCAGCAGCTTTCCGGGATTAATCCATTATTTCCTGTGGCGGGTGGGACAGACTTACAAATTCAAAACACCCTTGTTGTTTTCACAACTTTGAACTCGCCCAAACTAACGGAGACTTCTGGGTCTACTTGTACTCAAAGTTTACTGAGTGTTTACTAAACGTACTGAAGGCTTACTGAATCAGTGTTTCTCCTACAATTATATCAATGAGAACCCCCACCAGGCTAAAAAAAAATATTTTTTAATCCCAGAATCAACTCCAAATATCCACTCATTCGGAAATATTTAGCGTTTGGGGGTCTGTACAGCACTGTTTGGTACCACCTCTGTGTCGTTTCCTGGGAAACAAGCATAACTCTGTTAAGTTATATGACATTGCGTAGTATGTTTGCATAGCGAGTTGGACACAGCAAAAGTGCACAAAATACGAGTGGAGCAGAGGAAAAGGTTAGCAGTAAATTGTCAATCTGGCAGTAAATGTACAGTACAGACTACGTTGTGTCAGTTAAATACTAAAAAGTCACGTCTGTTGTTTCCCCAAGTGCTGGAAAAGTAAAGGCAGTTAGCTCCAAAGTTAGCAACGATGGGTTAGCCTAACCTAAAGACCCCCTTCTCCCCCGCGACTAATTGATTAGTCAAAGATTATGTACAATTTTAGTCGACCAAGGTTTTCTTTGGTTGACTACAGCCCTAATGGTCACTTTGGCCTAAAGTTGGATTCAGCCATCTCAACAGAATCACAGATATTTATTGTCAAAGTGGGCTTAATTGAGGGCAACACTGGCACAGACAATAACTCTAAAACAGTGTAGCTGCACTCTGTCATCCTGGCAAGAAAAAAAAATCTGGCATCATTATAATTTTATTATGTCATGAAATAAATTCTATATGCTGATTGATAGTACTAACCCCGCCTCCAATCTACATACAATCCATTATGTGTGCCAAGATGTATTTGTGTGGATACCTTGATCAGCTGGGCCAATATATTCTGCATATATGAAATGTCTTTATCAAATTGGCTAGTGTAGTCAACTCTTTTTCACTGGACTTTTCCAGGCTGGAACTCTTGGTTCCTGGTTAAATCCTGAGCCAGTATTTTCTCCATTCATTAACAAGTTTGTCTCCCATGCACTTTTTCCTCTTGGTTGTTAGTTAAGTCATAACAAGTTATCTCAGGGCAATGAAGATGAGTAAATGCAGATCCTGACAGGTCAAAGTTGACCTGTATTAACAACCTCACCTTTCTAGAATAATGTTTGATCTGAACTTTCCTTCCATTACATTCAAACTCCCAACCTAATGTGCACTACTGCCGCTCACACTTTGTAATTATAACATAACAAGCTCATAGTCATCCCAGCTTTAATCACACTGTACCTTTTTAGTGACTCTGAAATAGCTGTCACACCTCTCTAATTACTCCTACGTGTTACCACACCATGCCTGACCTTTACCTGATCTCATAATGACTTTTATTTTCACTACAGTTGCTTTGTCAAATGCTGAAAGGAAATATTCCACAGCTAAGATTTAGTTGCTGCCAAGTAAATGGTACTGTTCAAGAGGATTTAATGATGAATTGATCAGAATATGTCATATGGCAGGCAGAATCATAAAGGAGCAAAAATAAAAATCCATTGAGCAATAGAGAGTGACAGATAGAAGTAGCAAGCCTCGGTCTATGGTTCTCTGGCTGTTCTGGTCTCATTACTTATTATTTAAATCTCTACCACACCACAAAGCTTATCTTAACCTCTTTAGTATGGGTAATTTGTTGAACAACTAAGATGTAGCAAGGGGACATCTTTATATATTACTTCTTCTGGTAGGATATGGACAGATTATGGCTGTAGTCTGGCAGGTGGGGGCTAAAACAGGTAGAATGCATAACAAGACATCTCCTGGTCATTAAGATGGTGTAGATGAGAAAGGTGGAGATTGGTTGAAGAACTGCACAAGAAGCTGTGAGCAGACTGCATCTGGGACGAGTTGGGGCGAGACAGACAATAAGTCCGTGCCAGTGGGATTAGAGGAGGAGGCACGGAGTAAATTGGGGGAAAGTGAAAGGGTGGCTGTGTGAAGACGCTTTGGATGTTGTCAGGCTTTTTCTCAAAGTATCTGCCAAACTGTTTGGCAGAAAGTGAGGTGAGAGGAATAGGCTGGTTTCAAGGTAGAGGATTGGATTTACAAGAGGACAGGAGTGGTGAAATGGTGATTGCAGAGGTACCTTTTGCCGCAGCATCAACTGCGATGTCTTAAGTGGCAGAGCTGGCGTGTGCAGGGACAGAGATTCAGCCCTGGATTTATCCGCTGGGGCTAGCCTGGGGTTGTGATTGGCCAGTGACGCACACACTACGCTCTCATGCACACACCGAATGACAGGCACACAGAGAGGGCCAGTTAAGAGACAGCTAGAGCCAGTAAAAACAGATTTTTTGACGGTCTACCGGCCCAAAAAACAGATTTTTTTGACAGCCCACCGGCCCACCGATGCAGTGCCCCACCGGGATTTGTCCCGGTATGCCCAATGGCCAGTACGCCACTGTGGCCAAGACAGATCTAGAAGAGGACATGGGAGATTGAAAGTGGAGGAAGTCATCTGTCAAACAATGGTCTCTCAACTGTCTGCAACCTTGTAGGCTTAACAACATTTCAGGCAGCACAGAGGGGAAGTGGTGACATTGTGAGGTGTAGGGAAGAGGGGATGGAAATGGTGAACGACAGCAGAGACAGAAATGGGAAGTTACGGGGGTCTGTGGAGAGACAGAGTAAGGTGAATAGGTGAAACTAATTTTGAGGAGACAGTGTTGCACATTGATGTTGAAAAAGTGAGTTCAATAGAGGACATGAAGGGAATAACCTAGTTTAACCTTAAACTTCTGAAATCTAGAAGTGCTATGGAGCAATTTTTCCCCTTTTTTAATATGTAAATCCCTGTTTTGTTGTTCTTGGTGTATGCAAGAGGACACAAATGCACATGCGGGTGATATGACAGAGTCCTGCCAATCATATCAAACTATTTCAATGATCTACAGGTGGCTGTTATGTGCCAAGAAATGCAACAACATGTTAGCAGAGGCAGGGAAGACTTCAAGCTAGTAAACGTAGATGTAAACAATACAGGATATAAAATACTTCAAAAAATGGCGTTGCAAGTATCAACACATTTGTCAGACCTCAAGGATATACACAATGAGTTTTGGTAAGTAACATTAAGTGTAACCCTAAGTTTTATTTGATTACAAGAAAACACCCCAGGGCACCTTTAAATGTGTCCAACAGGTGCCCCTGCTTAGGTTCTTGAGAATCAATAAACTATAGGGTAAGCTAGACCACAGTGAACATGTGAAGATTGAAAAAAGTTACAGACAAGAAAAAAAAATCCACTTAGTAGGAATTAAATAATTTGTGGCAGCAACACATCTAAGACAGTTGGTGAAACTGTGAAGCAGTGAGGGCCTCAGGTGTTCCTGTGAACTCTAGGTGATCAGTAACTCTGGCAAAGCAAGAAGTGTGGCAACAGCAGGCATGAACTGAGGGAACCTAGAGCAGTTTTCTTAACAGCTGACTGACAATTTCTCTAACATGATTTGAGGGCATTGAAGTCACTTTACAACCTAATAACCCCAGGAAGGAAGGAGCCTTATACTGCAGCAACAGAGTTACTGTGTTATTCTTTGTAACTAGTGTTGCAAAAACAGCAACTTTTTGGGACAAAGAAGTATGGCTGAAGAACGGAATTTAGACCCTGGTTATTCTGGGTGGAAAAGGAGGTTTAGTTCCTGAGTTCCAAAAAAAGTCCCTGCATTGCAAAAGGGTAATTAGTATTGGTATTGGTATGGTTTGTATAGTGCTTGCAGCATGTCTAGCTTTTGAGTGCTAATTTGGTAGCACTGGATAATAATGTTAAGAGGAAAATATAAAATATTACTACCATCAATACTAATAAAGAAAGCAACTAAAATGCAGGCAATGTTTTGAGACATTTACTCATTTCATTTTTGAAACGAATGTTATGCAGAGATCTTACATTTTGAATAACTTTATCACTTTAATATGATATCACTGCTTTAAGAAATAAACGAGTGACAGATAGAAAAATCACAACAGAAGGTCAACATTACAGTGTGGACATTTGATTTGCTGTCACTGCTGTGATCATGAAAGGCTCAGCTGTGGCCAACTGTCCTTCGCCAACAGTTTTGTTGACTTGCCAGTCAGGCCATCAACTCTCCTCTCCTAGCCATTCATCTTCCCTTTATGGAAACTGAATGGGATTCTAAAAACTGGTTGATTGTATTATTCATAATGTCACATTGAATGGTTACTTGAAGATCTGAATCATTACTAAAGACCCAGTCGACCATAAAAGATCTGGGCTGAGAACTCATCAGATGTGAAGTGAAGAACAACTTGGGATGGTATAAAGATGATTTCCTCTTCGTTTTTTTTGGTTTATGAGATGAAATTGACTAAAACACTTTTGGACTTAGTGCATAAGTGTTGTACACACTATCTCATGCTCACTGTCATTACACAGAGTAAATTAAATGCACACACAGAGCAAATCACACACTAAACATTCTCACATTCAGTCAATCACCTGCCTTGTCTGGTGCCTACCCCCCCTGGATTAGCTGTGATCCCAGCAGTCATTTACACAGAATTAACTTGGATCATTGGTTCTATTTGGCCTGAGCTGTGAACTGACTGACCTGGGAATGAACACACACACACACACACACACACACACACACACACACACACACACACACACACACACACACACACGAACACTAATACCCAAACAAATGTATATTTGAGTAATCTGTCTGCCATCCTGGAAGTTCCTGTTGTATTAACAAGGGCAGGATGTTTAAGACAAGACAAAACAAGATACAACTTTATTGATCCTTGTGGAGAAAATTAGTCAGTGCTGCAGTGAAAGCAATAGATTGAATGTTGAAAACGGAGAAAAATGCACAACAGGAATTTAAAAGTGAATAATTGGAAAAGTTGGAAAAATAAAAAATAAACTTAAGTATAACAATTTGTTATGCAAATGTACTGCTAACAAATTGTGCATAAAGTGGAAAGCAAATTGATTTATTTACAGTTTGTTTACTAATTTTATAGTCTTGCACTTACATGTGTTATCATATTTTTTTTGCATGTGTGTTACTATAAAAGCATGTATAATCAGCCAACACATTTCCTGTAATTACTGTATGTTTACTGTACATTTGCTTAATTCAAGGGGGTGGATTCATTAACATAAACCTCTATACAATATAATGTAATATAGTCAATATCCCTGTAATGAAAACCTTTGTGAAACTCATACTTTTGCAGTTTTGGATGATATTACAGTCAGAATTACCAAGGAGAGGATCAAGTCAGAGGGAAAAAAAAGGTGCACTGTAGCAAAGCATAATGTAATAAATCCTATATCATGAGAGAAAACAGAAGGGATACATGTGTAGCCTTTTAGTAAGTTTATTGTGCCACCCACCTTTCCCACAGCAGTTCCTCTCCCACGTCTTTCCAATATTGATACAGGCATGTAAGTTATTAGATATTTAGCATGAGTAACATCATGCTTTCTCCCTTTTTTGATAAGGCAAGCTGTACCCTTACCTTCTATTACTTGTCAGTTCTTGCACAAATGTTGGGGGAGGAAATTAAAGTTTCTCAAGATGGATTAATGATATAAGTAAAATGAAGAAGTAAAATTGGATTACTGAAGAACTGTAGCATTTTCATGCATTTTGCTGTAAGTAGTGACTTATACTGATTGTGTGCCTATTCTCTTATTTAACAAGGTTTGTGCCTTGCTCTTCCTGACTTTGTGAATAGCACCCTAGGTTAGTTTGCCATCAAATCAATACTATCCATCTCTTTTACTTCTGTGTTTCAAGAGATTCTAAGGAAGTCTGAAAAAATGTCTCACTCACTAACACCACAGTTCAGTTATGCATTGTCCTTGAGCTCTGAAAGTAGCTAGTTGCTCAGTGAAACAGCTCCTTAGCGATCTGCTTGATAAACACATAGTTCCCTTGTTCCTTGGCTTCCATTCTTGTGTGACATCAAGGCGGGTCTTCTGTTATCATTATCCTCAAAAAAGCAAATAATCTAGCTAACTCACTTGCACAATCTAAAATTGATTCCATTTTAATGTTAGCTTGACTGCTACCTCTACAGTCTGTAGAGTATTCTCAGTGACAGTAACTCCAAAGGTTCACAAACTCTCGCATACCTCTTGTCCTTACTGAGCGATCCTTTGTATAATTATCCTGACTACACAAAATCATTTTCAAGTAAAAAACTTAAGCAGTCCACCACCAAATATCTAAGATTGAACACTCAGAAACTTTTAAAGAGAATTAAACTTTCAAATTATATTTAAAATGGATTTAGTAAAACAATGAAATCACCCTAATTACATCTTCCAACATTAGATCTGTGTAATAAATCTTCCATCCTGCATTTAATCTGAGTCGTGAAGTGTCTGGCAAGCTGAACTTTCTCTTGAATTCCATCATTGACATGGGTCACTGAGGTCTGTGGAGCTATTAAAAAGGGACAGAATTTAACAGATTTTAACACTGCTCTTGTCTTTATGAGTGATGCCACAATTCTTCCTCCAACACACACTCTTTTCCTCATTCGGTTACTTACACACATACATGCACAAAGGCACTTTAATACACACTCTTACAAACTTGCCTCCTATCCCATTCTTGAATATAACCAGGATGTGAAATGTTGTGGTAAAAGTGAAGGACTTCGGTCTAACTCACTGTATTAAATCACAAGTTGATTAGGGCCAGATGATAGGTGTGGCTCCTAAATATGTCTTCATAAAAACCCATGAAATAAAATGTAAACCCAGTGTACTGAATCACTTCTGTGTGCCTACCAGTCATCTGTCTTTATGTGGGAGGAAGTTAAAGATTGCCACTCATCTTGTGTTGAACTGCCATATAATCCCTGGTAATAAATCACTGGAGTCACTTGTATGACTGGTGGTTTGGCCTTCATAAAACAGCAAGTTCAAATCAACCATCGATCTTTCACTGATGAGAAATGTAATCTGTGTTGATAAATCATGACTTTTATCTTGTTTGAGAGCATAAAATAGCCCACTCCCATGAATATTGGCAGGATGCTTCAGTAGTTTGCTCTATAAATTCAGGGTTGGCTTTTGGATTGAAGGACGATGGTTGCTGTTTATATTTGGTTTGGCTTTTTATTATTGCTCCCTCGACTAGATTGTTTCAATATTTTATTGTCACACACTCAAAAAATAACTCATTGGATGAACTCAATTAAATTGTGGGCAGGATTTCCATCTATGGGTTATAATGTATTTGAGTTTGTCCAACTCACTGTTGGTCTAACTCAAACTAAAAACATCTATGTAATATACCTTAATCGAGTTAGTTCTACTCATTTATGTAAAATAAAGCTTAAATAAAATAACTATTAAAGTAGTTAAAATGATTTGTGTTTGTTCAACTTAAAATATATATAATTAATTGGAAATAAAAAATAGTGTAATTAACCCCTCACCCCTTAGGGAACATATACCTGTTGGGGTGCGTTTATTTAAAAGCAATAAAAACTGAACAGGATTAACAGTGTAGCTCAAGATTCAAAAAATAACCAGCAAGGTCAATAACATTCATTATTAAATGTATGTGCCTGTACACTAACTTTTGTCGTTAAACACATCAAGATAAAGAACACTTTCAAAAGTTTGTCATCATATAGCTTGGAAATAGGCCAAAACTGCAACATTCTCAAAAACTGTGTAAAAGGAATGTCCCACATTGTCCCACAGCGAAGACACTTTCAGCAGCATGCTCAAAACAGGATACTGTTGATTGGCTGATTTTGACATCACAATCTGTGCAGTTACATGCATAACATAACAAACTCTACATTTATAACAAATTGGAACACCAACTGAAGTACAGTTAAATATTAAACACTGTACAACTCAATAAAAGCATTAACATTTTTGGAAAATACATCCCATTTTACTGGTGCAGTTCAAAATAACAAGTTTGACAACTGCACCAGGCAGCAAAACTCCAGGGGGAAGCAATTACAGAATACTTTACTCCCACTGGCTCACTGTCTAACCAATACCACATCTCGAATTTAGCGTGAAAATGAAAGAGGGTGTGTTCTTTTAAGACTTAAGAAATTCTCAAAAGTTGTTAATCCAAACAAAAACTTTACAATGCAGCTGAATCATCTGAAAAATATCATTGCCTCAAAGCTGGCTGTTATACTTTTCTCATGAAACTTTTAAACATTCAAACATAGGTGGTTTTTACTTGACAATTACCAAACATTCAGACAAGGTTTGGTTCAGTGCAGACTCTTGTTCAGTACAAACTCAGGTCAGTGCAAACTTGATTTAGTGCAGATTCAGCTCAGTACAAACCCAGTTCTGTGCAGATTCAGTTCAGACCAGGTTCAGTTCAGAAAAAAACAAAACGAAACAACAACAAATTCCTAGTCCCACTGTCACTTGTCAGCTGTGCCTCCAGAAAATCTGGAATAATATTACAACCTAGAACAACATTTCTGCAATAAAAAATACATTAAATGCTCTTATTTTTGTCATGGCTATGTCAAATAGTTGTTGATTCATCTCTGTGTTCATTTGAGGCATTGTACTGAATTCTATTGTATCTTTTGTCACATAAATATCACAAAAGTAAACTCATCCTCTCTTTCAATAATGCAGAAGTTCTCAAAGTTCATACTGATGCCCCCCAGTGAATGCTATAACTTGTAAAAGCAAAGTTTCCTGCCATTGTTATCTCTCTCACATTTGCTACTGGAACTCAAATACTTGATTGACCTTGTCACTCTCAATGAATGTCTCAGTGATACTAGAACATTTTCTGCTGCAAAATGAGAATCATAAATGTTTACATTTGTTTGTTTACCCTTTGCACATGCACATTGAATCTTCACATGATGATGTGCTTTCTGCACAGGGCCAGACTAATGAAAAATTACTCAAAGTGATCACCTCCTCTTCGATGATCACACTCAATGAAAACAACCCCAGCAACAAAATATTGACTGACTGCATTCATATACATTTTTAAATTTGATAACTTTTCAAAATATAACATACTCACAAAGTGTTTAATTATGGGGTCGAGCCACCACAAGTCTCTTGAGCTCCACTGGAGAAATGTTTTTTTTTTTTTTTCAATAGCACATTACGATGTTTTAATAAACCAGGTGTATAGGTAAATTTTACTTGTTGGCAGGTATATATGTACACTATGGTTCTAGTGTGAAAAATATATTGATATTAATATTATTATAAGGACAAGGACTTAAGGTAGGAATTAAGACATAAAAAAAACAATAAATTAAGATAATGAATTTAACTCAGATCTAACAGTGAAAATCACTACCTTTCTGACATAAACCTGACAATACACACACAACAGAGCTGTAGACTAAATCATGACACTCTGGATACACAAAAACTCAACAAGTCCTCCAAATTAAATGACCGAATACATCATTTGACCATGTGCACTCTAGAGTGATATATGGGAGTGTTTTTTTCATCTGTAGCCTCTATTGGCAGGACAATATTTGTCTGTGCTTTCCAAAACTGTTACAAATCACTGTTAAAAATAATTCTATTTTATGATGTGACATTGCTGTGGTTGAAGTTTGGTTAGGTTTTAGGCACAAAACCACTTGGTTCAGTTTAGGAAAAGATCATGGTTTGGGTTAAAATTATCACTTTGTTAAGGTTAGAGAAACATGTGGTGTGGGTTAAAGTTACTACAATACTACTTGCAATAAGTCCCTTAATCACAAGAATCGACTCAGACAGCCGGATTACTGGCACATGTGTGGGGCATAAACATAAAGTGGCAGACATTGCTTATGCTGATGACATCGTCGCTGTTGTTATAAAAAAAAGTCAAGCTGAGATGGATGTTTTAATTAGTCTTTTACATCTGTAAACAAGATTGTGGAGCTAAATTAAATGCCAAAATTGAAGGAGTTTGGATTGGAGAAGATAGACCCAGACAAAATATTAACATTCAGATCAAACCAGAAATTAAAATACTTGGTCTTACCATCTGTAACAGAGAGTATGGTGAAAGAAACTGGGAGAAAAAAAATGTGTGAAATTAAAGATGAAATGGGAAAACAAAGATTCTAATTACATATCAAGAATAAATATAGTCATAACCTTCATCCTGTCCTAACTCCTCTTTCTGGCTAACATCCTTCCTCTAGCCAACAAAATGATAGCGAAAATTAACAATCAGTGTGTCAACTTAATCTGGGTTACAACCAGGGAAGTTACCAAATGACAGCTAGGAACATGTGGGGCTGGGCACTACAGAGTTTGGTACCAGATTAAAAATAACTTTTGTTAAAAATGCTTCTGTCACCATTTCCAGAAAGTTCTCTCCATGTGGAGAAAGAGGAGAGGCAGAGCCAGACATGGTCCTCAGCACAAACTAATTTATGCAGACTTTATTACACAGCACCAACATTTACAGATAGACTGGAATGGTCTACCAAGTAAAATGATTTTTTAAAAGATTAATGGTTTTAATTATGGTGCATTATTAAATATAAAAACTGAACTGATAACATAGGCACAGAGGTGATAACAATAAAAAAATAAAAAAAGCTCTCAGAGCATTAGAGATGTTTGGTGCCTAATTACCGGTGGCAGACTTCCTGTCAGAGCTGTTGTTTCATGGGGTTGTTATATAACAACAGAAGAATATCCCATGATTTATTGTAATGAAGATGAAATGCAGCAACATCTCCTGGACTGTAGCAGAGCTCAGGAGGTCTGGTCTGTACTGCAAGGCCTTGGGCTACTTTTTAACTTGAGCTTTAACTCAGTCATGTATGGTCTGCTGGAAGAGAAGATGTCCTCTAAACAGAAAGAACGGTTCCAACTGATAATCAGCATAGTTTGTGTTAAACTGTGGAAAACCAGATGTGCTATTGTCATCAAATAGATTGCAATTGACATGGTCATTAAGCACATGCTCTCTGACCTCAGAAAGAGGAGAACTTTGGACAAAAATCTGAACTTTCCTTGGCAGGTGCTGGATCTTTGATCTGAGGGACCAACGTGAATAAAGAGGCACTTCAGACTGACCTGAACTCTCTGCACTTTATTATACAGCACTTTATATCTATTCATTATGTTTTTTTTGTTTGTTTTTTCTCTCATGTATGCTACAGGTTTTCATTTTGTTAATTTGGAAACTTTGCAAAGCTAGCAATGAGGAAGGCAAATGTTTGCATTTTGGCGCTGGTTGCACTTAATAGTTTGATATTTTGTATTTGTAATTTTTTTATTGTGAAATTCAATAAAGATCTTTACAGTAAGTTGACCTTTGTTGCCATAGCTACAATAATAGCCATGGGGTTAAGGTTAGGGGACCATCATAGTTATAGTTTTAAAAAGGAAAAAAAAAACTGTCCGGACTTGGAAATGTGACACGTGTGCTTATATTTTTTCCTTTAACTTGTCACCTGTCTTTACTTCATTGCTAAAAAAAAAAACAATTAATGACATAGGCATGTAGGGCCCTCAGATATGTGATATCTGGATCTCCAGCAAATTCCTCATCAACGTTTTGCAATCTTTGCACTTTTAATGCATTTTTATCCTATTTTGATATAATAATGTAATTATGACAAACCTTGTAATGACTAGAGACTCACAACTGCCCCCCTTTCTGCTATAAGTATGTCACTGCTAAGTTGTAATAATACTGAAAATGTATAAGTAGGAAAATGGACTGTTTCACTGTGGTTTGAAACATTTGAGTATTACTGTCTTCTATCAACAATATGCAATGACTAAGAATAGGTCAGAAGATGATTGTGACTGAATGTGTTTGAGAAGAACTGATGTGAACTATCACAAAGCCAGTTCCCCAAAGTGCCTCCCATCATTCCTGTTTGAGACTATGGGAATGAAGCCAGGAATTCCTGAGGGATTGGCCCACCTGTGGAGAGGGGACCTGAGTCTGAGATCATATAGAAATCCCTGATACTCTGATGCACTATCTGCAAAGCCTCTGTACACATGCCTTCCTTTGCTGCTCTACTTTGCATTTGCACAGGCATTCTTAGTATTTGTTGACTGCTTTATTAATTTCTGTGCAGCTTGTATGGCAGCTGGTCATTTGTCAGTGCTTTGGGACCTGCATTTTTAGTGGTTAGCTAAATATATTCTTCCACATGAAGACTTTGACATGGCTGAACCAGAAAAAACAAACAAAAAAAACACTTCCAATCTGTGGTTAAAGACGTTGGTGTCGTCATCATCTGGCTTCTGGGGCTTTAGCCAGGAATGCTTTTTGACTAGCCACGAATCTTTCTGACAGAGGAAAAAATCTATAATCATCAGGAAATGTAATTAGTTTGATTTCACAACCCTTGCTGTTGCTGCCTGTATGTGGATCTGTGGATATAATAGAGACTGAGGGAGTGGGCTGAGGCTGTGTGTGTGCTCCTTTCCTCACCTGCGCACACAATGCTGCTTCACATGTAACTATTCATAATACAATAATAATAATAATAATAATAATAATAATAATAATAACAAGAATAATGAGGTGTTACAATAACAAATTTGAAATAAATTTGAATAGGAAAAGTGCCTTTCACAAACTCAAGGACACTGTACAATGTAAAAACATTGTAAAAAAAAAAAAAAAAAGAGTAATAAAATGGACAAAAAAATATTTCTGTCTGTCAGAGGCGGGTTAGATTTGTTAGAGGGAAGATCTCCTAAAACTAGAAACTGGATTCTATAGATATAGCCCCATGGTAAATACCAGTTTTAGGGTGAACAGGGTGCCTGTCATCATTTATGCATCTCCCTTTTGTTTGTCAACAGATAAGCATAGACAATTTTGATTGGTCATCTGTGTTACAAGTTCTTCAGCACTATAAATGAACTTATCTGTAGTATGTAGTATACGGTATAGATGTTATGTTATGTCTAGAAAGTAGTCTTTAGATAGGTAGTAGTAGTAATACAAGGTTTATGTTTGTTCATTCTGTTATTGAACATGACAAAATATACTGCAAATTAAGTAGCAGACAAGTAAGTAGCAGAGCTGTAGTCAAGAGCAGACTTCAGGTCTTGAGAAAGTAGTAAGTAGCTATTATATGTTAAATTAAATTTACTAATGTTAGTATCTGTTCTGCTAAGGTCAGCCAACACAAGAGAGTGGACTTCCAACACAGCTAACAGGCAGAAAAGAAGTGACAGTGAATACAGAGAAACCAACAACATGAGAGGATGGGCAGCCAGCACAGCATAAAGGACAACTAAGTAGAGTTGGAAGAGCTGGAGGAGTAATACCCAGATATGTAAAGTTACTATCTTACTCAAGAACAGTACTAAAACACTTAATACTGATAATACTGTTTAAGAGAACTTGATGCTTTTACTTTACTACATGTCAGAGGAAATAGCCTATTAACTATCCTATGCCATTGGTATGCCCTGCAATTACATAAAAAACATGTAAACAAGATGCTGAAATTATGCACTTTTAGGTGTGCTGACATTATCAGAGGATAACTGGACCACCAACCACTTTATCCTAACCTTTTAGAGATGAAAACATCAAGGATGGAATGCTCCAAAGCACTTAAATGCATAAACATTGTATAGATTTTACTTTTGATACTAAAGGACATTCTAGATCATATAGTATACTGTATATATAGTATAAATTAAACTTCTGCCCTGAAGTGAGCAATTGGTCTTTCATGTTATATTTATTGAAGCATATTAGTTAGTTTTATAACTGAAGAATAGCTTCAGTTTTCCAAAAAGCTGTTGCTGTTTCATTGCCTGTAGATTAGTTTTCACAGTTTCCCCCCTGAGGACACACATTTTCACAAGTGTTTTTATGATCCAAAACTGATTTGGCATATTATTGTGTTGGCTAATGAGACAATATTTATCCAGCTGACAGTGTTTTATTCAACATATCTGTTTTTAAATGGACTTTAGAGAGTTTTGGCTTCACATTATGCATACAGACAATTGGGTTTCAATATTCATATTCATTTATTTATAATTGTTTTAATATTTATTTATATATTCATAATTAAGACCCATGTGAAACACTGCTGTAGATCATGCATGCACTAAATGGCAGTATGAAGTTACGTACTAGCCTGCTTTAAGTGGGTTTTTGTTCTGTCTAAATGGGTTTGATTGATAATCCCTAAAAATAATTGTTTGTGCTTATATTCATTTTATGGCTGCTAAAACACTTGGTCAATTAAAACGTTGATTACATTTTTAGTAATTTCAACCAACCTGCATCACTGTGTTATAAACATTTTAAAGAGCCTGTATTTTCCCACCACTAGATGGCAGTGTATGTGGTAATTGCATAATGCAGACTATCGAAAGTGCCCTCCCCTCCCAAAAAAATCTGTCAAAAACAAAGATATCCCCAAAATTCTACAGTACAATATTAAAATAGTAGTAAGATACATGTTTTTTTTGTTTGTTTTTTTTTTGTTTTGTTTTTTTTGTCATGTAGGGGTTGATATAGGATAGTTGGGGAGTATCCCTAAATGATTTTACAAATAAACAATATATTGTCAATACAATACAAAGTGATAAACATTATAGCAGTCAAATAAAAATGTAAAACCAAAAAAAGTAAAGTAGCTATTTAAGCACTGGTGCCATAGGTTTGAGTATTCTCAGGTGCTCTGCAGATGTCCATTTTGTCCAGAACAATTGTCTTAACATTACTGTGAAGAATAAATTTCAAATTAAATGTAATGTTTGCAGTAGTCTAACAATGCAGTGAAATTAAATGAAATTTAGGCAGTAGTGTTCCAGGCAGAACAGCAGGGACCACCTAAAAAAAATTCAGTGCACGCGCTGTGTGCGCACACACCCTGACCGCAGCCCCAGATGGTCTCGGTTTAGCCCCAGACCTTGTCAACTCCTGGAAACGCCCCTGGTTAAAGCTATGTAAATTCAAGAGATTGGAGGAATATTTGATCAGTCTGGTTGGCACACTAGAGTGCTTTTCAAGACGCTGCAAAATCCTGCATCTCCCAAACATTTTAATAAAGTGTCCGCTACTCTCTTTTCAACATTAACCAGATCCAAGAACTCAGGGAATAGGGATGCCAAAAATTTTGATTCCAAAATAAATCACAGACTACCCCTGCTGACCATTTTCAATGAGAGTTTGAGCTATTTCATGCACTTTGGACAGCTGGTCGGTTCTAATTTTATTCCAAAGACTGCAGGACTTTTTCTCTGTTGACATTTGGGGACTAGTCCATTTGAAAACTAACCCACTCATTGGATGCAAGCAGACTTTTTCTATCAGCACCCCTGTAGGATTTGTTAATCTGCCAAAGATACAAGCTGAAAATAAATTGGAACACTTTAAACTGAATATGTCAACTTAGTATGGATTCAAGTATTCATACTTTTATTTTAAAAAAAGAGCTGGAGCTTGGAGCTGGATTAGGGTCTGTTAAATTTGGGAAATGTTTATCCCAACACAATATTTGTCAGATAATTCACAAACAAAATACCAATGTAGCAATCACTATTCTTTAAATACAGTTTAACAAATGAAATGTATTTATAGTGGGTCAAAACTTGTAATTGTTGTAATATTTTTTCTTAAATGAAGAAGCATTACAGTAAAAATAACCATTTGTACTGTTGTGAAGAGGTGCAAACAATTTAAAAATCAGGCCTGGACTGAGTACTGTCAGATCCTATTGTGTTTTATTTTGCCTCCAGGCCTTGAACGGCCAAATATTGGATTATGCATTTGAAAATCTTCAATAGAATTTATAATCACTATGCTACTCTGTCTTCTTTGCTGAATAAAACCTGAAAATATTGACCTCTTACAAGACAATGCTGATATCAGATGAATATATAGCTGAACATATAGCTTTATTGTCCAGAAACAAATTACACAGCTTAAAACTTTTAATGTATCCACTGTGTTTTAATTATACATTATAATTTTCTTTCTCATTAATAAGGCTATGTAATGAATTGAGTCAGATCTGCACCATAGATTGCCACATTAATCACTCTAGTCATAATCAACTAGAATGAATGATAATGGTGCCCAAAAATGTCTTTCCACTTAATTGCAAATCACCTCTGACACAATCTACATCCATCACTTAAAGGGTTATTTCACCCTAAAACACCTACTCAACACCAAATGTGACACATAACATATATCATATTGTTGATGTCAGATAGAATTTTTTTGATTGGGGTGCTGTCACTAGCTCAGACAGTTGGCCTGCGTGCTTATCGGTAGCATTAACTGAACTTATTTTCATAATGCAGGATCATTATTCTTACCAATGGGATTCTGACAGCAGGAGGGAGTCCATGCTGCTTCCATCCCCGTGGAGTAGATCCTGACCAGCATGCAAGCCCAGAAACACTTTCATTACCCACAGAGAAATGGTTAGAAATGGTGAATTAGATTAAACTTTCCGATAAGAAAAAATCAAGGAACAGTGACCCTGGTTCAATACAAGGCCAGCTGTGGCTTGGATGTGCTGATGGAGGTAAAACAATCAAAAGACAATTTGAACACATTTACCATATCACGTACATTACGTGATGTCAGATTATTATCAGATTCTACTGAGCAAAACACGTCAAACTCTCAAAGTTTTACAGGCAGATTGCCATGAGATCTGCTGGGAATATTAAAACTATAAATCTGAAACCTGGTATGTAGTGGAAAGTTTTTTTTAAAAAAGTCTCAACCCAGACTTCTGATTTCAAGACTCCTTTATTACATGTGCATGGGAAGCAGTACATCTGGGCAAGCTTCAAGGAATAATGCAGGATCAGAACCATAAGGACAGTTGGTTAGTAATTTTCCACCATAGGTGCCATTAGGGAAAATTTGACATAGATGGTGTTCAGATGAGCATGAATAAACCTGAGGAGTGTCCAAAAAAGAAATGTATCCTCTGGGGAGCATGAATGTGTAGCGTAGAGACACACAAGATGAGACATTCTGCCAATAATTTGATTGATTGTTGTCTTTTTGCCTGTCTCAAGGTAAAGGTCAGCTACAGAACAACACCTCTGGAGCTGGTAAGGGCTCAGGGTAACAGGGTGGGTGTTTTCACCAGCAGCATATGAATGGCAGTTTGAGATATGACCTCCGGACACACTATCCATCACTAAACACCACATCTATCTAACGATGAAAGGAGAAGTCTGCCTTTGTGTGCACACACACCCCCACCCAAACACATTTAGTCTACAAATGCACTATTAATATGTGTGTCAAATTTGGAACACTAATATTTTTAGTATTTTCAAACAGTTTGTGCTTCACTAACAGCACATCACAGTTTGAGAAAATTCATTTAAGCAGCAACAAACAGACAAATGTAAGCCCCTTGCTTGCAAAAAATGAAATTGTTTAAGCTCCTGATGTGCATGCATAAGCAAAATGGAGCACATAGAGCAAAACAGCATCAGAATGGTTGTATCAGAACACGCACATAAGTGGACAGTGTTTTTCAGGCTCAGACTGGTCAGTGGTTCTTGCTTCTGCAGATACTTAAAATCAGCTATAGTCTTTGTGGCTTTTTGATGTAAATTTTTTGACAAAGACAAGGGGATATGTGTCTGTCAGGCTTTTTTGGCTCTAGTTCTTTGAGTTTAGTGTATGTCAGGGTCTTTCTTACACACCTTCACGCATGGAATCTCTTCAGTAGCTCAGTAGTTAGAGTGGAGCAACTGAGGGTTGAGGAATATTTCCAGTTGCATTAATAGTATCAGTATTATTTTCATAGTTTTGTCCATTGTTTCCATCAGTTGAGATGATACTGTTCTACCCAAGTTAATTGTTGAGATCTGGGAACACCAATGAACTCTGATGCAGCAAGAACCATCAGTCAGACAACCATACAGGTTGTTAACAAGTCCACACTTTTGCTAGATTACCTAAACCACTTTATTTGGTTATGCTCCTTAACACAGAAAAGGTTTGTGTGTGTGTGTGTGTGTGTTTGTGTGTAAAACTGCAAATTCGGTAGGTCAACGTTCAACCAGGAAGTCAGTCTGCAAATTGTAAATCAACATTTTTCTACATCTTAATAGTGAGGGTGACAAAAATTGCAAGTCCGTATACAGATTTGCCATTTTCACACTGATTAGAAAACATCTTGTGTGGAAATATCAGATGTGTGAAAGCTCCAGTTCAAGTGTGGTTTCACCCAATTGTGTGTTAAATATACGCATTTAAAATCTGCTTTGCCCCTGTCATTGTGTGTTGAAGCACTGATGTCTCACCTGCACGCACATACACTTTGTTTCTTTCTGTCACTCTCCGTCTCTACTTCTCTCACACTTGCACAGATGCACAGACAGACCCATCTCTCTTCATCTATACATCCCCATGTTTGTGCTGTCCAAGGCAGACTCGGCTAATGCGGATGCCTCCTGCCACTATGCAAGATTTATTGGATTTCATATCTGCCGCACACTTAGACCACAAGAGGAAGGGTTCAATTACATTGTGCATGCAAGTGTGAGAGAGTGTCAGTGTTCATGAAAATCAGGTGTTACAGTCGTGTAATTATTTATCGCTCTCTCAAACACACACACACACACACACACATATAATAATTCATTCTTTTGTGATTCTCAGTCTGTGTCAGAAAAAGTGTATGTATGTGCTTCATGTGTTTGTGCCTATTTTTTAAAAAGTATCTTTACCTGTGTTTATCATTGTATACAGTAAGAAAGAGAAAGAAATGATATTTAATGTTTAAAACATTAATGCTTTTATGCACACAAACACACACAATTCTGCATGGGTACATTATTTGGATGTCATCAGGCTGGATTCAAATGAAAGGATGCATAATTAGTATCTTTACTTTTCTTGTCATAAAAATGATGATCTGCTAAACAGATGCAAAAACATTTCATTAACTATGGAAGGATTCAGACACTCATAACCAATAGCTGTTAAACATTGTGAGGTGTTTCAGAGTCATAGAGATGAGATTAATCAAGTAACTGCATCACGTAGATCCATCACCTTGTACCTTCTCATCATGAGCCAAATTAGCCGACTGTTGTGAGTTTTCACAGAGCATTTCACAGGAGAATGGCTATGAGTGTGGATGACACAAGATTTAGAAAGGCGATAATGATTAAAACTCTAATTGGAAAGCTTGTTTAAAATGGCACCAGGAGGTAACAATTTGCATTTTCAAATACCCGCAAAACCCAGGTGAGGTCACTAAACTCTTCACATTGGAGGAGAAACCACACTGACATGTAAATCATCTATGCTTTTTGTGTTGCATGCACTATTAAATATATAAATTAAAAGAATAGCACAGGTGTATTTCTACATAACATTCTGTCCAAGATACTGTAGTCTGTAGTTGAAAAGAAAACTTTTATGGAGTTTTTAGGAAGCTACTTCCTGTGTGCACTTATACATCATTTGTGGTAAGAAAGTTGTTAACCCACGAGCACATATGTTGTTCACTGGTTTAACATGGTCAAGATGTGTTTAGAGCTGATGTACCCTAAGAAATGCTGCATTTTTTCCCTTTTAATATACATTGTCACTAATAAGAGGGACAGTCAAGTGTCAAGCTCTCAGATTTGTTCCTTAGCATCACATGAGCAGAGCCAAACCGCCAAATAAAATGCATGTCATTACAAAAAATGGTCAAAAACCTTAATGTGAGTGTCCTGACTGAACTGTATTTGTGTTCCTCTATATGAAGAATCCCCTTCACTAAAATGCACTAACCACTAAATGGAGAAGTGCAGTGCGTTGACTGGTGTGGTGACAGCATTTAATAAAATGACGACAGAAAGAAGCAATTTACATACCAAAGCTAAAATTTATAGGCTGTGTAAAGACTTTCATTCAGAAGCCAAGTTTTTTTTTTGTTATTTCTTCCTCACTGATGTTTTCCACTCATTTGAGGATGCTATATAAAAATAGAGCTAAGAAAATTAAAAGAATGGCCAGTATTCACTTCAGTTGACCCTAACTATAATAATATTTTTAGGAGCGCAGCAGTTTGTAATTTATTCTGTAATCCCACTTTAATTAATTTTCTTTTTTAATTAACTATGGCATGTTTACAGCAACAGGCAATAAAACAGAGCACAGTCGATGACATTTAATTAATTTACCAAATGGCATTACATAAGCTTTAAATAGAGCCTCCTTGTAATTTATCGGTTAAAAGTTACTCTGCGTGCAACAAGCTATAGTAGCCTAATACAAAACATCACAATCTTTCTGCAGAAGAAAAGCAGAAAATTAAGTGTAGAAAATAAGGAAATCTGGTGTATATCTGTATGCAGTTCAATCATAAAGTTATGCCAGTACAGTCAAGGTGCTTTTTTAAGAGGAGAAACCCAGTAGTGTTTGTTGTCACCTCTGTTTAGTGACAGCTGTCATAGTACAACACCTGTGCAGCATGTGCAGACACAGAAACAAAGACTCATGTAGTCGTGAGCTTTTACTCTTTGATCGTTCCTCTTTTAAATGTATAGTCGGGCCTGCTCTAGATCAAATGTAACCTCTTCATCATCACTCAGTTCCTTTTTGCTCATGCCTCACTTATCTTCTCAACAGACAAAAAGACCTGCAGAGGAGGTAGCAGACATCAGGCATGCACTTGGGTAATGCACTACAAAGGACATTCACACTACTACTTACTTACAGTATAGGAGTTCACAAGCACAGGTATTTGCACACAACTGACTGTAATTTACCCAAGGCACACACAAACTACAATTGTTATGCATGTAGATACACACTTGCGTAGGCTCACTCACAGTGTAAAAAGGGTTGTATTACTGTAGATGGGGTACTGTCTTGACAGATTGGTAGTGCTTTATCTTGATTGTGTGGTTTGTGAACCTCAACTCAGTGGGTTCATTCACATAAAAGACGCTGTGCTGACACTCTCATCCGAATAACAGTGTGAGTTAGCTGGTAGGGGGTCAGTCTCTTGCTGAAGATAAGGATAGAAGAGAGAAACAAAGCGAGGCAAGAGGGAAGAGGATGGGAAGAGGAAGATTGAGAGATCAAGAATGAAATAAGTTATCTATCTATCTATCTATCTATCTATCTATCTATCTATCTATCTATCTATCTATCTATCTATCTATCTATCTATCTATCTATCTATCTATAGTGGTAGCTCTTTATTAAAAGAAGCTGGCATGAGTTAAAAAGACTTCTGTGACTTTCATGGAAGCCAAATGTGAAGCGTTCTGTTCCAGGGTGAGGATATTAAATATCAAGGCCTCTGTGTAAGTATGGATTTATTGGCAGGGCAGAAATGAGCTGAATAGAGCAGGGCAGGCATAAACACACCCTCTCTCTCTCTCTCTCTCTCTCTCTCACACACACACACACACACACTGACTGTGATTGTGGGTCTAATCTTGGCATCTCTCTGCTTTCTAATGAAGTAGTAAGTCCCTCTGCTCTTTCTCGTAGGCCAGCCAATTAGGACACAGGCCGCTGGGTATTGACCAATCAAGTTGCTGGCTTTGGGCATTTAGTGCATGGCCTTGACGTTAATATAGCTAATCAGTTAGTGTAGAGAAACTCTGCAGTCTGTGTGTGTATGTGTGTAAAGTCTTCTGAAGCTGCCATAGGGCAAAACTATGTTAACAAGTATCGATTCACAGCTACTGAATTGGCAGAGTTTGGAAGAGCAGAGAAGGACAGAAATGCTGAGGTGAAAAAGATGGGGAGAGGGTGACGAGAAAAAAAATCAAGAAAGATAAGTTGGAGAGAGAGGGGAGAATGTGAAGTGATGATTTTTTTTAAAGCACATAGTGAGATGAAAAGAAGGAGAGAGATGGAATGATATTGGTAGATGGAGAAAAGTGAGGGAAAGATAGAGTCAGGAAACACAGAGACACAGAATCCTCAATCTAATCACCAGTGAGCAGACTGGGAAGCCACTTTGCTTTTGAGATATTTAATCGACTCTTTATAAATGAGCAAATTTGGCTGCAGTGCATGAGCAGTGCCCTCTTTTCTCCCCTGAGACTGATTATAATTTTCTTTTCAGGGCCTGTTATCTGCACACAGGCGGATCCTTGTCCTTGTGTAGCAAAAACATAACAAGCTCTGATATAAAAAGTTTTCCCCATATTCAGACTAAGCCAATTTCTCTTGTCCAACTATTTATAGCATTGCTTGAACATCTAATGAAAACACCTTAATAGCAGTTTGATTAGTCTTAGCATCGAACATCTGCTAAATTTTATTATTTGTTGAATGGATAAGACACAAGGCTTAACTAGTCCTCACGCACTTGACACGAAACTAGAATTCTTCAGAATACAGTACTCAGATTTTGGAGTAATTCGTGCACTAAGTAAACTGCAGCTTGTAATGATAATAGTTTAAAGATCAGCATTAAGCCATAGATCTTACTAACTAACATCTAAAGCTTCCTGCAAAGGAAAAGTTTGGACACACCTTCCCATGCACTTGAATGTGAAAGAAAGTGTGTCCAAACCTTTGATTGCTGCTGTAAATCTCTGAAGGAGTTGAGTCAAATTTATCTATAAGGACAGAATAGTTTTGAAACACTTTTGTAATTAAACTCCTCTGTGCAATGCATCTTTAATGCAGTGTTCTGAAAACGAAGCCATACGCCCATGGTTCCCTGAACCAAACTCAAAGATTAGTTAGAAAATGTGACATCCTCTTGTCAAGCTTGGGATTTGTCATTGGCATTAGTGTCAGGAAGTTCAGCCAGTGCACCTATTCATCAAGGTGCCACACACATGGAAAATAAAAGCTTAAGTTTCTACCTGATGTGTATTGCTTACCATGACTAAAACTGCCAGAAAGCTGAACAGAGATGACACTTTTGCTGACATATATGCACTTCAATTCACTCTAATTAGCGGTAGTCACGATTTCTGCAGTTATTATGTAAAATGTATGATTCATCCAAATGTAACAGCACAAATTATAGCCAAAAATGTCAATTGTTTTGTTGAAAACATTACCTTCAAGCCATGTAATGGTTATTTATATGTTCTTTTGTTCATCTCTTTATCTCTATTACATGCACATGTGTAATTATAAAGAGTCAGAGTCATAAAAATAGTACAAAATTGGATTGCAGTACACAGTAGAGGGGTTGCTCTTATTGAATAACCCTCCCCCTCCGTGTGTTTTTTGTGTCCAAACATCCATCCAGAAAATTACATTACAGAAAAGAATAAATTCATTTGTGGTCTGGGTGTCAATCTGGTGCTTTGTGCACATATGATAGTGGTTTAGAAAAATTGTGCTGATCATTAGTGAAACACTTGTTTGATCACACTTTCCAGAGTTAATGATAGGAGTGAGCACGACTCAATAATGGGTCTGTGGTATTTGTGTATGCGTGTGTATGTGTGTGTGTGCTCTTGTACTCCTGTCTTTGTGAAGACCATATTGAGTTTAAGACCTTAAGAGAGAGAGAGAGTTATTTTAGGAAAGTAATGACATTTTGACTTGTTGCCCCCTCTGCAGACATTGTCAGAAAAATGATAATTCTACTTTTTGTTTATTACTGAGGTCGTAGAAGGTGGTGTTGTATTGGATTGCATTACATTACACAGGTGTTCCTAATAACGTGCGTGATGAGTGTAGATGAGACTATTCAAAGAGCTCTCTTTACTGGTTACTGTGGTAATTTTCTCACTAAGTTAATTGTTGAGATGTGGGAATGCAGCAACATCATTAAAAAGGAAATCCAAGCGTGCAAGAAACACGAGTGAATAGAAAATCACAGGTTTTGATCAAACACCCAAGATAGCCAAACCTATGCTGTAGAGAATAGAAAGGTGAATGTAGTAATTATTGCCTTTTCTTTCTGAATCAGCTTTGACCTACCATGCTTACTGTAATTGTGTGCACTCAGTTTTTTCACAGAAATGCTGGACCCATCTTTCATGCAGTCACCCTTGCTTTTACATCCAACTAAAGTGGTTTAGATTATCTGGCCTAACTGTTGGCTTTTAAGATTATCTGTTTCTTGCCTCATCACTGTGGCTTTATCTCAGCAAGGATACTCACACAAAGTACAAACATATGTGTGTGAGACAGATAAGTGATATTTTTAAGCGATGGACAGGGACATACAAAGATTTTGCAGGCTGAAGGAAGACAGATACAGAGAGAGTGAGACAGCATTGTATGGATGAAGGCAAAGACAGAGAGAGAGAGACAGAGTAAATTAAAACTCAGAGCATTTTAACTGAGCTAGTTATCAAGAGAAGGTGCCAGTTATTGACTAATTCTGGGCAGCAGATGAGAGGCTCTTTACAGATCTGGCACACATAGCGAACCACAGAAATAGACACACACATACATACTCACACGTGAAATCACTTCAGCACAGCTATGCACACACTTTAACAAAACCACATTAACATGTATAAAGCCCCACACACTTATTAAACGTCTCCAACACACATGTTCAACACCAGCACCTCAACACTCACACACACACACATTCCTCCCTCATAATTATGTGGCTGTTTTATCCCTTCTCTTTACCTCTCTGATAGAGCAACTCTGCCAGCTCTGTCTTCACAGAACTGTTTTATTAGCATACTGCTATAATCACAGCTCAGCGCTTTATAGTGGGTATAAATGGCATTGCCGCATCGCTGTACTGGCATATGGTTAGTGTCTTGCTGACACCACAGTCTCATTTGCTCATCGAGTGTCATCGGGAGAGAAGATTGTCCTGTTTTCTGTTGAGGAGGGGAGAGGAGAGGAGGGAAAAGCAAGAAACGAAGAGGTACCTGAGGCAAGAATAGCAGGGTGTGCATGAGAATAGAATAGAGGGATGACAGTTGAAGAGGGAGGATAAGACATGAAAAGCAGGGAGGAGAGGGGAGATTAGAAATGACAAGGGTGCAGAGGAGTTGAGACATAAGGCAAAGGGTGAGGAGAGGAGTGTCACCAGGGATAAGAACATAAGACAGGAGCAGAGGATAAGTAGATAGAGAGGAAGGAGGGGGAATTGAAAAAAGCAGATAAATGGAGACCCCAGCAGAGGATAAAGGTGGTGATCCCCTTTCCCTTTGACCAGGAGGTGAGGAAGAGTAGTGAAACAGGAAATAGGAGGAGTGAAAGAGCAGTGAAAGTGTTTATCCAGCCTCACATCCTGCCGTTCGCAGAAATCATCTCTACAGGGATTTACACACACACACACACACACACACACACACACACACACACACACACACACACACACACACACACACACACACACACACACACACACACACACACACATACCCTCAAATACAGAATCTACACTGTTGTCCATATTTTAAGGGGAAATTCCAGTCTCATGCAACCTGGGCCTTATTTTCAATTTAGTGAAGAAATACAAGCAGTGAGATGATCAGACAAGCCCCCTGGTTAGACAAACATATTAGAGAGAGGAACCAAAGGCAAACTTATTACCTTTTGGTAAATCATTATTAAAATTATTACCAAAATTATCCATCATCCATGGTATAATTAGGTACAATATTGCCAAAAGAAATGATACAAAACTACAAAAATAAGACCCAGATTGCATTAAACAGGAAATATCCTATGGTGTTCAGGTCAAGATGATCCATTTTACATTTCACAGAAGAAGGGAAAAAAAAGTTCTAGAAGAGAGGGATCGTTCTACAGGAGTTAGGTACAGGAGTTAAGTACTGGTTATACCTAAGGACTATGTCCCTGGTCTACCCAACCCAGTAAATACCATGAATGGTAAATACTACACAAGGGTTATATGCATATACAGACACATGTGCATGCACATTTACAGCACCTGTGAGCCCATGCAGACACATACGATAAATTTAATGACATTTCCAGTATCTAAAACTTTACTGCTTTTACTCCTATCTGGGGAATGTGATTTATGGATTTATGTGCATGTGTGTGTGTGTGTGTGTGTGTGTCTGTGGCACCCAGGTGGCCCAGAACAGCGCTGTTAGAATAAATACATGCCTCTGCTTCTTTTCGTTCTCTTAGTCTACTCTCTGGACTCTTCTCCATCATCATTCCACCTCCCCCTTCTTTGTCTCTGCATTTTTTTCCCTTGTTCCTTCTCAATCTGTTTGGGACCTTGTCTTATTATGTATGCCGTGTGTGAGTGTACAGTATGCTCTTGTGTGTATCCACATGTTTAGGCTTGTGTGTTGAGCCAGAGGGGAAAGGAGAAAACAATCCATAGAGACGATAGGAAGTACAGTGATATGGAAGAGAAGAAATACTATAGGCAGAGGTATAAGATGATGATGATGATGATGATAATAATATGCATCATCAGTAAATTCGTTCTCTGCCAGTGACCCATCCAGCCCAGTCTCCTACAAGTTTTTTTAAAACCTATTAGTTCTTTCATTGTATAAAAAAGTGGTATCCCAGCAACACTGAAGACTATATTAAGTATAAGTATTAAATAATCCAAGGCTTTGATTTCTTTAAAGATGATTTTGTTGACAATATCATAACAGCAAATGTATTCATGAAGCACAAAAATGTACACATGCACTAAATACAAGATCAAATGAATAGAATATTGCATTTTCCAGCTATTATTTTGCAGGTGAAATAAAACAATTTAGATAAACCCCTGTATCAACCAATGGAGCTCCTTCCTGTTGTAGAGGTGAATGGTTGAACAGATAAACAGCTGCTAACGAAAGCATTACAGAAGAAGAAACAGTACTGAAGCACCAGTACATCAGATTGAGACAGGGGTACTTCCACAGATAAGCAGTTGCAGAAACACAGAGGTAGGGCTATGGAAGGCATTTTGATCAACAATATGATGGATACACCCAAATTTAGATAGCAGCAACAGTGCCCAGCAGTCTCTGCTCTGTGTCCTGACTGGCTTCATCGAAAGATGACACTCTTGACATTTTGTGCGCAAAAACCCTCAGTCTGGTCTTCAACCTTCACATCAAAAAATGTTTTTGTATTTCTTAAGATGATATAGACTGATTGATTTCCCTTTTGATTTGATTGTCCAGCAGATGTCTTGGCTGAGGTTATTGTGGCTGTTAGGATGATTACAGGTCACAATGAGATTAAGGTGAGCTGGCACCTTGCTGATCTAAAATTATTTAAATGAAGCCTTTTTAGGAAGCTTGGCAGTAGAACTTGACATGAATCAAGAAATCTGGTATTGGATTTTCATAGTTTTTTGTTGTTTTTAGTGAATATCACACTTGCTTAAAGTTGAACTAGTCAATATTAAGAGCCCCTAAGGGGGACAAACAAAAAAAAGTTTTTTGAAATTGATTTCTGTCAACTGTCAACAAACACTTAACAGTCTAAGAATGTCTGACTATACACATTCCCCATCAGGTTGGTAAATGTGAAAGTTGGAACTCAAAGTTGGAACATCACTGAATCACAGCTGAGACAAAAGATTTGTGACTTAGCGAGTGAACTCTTTCAAAGAAATACTGAGACCTTTTACTTGGCTTGGTGCCATAAGGGGTCTTAAGCGGGCTTATAGCCCCGTCAGTTCTATTTTTTGCCCCCTCTGTTTAAGCTTTGTGTATCTATAGAAAAATATCAAACAACAAAATTATTGGTCGATATACGTGCGGCTATTGCTTAGCTGCTGTTTGTGGGGTGCATGCACCACAAACAACTGTTTCCACACGCTTCCCCCCTGCTGATTTTGAAAAAATGACTCATAAATTGAAAAACTATTTAGTGCTCTGCTCTGATTAAGAAATATATTCTTTTACTTTGAAACAGTAACCTTATGTTGTTGTTGTTATGGCTTTCGCAATGAGTTTTATTTAATGTCAAATCGCCCTTTTTAACACCCTCCTCAGTCACTTCATCCTGGTGCTGGGCCTACTTGAACTCCTTAAGTACAAGTCTTGCATTCAAAATGTCATGGAAGTAGCAGGGAATGGACCCAAACGCACAACACAGGAGTAACAGGAACTGAAGAATTATCTTTATTTATGCTCAAGTGCAGGCAGAGCAAAGCTGGCAGAACAAACCAGAAAAACAGAACAATATAGAATAAGACGGAACAAAGCAGAACAAAACAAAACACAGGATCCAACAAGACTGAACTGAAAACCAGTACTACAATACAAATTGAACTAATGAAACAACAAGGAACAGGTGGCAATACACAAGGGTAGGCTGGGAGCTGATTGGCTGGGGAAGACACAGGGAGCAGGGCAGGGCTAACGAGACTAATGCAGGGCAGGCTTGGAGGGAAAGTGTGAGAGAAAAGCAGGCTGAGGAGGAGTACGGAAACACAGGAGGGAAACAGTGCAAACAGACAACCAAAAACACAGAAAACACAAGTAGACTCAAGAAAGCCCCAAATGTCAGCAGGCCAAATGTAAACAAAAAAACACTGTACCACAGAGCCGAGTGGGCTACAAGACAATCCGAGACATGCAAACTCTTAAAGTCAAAAACATAGATCTCTTCCATACCCAAAAAACACCACTTGGGGTGTAAATTGTGTGAAAAGCCTAGAAGCTCAGAGAAACTAGCCCAAAACACAGTCAGGGACAAGTGTCCTGGGAGCAGAACAAGGGTGGAGCATTAGACCTCAGGTGGGTGGCCTGAGGGCTGGACAGGGGCGGAGCAGAGAATCTCAGCAGGCTGTCTGGGGGTTGAGCCAGATCTCAATCAGGCAGCTTGGGGGCTGGACAGATGGACGTAGTTGCTCGGACAAAAACTGGACAAAAGTTCAATAAAATGAGCACAACAGTATCTCAAGTTCTTCTTTGATAAAATCTGCAACATATCTTGTCTGTCCTTCCACTCAGTCCAGTTCAACACACTGAGAAAAAATCTGAGGGCATCTGGTGGACTGATGGTGGGACACAGAATCAGACTGTGACAAGTACTTACAATGTAAATTGGCCGTACTATGTTGAAGCAGGTGCACTGCATTTCAAGCTTCATGGAGAAAGGCTGGTCTGCTGTGCTGTTCAGCTTTCTGTATATACACAAATTAGGCAAAACATGGAAACAAATTGTGTCTCATGAACATGCAATAGCATTTAGAGTGCTTGATGTAGTAAAACATGGCCTCAATATATATTTTACCCTTGTCCCCTTAGTGGCTCGGTTGATCATTTACATATTGGCAGTAGGTCAAATTATTATATGTAGCAAGGGGACACTGGGACCCATGCAGCAGCAGAAGCCAGTCATGGTAGAACCACAAAGTAAAACGTATGCTCACGCGAAACAGGTGTACAAGACTGCAGGCTGTCTCCACACTCTGACGCGAAACACTCAGTGCTGCAGTTAGTATAAGGACAGTGACAGAGGTCAATGGGAATTAAGTGCCTGATAAACGCTGTATAATGTACAACCTTGTGGACTGCTGTTGTTAGCCTAACAGTGCTAGCCCTAAAAGTTTATGTTTACAACCCTACCTACACTATTAACTGTTTCCAGTGCTTTAAGCCACAGTACATGAGTACATTTTGTAAGGCAAATTTTGGTCTGACTGCATCTGATTGATGTTTTGTGTTCTGTCTCCATGTTGTTGAGACTTTTTACTCTTTGTGCTTGTTGCTCTGGAAAGCCAAACCCGTTGTTTTATCACCCGTGATGTTTATTTTAGTGTTTTATTGTTGTGGTTTTGCAAATACTTCATGCGCAGGAAATTTGTAACATTGCTCCTTTCACAGGAAGAGTGCTGACTCCTGTTTATTTTAGCGTTGTTTGTCTCTGGTCAATTGATGGTGGTGTGGTTTATGGTGGCAGTGTGGTGTTTTTTATTTTTAAGTGTTGGTTTTGGTTTGTGTTATCTTTTTCACAGGTAGGATACTCCCTTCTTTTTGACTGTGATACAGCTCTCTGTCCTCTCCTCTGTCTCTCCTTCAGGATTTCTTTTAGGGTTTTCTCTGTTCTCATTAAATATCTGATTATTGCAGTTAAACACAATGCCTCTTATAACCTATGTATTGGAGCTCCCTTCAATACGTTATTCCAGGTATTTTCCATACTCAAAAGTTACAGGTATATAATGTGAAAGGTGTCAAACCCACAGAGAACTATTAGGCAACTTTTCAGTTCCCCTCAGCTCTTGTTTTAGTCCACATGAATGCTGAAGTCACAAGTATTTGCTGGATGTGCAAATCTGCATTTTTTGAAAAATTATTTGGATTTGTCAGGATGGTTAATTACACATTTTTGTGTGGCGTGACGAAATCAGAACACATATTTATTATTGCTTTACACTTTGATACTGTATGTGTGTCCTAATTCACTTAAATGCAGTTTGCATGTGGACCTGTTCCATTCAATTTCAACACAATTTATCCTGGGTCTGAAGTTCCAGTGGGAGCCTTGCGTCCACTTTACAGCCCTATGCACATGCATTTACATTTTATGTGTAGTTTCCTTGCTGTGTGTGTCACTAGCTCTAGATGTGTGTTTGTTTGTGTTTGTGCATGAGCGTGTTTTTGGTATGTCCACAATTGGCTTCCTCTTCTCTCCTCGAAGTGCCATTAAAAGGAGCCACTCTGCAGAAAGTGATTCATGTTCAATTTCACAGAGTCCAACCATGATCCCTTGCTCCCCTTTCATGCTCACCAGTGTAAAGTAAGAAAAAAAATATAAACTGTTCTTTAGATATTATGTCTCAGCAGAGAGAAAAAAAGAGTTTATATCAGCTGCTAAATTATGCATTTAAATGGAAGAGTAGCTTCTCAGGTCAGTGTAAGGTTGAAAGAAAATGGGAAACTAATTTGTGTGACTATTCAGGCATGGTGTTATAGTAGGTGTTTGTATGGTATTTTTTTATTATTCTATTTCCCATTTTATTACACTCAGCTACATAACTGTTGTGGAATATGGGCTAGAAATACAAAAAAGAAGGCATAGTGGAGAAGAAATGGGGGGATCAGTCTGTTAACCAGCCTGTTAACCAACCCCGTGCCAGTGAGCCGAGGGTTGGAAATTCACTCAGCCAAAAAAAAAAAAAAATCACCTAATGATTCATTTGCTCCATCAGTGACTTAGTGCGGTCTAGACAGCCACCTGCATTAGTCATCCAGTTAAAACATGCCGACAACTGAACAGAAAGCTAGTGTTCAGTTGCTGTGTAATTCAGCTACCAGCCAGCAAATCAGCCTACCATCCTGTCACTCAGCCAATCAGTCTATACAGTAAGTTACTCAACCAGTGAGTTATTCAGTCCATTAAATCAGATTGGAGCCATCTAGTTAAATAGCTCTCTTCACACTTCATTTCTCCCCTCACCCTCTTTTCTCTCATTTAGAGGCAACAGAGAGACAGAACAAGTGGAACTGGGTCAGAAAATTGAAAATAAGGTGGAGAAAAATAAGAGGTATTATTTTCATGTTTGAGAACATTTCTGAGGTAATTGTCACTATTCTTTTCTCTATTATTTCTTAAGCTCTTTTTCCCTCCCTGACAGTAGCTCTTGTGTGTCTGTTCTTGCACTTAGTTCTTAACTTGACTTAGTTCTGTAGTCTTATCACACCATCATTTTCATGTCACTAAAATATTTTTCTACTGCCTAGACATGGTTCTTGACTCCTTACCAGACAACTAATTTGAATCACATTTGCATGTATTAGCAAATCAGTCTTTTAAACCAAAAAATATAATAAATGGAAAATCTTAATAAAAATTGTTTTGCATCTGATGTTCCAGTGATCCTGCACCTAAGACAAACCTTTTAATGTGTCATAGATGGTTAAGTTAGATGTAGCATACACAGACAGAATAATATAAATCATAATGTTATCAATTTGGATTTTCCAAAGCATCTCTGACAAGCTTTTGTTGATTACAAAAGTTATTTGGCCTTTCCCTTAAGGGGAATTCTTGTCTGTCCATTTATGAGCTGCCGTGCTTCACTGTTTTTATGTTTACAGCTTTATTCATTTAACTAATAAACTTCTCTCAATGAATTTAGACAAGACAATGTTAAAAAGCCCTCAGAGATCCTCCACTGGGCTGAAACAATAACCTTTAGCCACTGTGTAATAGAATTCAGTTGTCAACTCACTTAACAACTTCCAGCACATATTATTCAATGCTGATGGGGATACAGACAATCCCCTAATTTAAACTGCAAAATTAGTCCATGCACTCCAGAACAAGACATAAAAGTATTTTCTGATCCGACACACCTATCAGCAGTTATTTAGGATGACATGTTTGTGTTATCCAAAACTGTTGCAAATCATGGTATGTGCACATTACATTTACATTGCTTGTGCATCAGCAAACAGTAAATGACACATAGCTTTTGTTTATCATAATCATATCTTACTCAGTATTTTTGACAGTACATTAATGCGGTCTGTAGTGTGCACATTGTACAGTCACTTTAGTTTGTGTTTAGTGAAGTCTATCTGAAGTTTTTCTTATTTTATTTCTTCTGATTTACCAGTGCTGAGGGTGCTGCTGCTAGTTACCACTACTGGAGGGACATCTTGACAGACATAAGCAAAATATGCTGTTAAGTACATGTTTTAAAGCATACAGGTGGCCAATCAGGCTATACCTACCGCTCATGAGAGACATTGTGATTTCTGGTTTAAAGATTACATTCTTTTTTATTATTTAAGATGTATTAGGGTCTTTTTGGCACTTTTGTTTTGTTGAATAGTCAAAATATTTGGACTGATAGACACATTGTTCTGTGTTGTTGTGATTGTGTAGTTTAGTGATTAGTCTTTGTGAGACTCCTTTATTTCAAAATCAGCCATTACATATGACCCCTCGATGTGTTCAGTTCTATTTAGTTCTTGTTAAGTTGTGACAGCCTTATGTTTACTTCTGTGTAGTTGACCTCTTTTATGGGCTCGGAACTATTTTGTGAATTAATTCTTCTTTTTTTGGTAAATATCCTCAGGCTTGCCAGCTAGGTCCCTCACAAGGCACAAAAACAACTTGATTAGGTTTAGGGAAACATTTTGTTTTGGGTTAATATGACTACCTTGTTACGGTTAGGGAATGATTGTGGTTATGGTGTTTAAAAAAACAATGTTGATTTGCAGTTGAAAACAGGAAACAAACAGCAGCTGTATCCCATGTTGAAGTCGATTTTTTGTTGACCCAGTCTTTCGCCTGACCTCCTCCCTATGTGGTTGTTTTTTGTAACGTCACCTAATTTCCTCCTTTGCGTTCCTTTGCGAGGAAAGTCTTGCTCTTTGACCTCTGTGTAGTGGATGGGTAAGACGATGCCTCACACTCACTCAGCATGTCCTATTAAAATGTCTTTCAAGACTCTGATATTGAATGGTAATGTCACATATTGACATTACCATGAGCTGCAATTTAAACAGTGACATAAGCTCTCAAGCCACTGCAAGATATAATTCTTTTGTGAGCATATAAAAGTGAATTGTTCTAGTTGTATCCAGGGCATTATATATGCTATAATTACACCGCTTGCAAACTCTCAAGTGGCTGAATACAATAAAACCTTTATTGAAAAGCCTTTGGTGAAAACATGAGCTTTGCTGTTGTATCTCCCACAGGAAAGGGACTCCTCTCCTCTCTGCTACATTTAACTGGACATCACCATGATCATACCATAGGCTAATTTATTTATTTTTTCCTACCTTTCCGTGTAAGAACTCGTGGATGTTATGCATTTTATACCATATAAATGTCTGTGCAACTTAACTAAGCCTAAGCTAAAACAGGAAATTCTTCATGCTGACAAATTTATTTGTACATTGCCTGTGAAATCTAATGTATTTGATATTTTCCCAATCCTCCCACTGAACATATGATTTAAATGAAGATTTATAAGAACCACCAATATATGGTCATTATTTTATTTTCTATTAATAATGCAATGCAACACTCAGCAGCAACTCAGAAACAACGTTGTCTCTCTTGTCCTTCCCCTTTCCTCTCCACCTCTACTCACTCCACTTCTCACTTTTCTCCTCTCCTCTTCGGCCTCTAGTCTCCTCCTCTCTCCTCCCCTGCATATAGCCAGTTTTCCACAGAGGACACACCAGCATGCACTAATGGCTTGTTGTCAAAAAGTGTGTATGTATATGTGTGTGGGTGTGCATTTGTATGTGTTTATGTGCATCCTGGCTGTACATCTTTAGTTTCTAAATGGAATACTGTATGTGAAATAACAGACTAGCAGACATGTCGGAAGAATATATAAATCATAATCACTATTTTCACACACACACAAACACACACACACACACACACACACAACCAAATGCATATATTACATGCATGCGATAAATTCTCCACTTGCGCATGCAGCACACATCCAAAACCATAGGGCATTTCACTCCTCTTCTCAGTATAGTTATGATTATCCCTCCATCAATCAACTACATTTCAACCTCTCCTGTCTTCCATAACATTGCATTCTCCACAGACATGATGCTTCTGTCAGTCTACCTTTTTTTTCTTTCCATAATCTTCATTGTCTCTGCCTTGTTTCTTTTCATATTCATCAGTGGTCTTCCACAGGGGATATAGCGCATGTAAATGCATTCACCTTGTCACAATGTAGCATGTATGAGTATCTCCTTGAACATATAGAGTGTGTGAATTGTGTGTATGGTTTTATAAATGTGTTTGTGCTCTAATTTCGTTTGCTCTATTTCTCAGTCTCTCCAGACTTCCAACCTTATAAATTGTTTCTTTGTCCCCCAGTCACTCTTCATACTTTTTTATATCATTTAAAAACATTTTTTAATGAATTTATGGCAAAACCTAGCTGAGGTTGAAAATAACCAGAATTGTCATTAAAGCTGCACTGGCCAAATCTGCACTTTGTCAGCTCTAGATGGTAGCAAAGAGGTTAACAGTTTGAGACATTTCAATTTAAAAGTCTATGAATCAAGTACTAGAACCCCAGTAGTTGCATTCAGCAAGCTAGGCATACTGCTTTATATCAAAGGATATAAAGGGATTGAATGAGAAATATTGTATTTCAAGTTGGTGAGTTTAGCCTTCTTTTGACTTACTGCTGTTGAGGAGTTGGTGTATATCAGTGGTTCTGTTTCAATTCATGAATGAAGAGGTCACATCAGTAGAATTGAGGCTAACATGACAATTATCCATCTGAGATCAACTAATTTCAATGGATCCACCACAACTTAGCCTCAATGGTGCTTTTGTGTCAGGATCAATTGCACTAGAGAATCCAAAATAGAAGAAACTATATTAGCCGCAGTGCACTAACCAATTTTACTAGTTAGAGTGAAAATTTCTTCCAAAAAGAGATGCAGCTTGGTCTGCAGCTAGTCATGACAGCAGTAGATGGTATAACTATGTCCCCTTAAGTAATTAACAGATTCATTTATTGTCTGGTTGATAACTAAGCTACCTAGCAAGTCTTACTCCGTCATAGAATTACAAGCACCACCAATTTTGCAAGGATGTGTGTGTGAGGATGAATCTCATTGTACCACTTTCTGCTCTGACCTGGTGGTGGATATTCCTTTTTAATGCAGTCCTGTTTTGTCATTTTGGCAAATAATAATGTTGTTCTGCTACATAAGTGCGGCCTCTCATCTAGTGTAGCTCTGAAACATGTATGTGCTTATCTCGAACAGGAATGTCAAGTAATTTTTTCCTCCTTCCATTAGCTGCCCATCCTTTAGAATCCTTTAGACATTTCTCCATAACTGTATCAATTTATTATGTCCCTTTCTGTTTCTATTCCATCTAATCATTTTATACAATTCTTGCAATTCTTCCCCACAGATGTTCCTTTCATAACTATAACGATGTATTTTTCTCTCCCCTGACTCGCTGTCCTATATCCCTGCTGGCCCTCCTCTAATATTTTGCAATCCTTCTATCGAGTCTGTCTCTTTATTTCACTTTAATATCCTTCATTCCAAAGGCCCTCATCCATCTCAAATGGAGGGAAGGGAAAGGAGAGAGGGCCAAAGGTAGCGGAGGGTGGGAGCATTGTTGGTGGCACCATTACAGATTATTCACTGAAGTTGTAAACAATAAATTCAGGCACAGGACTGTATTTTTTTTCTCTTGCATTTAGTGATGTACATCCATTCCTCACAGATAATTCAATACATATTCAGATTCAAGGTTTACAAACTGCAATTCAAAGGTGATTTTTTTACAATTCCAATGCAATCATCCAATAATTGTCAAGATATTTCACTAAAAGCCCAAAATGTCAACATGTCAGGAAATCATCAGTATCAGCGGGATTCAACCATGAATGTATTTACCAAATTTTATGCTGATTCATATTTCATTGAATATATTTCAGGCTTTAGGGCCAAAATAACTCATGAGAAAAGGCCATGCTTGCAGTCAAAAGTCCACAGAGAAATATGATGCAACCCTGCAACTCCACTCAGCTCTACACAACTTAGCCCCTTTTGGCTCATTGTTTTGGCAGTGTGGCCCACAAATTAGACTTTAATCAATGCTGTTTCCAGCCACAGTAGGCAGCTATTCAACAAAAACTAACTAGTGAATATAGTGGAACATTTAGCTTAAGACAAGCCATTTTCTCAGGAGTTTGTTGAGACCATAACAGAGAAGATACTTTGAAATGGACCTACATTCATCAGAAACACAACTCTAAATGGATGCTGATATTGCTCTGCGTCTGCCAAATGTGTACGTTAGTTTTATTTTTGTGAACACAATAGCAATAACATGACAGCAACAAGTCATGAGATGTTCTTCATGATTTTAGGCTCTTTAATCCCAAGGAAAGTTAATTCTACAGCATAAAATTTTATTTTGAAATATATTGTGATTCCAGTTTTGTGATATCAGTTTAGCGAAGTTTCAGCATGCCAATGCTCCCATGCACAAAGCTAGGTTCATGAAGAATTAGTTTGTTGGGTAAAAACTGACTGACCTGCAAACAGCCCTGACCTCAAGCACATCCAGGACCTTTGGGATGAATTAGATCCATGAGTCAGGCCTTATCACCTCTCATCATTTCTCACTGACACTCTTGTGGTTAAATGGAAGCAAATCCCTGCAGCTTGGTTCAAACATCTTGTGGAAAGCGTTCTCAGAAGAAAGTGAAGGCTATAAGAGCAAGAGATTAATGCCCATGGTTTTGGGATAAGGTGTTGAAGGTGATGAAATGACATCATGGTTTAAAGTTTAGATGAGTGGGAGTTGTAGGTTATGACTGTGTGATTCACTTTTTAATCCCTAAACCATGTAGTTTCCCCTACACAGCTGCTGTTTGCCTAAATAATATACCCTGCTCCCTTTATAGAATTTCTCTCTGTAAAGCTGAAGACTTCTTGAGAACTTTATGCAAACTCTCTGACTTCTCTCTCTTTAAAATCACATATTCACTGTCAGAGAGGAGAGAAACTTGATGTGTTGCTGTTAGAGATGCTGACCTTTGCAAACTACTGATTCCTTATCAGTTCAAGGGCTGCTGTTCTGTAGCTGAACCTGACTCTTGTGGGGACCAGAGAAGAAAAAGAAGAAAATTTGCCTGCAAAAAAAGAGCAACAGTAGTCCATCAAACTCCTCAAATTGCATTTTTCATCATGCATTACTTCAAGGTTGCTGCAGTTGGACTTGTGACTTCCTCATTCCTTCCTTCCTTTTTTTCTCTCTCTTTATCTCAGCCTGTGCCTTACCTTTTATCACTCCCCATGCTTATTATATTCAACTATAATGTCCAATAAAGCAGAAATGCAATAAAAATAATATTAAAATTGGTCATGGAAGAGGAGGTGGAGAGAGTCAGCGAATGAACACAAGGAGGAAAAAAAGAAAGACATTTTTTCTCTTTGTGCACTTGGGAGAGACAGGCACACACACACACACACAGACAGAGAGAGAGAGAGAGAGGGAGTGAGAGAGTCTCTGCACTCTCCAAATGCACCAGAGGCACTCAAGTCATTTATGAAAACAAAAATATTTTTGAACATGGGAAATGAGATGATGTGTCTTTTTCTCCTTCTTCTTGCTCTTCTTTCCGTCTGTCTGCTTTTTCTCAGAAATACACTATAATATACTATAATATATATAATACACTGTATTTTATCAGAAATGTTTGTTTTCTCCTTTTCTGTGTGTGTTTGTTATCTTTACCTATTTCTCGCCCACTTACCTTTGCTTTATTCCTTTCTTTCTCTCCTATTAATCTTGTTTTGTTTCCTTGCTCTCTCATTGTCATATAATAGTTTGTCAGTAGTTCACTGAGGTCAGAAAACACAGACACAAACACAGACACACAGCCTTCCAGCTATCCAGGGATGATCCCTAGATCTGACTAGGATTTTAGACCCCCCATTGAACCATGAGACAGAGGACTACACAGCAACGAAGGCTCTCTCTCTCTCTCTCTCTCTCTCTCTCTCTCTCTCTCTCTCTCTCTCTCTCTCTCAATCTTTTTCAATTTCATTTTAATTGGCTTTATTGGCATGATGTTGTGGATCAAACATGTTGTCAAAGCAAAAAAGTCACATATAAACAATATAATATAAATAATTAATAATAAATTGAAATAAAAGAAATAAATAAAAGGAAAGAAAAAGAATCTTATTTTGAAACGTGTCTTGCTTTGTGAAATGCAGTGACATTCTCCTGCCAGTACTACTGTAGTGCTGTCTTCTCTCAGAAGGGTTTGAATTAGTCTGTCTTTTGGGAGGGTAAGAAAGTCTGGGATTTTCTGGTTGAATTTGAGGATCAACTCTTCTCTAATTTCTTTGTATTTTAGACAACTTGTGAGAAAATGAATTTCTGTCTCAGTTTCTCCTGTGCAACAATGGGTACAAATTCTCCTTGTTCTTTCTAGCCATTCTCTCTGATGGCAAGCACTTTCAATTGTGGGTTTATGGTCATGAAATCTATATATAGTTAGGGTTTGTCTTTTTATAGGATGTTTTATTTGGGTTAACTATTGGGCTACTGGGAATTATTTTCATAGCATCTCTTTGACTTACGAATAGGATTTCCTCATTTGTTCCATTCCAGGTATTTTTAATTGGGTTCAGATATCTTTATTGTTCTAAGTTTGCTCTGCGATGGTGTGAATCTGAATCTGACTTTGTCAAGAGGTTCCAAAATTTCATTGTTCCTTTTTTAATTTTAGTTAAGAGGGGGAATTGGCACAGTTCTGTTCTGCATCTGTTGATTGGAAAGTTTCTATGGACTCTTAGTATGTTTTTACAGAACTCAAGATGCACTTTTTCGACTGGGTTTGAATCCCAGTGTTCTTGTTTAATTAATGGGCGCAAAACTTCACCTCGATAAGAAAAAAATTGCCTCATAGCACTTATGTACATTTTAAGCCAAATCGTTATTGAGGGGATTAATGTGAATAGGACTTTTCTCATGCTGTAATAAACTTTACTGGCTTTATCTTTCATTGCAGTGCCCCAAAATAAATTGACATTTTTAAGATTGTGATCTTAATTTTTTTTTTTTAATCACAATCATGCTATTGTTTTCCTTGCTCTGTTTTTGAAAGCAGTGATAGGTCATCTGGATAAAAAAGACACTTAACTTCCCTTCCCTCTAAGTCCTGGGGTTAGAGAGTTTTCATGTAGTTTTGGTTTAATTAATTGGTTGAAATAATTGGTTGTGTATATGTTGAAAAGTGTTGGGGATATACTGCAACCTTGATGGACCCTTGATGGTTCCAAATTGCAGGATATGTGCCACTTTTTAATACCAAATTTAATAATTTTAGTACAGTCATTTTAAATTTACTGCTACTATGTTTCAGCATTTCTGTCCTGATACCATCAATACCATGAGCCTTTCCATTTTTAAGACTTGCCAGTTTTTCTTGTAGCTCTTCCGTTGTAATCGCACTGTCCAAAGCATTTTGGTTGTCCTTAATTGCATTTTGGAATGATTTCAATTTATCAATTGTGGACATCTGAGTGAGATAATCTGTGTTTAAACCATCATTTTCTAGATTTTGATGTAAATTTGAGAAATAGTTTTTTCCAAACATTGCCATTCTGTATTGCAATGCTATCTTTATATTTGGTGGAATTCATTTTTTCCCACAGGCTCCGAAAAGAGTTGCCCTTTTGATTTTGACTAATTCGCCTAATCTCTAACTAATCTCTGTATTTAGTCTTTTTTTGGTTGATAGTTTTCTTGTATTGTTTAAGGGCTGTGTGGTTTTCATAGCATACGTCTTTGTTTCTTCGGTGTGTTTCTTGTTTGACAGGTTTCTGAGATGTTTTCAAAAGAAGAAAATTCACTGTCAAACCAGTGTTCTTTTGCTTCTTTTTTGTTTGATTTTGGGATCGGTCTCTTCATTTTGGACTATTTTACCAATTTCAAAAATATATGATTAAAATCTTTTGTGGCCAGATTTGTGCTATCTTTATTTATGAGATATTGTTTACATAGAAAATTATCTAGCATGCTTTGGATGTTAGTGTTGTTAAATACATTGGTGCTATCAGTGAGACTTTTCTCTGGGTGGTGGTGGTGTACTGGAGAGCATTATATTGAAAAGTGTTCCTAATATTTTGTCCACTCCATTAACACACATGATGAAGGTAAAATATTAGGAACACCATTCAATACAATGCACCCCAGTACACCACCACCATCCACTACAACCCCAATAATAAGCATTAAGTAGAATTATCACCTTTCTGACAATGTAAACAAAAACTGAAAATGTATGAGCTTCATAAGTGTAGAATTTATGGCAGAGCTGTTCTGTTGGATTGTATTAGATTACACAGGTGTGCCTAATGAAGTGGCCGGTGAGTGTATAATTGTGATTTTCCTGTTTATACCAAATAATTATTCACCCAGATTGTCTTCCATTTTTCATGTGAGGATATTTAAAGGAGAGTAGACTCAGTTCAGTATACTTGGGCAGTTTGAAGGGGTGTTATCAAATCTCTATGTTTCTTGTACGATAATTAGATTGATGTTGTGTTCAGTCCCTAAATATTCCAATTATCATTTAAATATGTAGTCTTTCACAATAAAGTATTCAAGATACAACCAAACATATTTGAATGAAAAATCTGTACTGTACTAAACCAAATTTTAACTGTACCAAATGCCCAGTTAATCAGTTTATGGCTTATTAACTTTGTGAAAAAAATAGATAAAGTCTCTAAACTGGTTTTGCTCTAGAGGAACTTTTGTTCTGGGAGTAACTGCAGTGTAGGTGTCTCTCTGTGTGGGTGTTTTTTTTTTTGGGGGGGGGTGGTCTCTCTGGTGCTGCTGGGGAGGATTGGGATTTCGCTGGTGTTCCTGGAGAGGTTTCTGGTCTCCCTGGTGCTCTTGGAGAGGTTGGTGGATTCTGTGGTGCGTCTCTTTGATGCTTCTGGGGGGGCTGCCACAGAGGATGGGTATCTTTCTGGTGCTCATGGATATTGTGAGGGTAACATTTGTACTCATGGAGAGAGTGAGGGTACCTTTGATAATCTTGGAGAGGGTGGGAGTACCTCTGGTGCTCCTGGAGATTGTGAAGATATCTCAGGTGCTACTGGGGAGAGTCAGGATACCTCTGGTGCTCCTGTAGGTCACGGGAATAGTGTTACTGATGTTGAGGTTCTCTGTTCAGAGCTGTCTTTTTGATGCTTTAGGCAAAAAGTTGTACTCCTCTGTCATTGAGATGGATGTGATCATACAGGTGCTGGTAACTTATTCTACTGTGGTGTGCTACACTGGTGTAAGGGAGATGAGTACATCTTCTGAAAATCACTGAGTCAATGGTGCTGATAATGTTTTGGGGAATATTTGATTGAGGAAGTAATGTGTATCATTACTTTTGCAGTTTGGAAGTTCTCACTGGCTCTTTTTGCCAGCTGCCATAGTGCTGTGGGTTAAAGGTAAATCGACTGCACTTATATAGTGCCTTTCTAGTCTTCCGAACATTCAAATCGCTTTTCCACTACAAACCACATTCACCCATTCACATACACATTCACAGTTTGGGGCTCAGTATTTTGCCCAAGGACACTTTGATATGTGGACTGGAGGAGCCAGGAATCCAACTGCTGATCTTAGCTGCCGATTAGTGAACAACCCGCTCTATCTTCTAAGAAACAGCTGCCCTGGTGGGTATATCACCATTTCTCTGGGTCATTTGATCTGGTATTCATGAGGATATGTTCCACACCTACAAACTCTCCACTGGACAGGTGTGCTATGGCCTTCTCTGTGGTGGGACACCAGAGTTTCACAGTTTTTCTCTGAGCACAGATGTGTCATGTTGATGTTTTTCCCATGGGAGTTGCAGAGAAACAAGATTTCTTTATGTGTGGATATGCTGAGTTTGTTGTCAGGTTGGTTGTCAGCAGAGATGTGTGTGTCTGTTTCTGAGGTCTTTGGACGGATGAGTGGGCCCAGAGGAAGATACTGAGGATGTTGGGGGTTCAGAGGGAGGTGAGATGACGTCTAAGGGACAGTAAGTAGGAAGGTTATTAGGATTAGAAGAGGAAGAGGTAGGAAAGTTAGTCGGAGTAGAGTAGGAGGGAGTAGGGGTTACGGGTTGGTGAAGATCCTCTTCCTGTAGATGTTGCCTGGTTCTGCTTTGGTTGCTGGTGATTTCCTCTCTTATTGTCTGGAGTATCATCCTTAGAGACTGGTTATCCTCCTCCAGCTCTCTCATGGCCTGTTGCAGTTCTCTGATTTGGTCTTGTTGCTGGAGGAACAGAGTGTGGGTCTTGTTTTGTGGTTGGTCATTGGAGGTTTTCTGATACAGACTAACAAGAGTTCTCTCTCTGAACTACATGAGCTCCCTCTCCAACACTGAAAGTCCTTCTTTGAGAGTCTTTAGATTGTTGGAGAATCAAGGAGAGGTCTCAGGAGAGAGAGTAACTGAGGGGTTGTTGGATGTGGTGAAGCCCTCTGTTTTGTTGGTGTTATCTGCCACTAAGTGTGCTGAGCTTTCCTTGTCTTTCTTTTCAGCCTTTTCTTTCATGCTCTGAAAATTATCCAGGCAGGTTTCAGGTCCTTGGACCATGACTGTACCATTACGATAAACATTAATGGTCAACATTTGGCAGGTTGTGTCTCCATCTTCATAAACAGAGATTTGTCTTCTTTTGCTAACTCTATTCTTCTTTGTGTGCATGAAAGCTTCTGTGAAAGTTGCACACCATGCATTTGGTTTGTGTGTGAAGGATAGCAGATTTGTCTTTACAGTTTTCTGTTACTGTGAAGTCTGCAATGACTGTCTCAGGTGAGTCCTTTAGAATTTTTAATATGAAAGTTTCTTTGGCCTAAACAGATGTGATGTGAATTTCACTGCTACATTTGAAAGACAAAACAAAAAATATGCGTTCATGTAAGACAGACAATAACATAGTGTTAGCATGTTCAGAATGAACATTGATTATAACTGTACATGAAAATCATTTGATTTTATGCTCTATTTAACCTGTAATAGCAGTGGAGAAATGGACACCATAAAACTATGGCACCTTTCAGAAGGCCCTGGGGCTAAATGTAAGATATACTGTATGTTAAATATTTCATGACATGCATGTTGATCTATGATAGCAGTTAATGGACATGGGATTCATCATGGAAACAGAGAGGTAGAACATAAGCAGACAAAATATAAACATTATTATCATACATTATTCTGTATGTTGAATATAAATCTTTTCTTGTTGTGTTGATACAAAATGCAATCCAGGTTGTATGTATGCATTGTTGTATTGCATTGGCAAATACATGTTGTATTTGCCAATGCAAATGAGTGGTTTATGAATGTAATTGTTTTCAGCTTTGAGGAGTTAGTATTTGTTCAGTAAATTAAACACACACACACACACACACACACACACACACACACACACAAAAGAGAAAATCCAGTGTGAATAGCAATGTGTAAATACAATACAGAAGAGGAAGAACAGGAAAGATTGAAATTAATAATATGTGTGTCTTTATAGGCACACACATGCATCAATATGGCTCTAATGAGAATTTTAATTTATTGATCTATTTTTATGCTTATCTTTTGGCTGATTTTTTTTTTACTCTAATGCCAGAAAAACATGTTGGAATGGATTTAGATAGTCAATGTAGAAATGTGAGCAAGTGTGCATGTACAGTAAAATCTGTTAATTTATAGCCCATATTATTAAGTCCCAAATGTCACATTGTTACCCCTTGAGTTTTTCCTTTCCCACTTCCCACTCTTTGATTTATGACAAAAATAGAGAAGGAAATGCCTAAGGACCAAGTGTCAATCTTCTGCCGCAGGCGTGAATAGTTTTCAGTGGGAATGGAAAGGGCATAAAGTGGATTTATGCTGGGAATGATGCTGAGGTAGAGAAAGACGGAAAGACACAGAAAACACTGTGAGAGAGAGGTCTTTATTAAACTACATGTCTATTAGTTAGCTGGATCATCCCTTAATTTTATTTTTTCAACCTGTCTCTTTTTGTGAAGTAGATTCTATTTGTGTAATAAGACATTAACTGCACAGCTCACAAATCACAACTTTCAGATTGACTTTCGCTGTTCCACAAAATCACAGAAAAATGTGTGTTGGTATGGATTTGTTTGACCCTACCCACCATTCAAGAGAAGGAATTGAATGTTCCTGATTGATTTAAAAGCTAACTGCTCATTCAGCGGTGTCGCAGATGCACCAAACATCAGCTACTTGCTCTGCTCAGCCACCTCAGTTACACCACCCACCCTATTCTCTCACATGTTATCACCAAAGACCACTGTTTTGTCTCTCCAGAACCACTTTTACCAAAATGAGGCTTACCTGTTTCTCTGTTTCTGCAATGGAATATCTTTTTGTTTTATTTATTTTAATCATGGCCATTATACCCTTTTTGAAGATGAGGAGCTCCCTCTATCGTACTCTGTAGCTATTACATAGAGAGGGGGCTCATATGAATGACCACTTGATTTTTTAACCTTTTCCTACCTCCACACTCAACCAGTTATACACTGTCAAGACTGTCCTCAAAAACAATCAAAAAAACAAACAAACAAACAAAAAAGACTTTCTGGAGGAAAAAAAAAAACAACTCACCTTTGATTTATCCAAATGCTTAAAAGTGAACTGTTGTGGTTGGGTGAGTAGTAACTGTCCTCTCCCAGAACCAAACGTTAGAAGTAGTGTATAGTGCTTAAAGACCTCATTAGGAAGAGGTTTGTGCATGGCTGGGTGTACAAAGTGCTTAACTTGGACACCTCAGACCACACGTCTTTTCTCCTACCAATACTCAACCAGTCAACGCAGATGGCCGCCCACCCAGAGCCGGGGTCTGCCTTAGGTTTCTTCCCGTTAAAGGGGAGTTTTTCCTTACCGCTGTCACCAAGTGCTTGCTCATGGGGGGAACTGTTGGGTTTCTCTTTCTGTAAATTAAAGAGCGTGGTCTAGACCTGCTCCATGGCAAAAGTGCCCTGAGATAACTTTGTGTTGTGATTTGGCGCTATATAAGGTGTAATGAATTGAATTGAACTGACTTGAAATGAATTGAATTGAATACTCAACATTGGTGTCTTGACCTTTGCAAAGTAGTTTTGATGGCCTAAAAAGAATCCTTAACCTTTGAGCTGCCAGTTTCTGAACTTAGTCACTGACTCCTTGTCTTGCTTTTTATTTCAAAAAGCTAGCTATCTTACTCTACTTCCACCGTTTTGAGCTTCCATCCTCAACTCATCGTTCAACTCCAATATTTAATCATATCATCTCAAATGTGTATGTTCTTCATAACCTTACTCCCATGACAATCTCATTTTTTACAGGATATCTGTAACTTCTATAATACACCTCACAGAAAGCCCTTTTTTGATCTTTATGTTTGAACTCTAATAGCCTCATCACCTATGCCTGCTCAACATAAAAGCCTCTACCACTGAGTTCTACAAAAGTGATAGCAATTTTCTTTGGTTCAAATTGCTGCTCTGCCCCTGATAGTTACTCGGTAAACCTTTGCCCCTGACTTAACATTCACATGCTGTATTCAAACCTTTTGCATCCCTCATCATGAACACGCGTACACAGAGACATCTACACCAGTGGGCACAGCTGTTTTATTGGGTCTATAATACTGACATGACTCTACACTATGTGAATGTTTTCACCTCTGATATACAGTATATATGTCAATAATGTCAGATTTCATCGGTTGTATGTGTGGGCTGTGAGCTAAGTGATAAACCAAATCTGTGGTGGATGCACACACAAATGTACACACACACACACAGAAAGCAACCGGAGCTGCACAGCACCAACTAGGGAGTCGTTATATAATATGCTATATATCAAAGTCTTCCCTTGAGCGACTTCAGGGATAATTGATACAACAAAGGATCACACTGCCTGAGCCATGGGAATCACTGAGAGTGACTCCTAAATCACACACAAAACCAACATGACACATTAAGACTCACTTTGGATCACTTTGTGCCATTTCATCATCTGGAAGACAGTCTGAATTAAAAGGTTTGCCAGAAAAGTGTTATCTCTGGAAACTGTTTATTCACAGCAGGGGGTATTTCGTCTACCAGACATGCACACACCACATGCATGTATGTGTGTAATGCCATGATGCAACCAAACAGTAAGCACATTGCAATTGCACATGGCAATTGATAAAGAGACACTACACAATAAAATGTGTAAGTATTGATGCATGGGCCTGAAAGGTTCAAATGTTTTCAAGTGGTCATTAACAGCAACAACAAAACCTTGTATGGAGTGTGGAAACCAGCATAGTAAAAATGCAGGGCTGCCATATCTCATGCACTGACCATAAGACTCACACAATTGACACTTTTCACACGATCTCATGCCACACGTTCATAACTGATAACGTTGCAGTGTGAAAAGTGGACACTGACAGTGCACGGACAGAAAAGACAGAGCAGCACAGTGCAACAGCAGCACTGTGCGGCTGCGAGTTATTCAGACCATCAGGGGGAAAGCCAGAAATATACACAAATCTATTATACTTTAATTTATTCCCATGCATGCTGCTCAGAGTAATCTCAGTCAGCGGTTCTTCTGGCACAGTATCTCTCCCTCCCCTTTTGCACTGAGAGCATCTCGTAACCATAGTAACTCACTCTCACTCCTGCCTGTGTGCACAATCACTCTGAAACTTTCCCAATAATTGGTTTTCAGGTTAGTTGTGAGGCCATTTCATTCATCCAAATCGTTTGTACTTTGTTGCAGTTGTTAGACTTTGAAGATGACCTTGTGAGTATTGAGAATAGCAACCTTCAGTCTAACATTGTTTAACTACGTTTTATTATCCAAATCATATTGTGATGTGATGTAAGGCTCATTTCATGTCCTGATCCACGTAATTACATAATGTTCTTGGTGCATTCTTGGTTTTCATAGTAGCCTCAATACAACTAATCTAGATTAGTGCAGATGGTTGTTTCTTGACTTGATCCAAGAAGTGAAGTGGTGTAGAAATGCAGGAAATTTGGTAGAAATTACCATTTTTTTCTGGGGGGAGGACCCCTAGACCTGCCCGCCAATGTATCTTTCCATCTCTCCCATTTTAAATTATAACCAGGCACCTATGGTAAGGAGCAAAGATCTTACTTATCCTGTGTTTTGAAGAAAAATATGTGTAAGATCTGCTACCCAATAAACACAAATTAGCAAAACGAAAGTCTTATGAAAAAGGTGTTGGTTCATAAGTCCAGAGAGAGTTTGAGTGGGTCAACTGACCACAAATAATTCTCATTTTATTATGAACAAAAATAAGTATAACTAAGGTAGGGTTACATAAACCTAAAAAAGACTGAGGTTATTTTTCCCTTTACATACAGAGTTCTAATTCAGTTTTTTTATGCAGACAGTCAGGCCTTTTGAAGTCTTGTTGTCATCCTTAACTAAGAGAGAAGGAATGCTGAAAGGGTTGATGTGATAAGACTAGAAAAGAAGTGTTTGGCTTCAGAAATGCAAAAATTTTGACAATTACACCAAATACCACCACATGATCCCCTTAACATCTCTGCATCATACAAATACAGAATTGAACTGTTTGAAAGCAGTGGGAAAGTGATTAATACTTTAAGAAGGATGACACAGTTTCTTTCATAAGTCCTGAAACTGAAAGAAGAAGGTGAAAAAGTGAAGCAGACAGACTTTGGTGAAGTGAGCCAAGGTCAGGAGGGGTACGAATGCTTCACATCTCTGATCTGTGGATTTTTGTACTTACTCACAAACAGTATTCAGCAACATAGAACAAGAAAAACATCTAAGGTTACTTTTTGATTTAAGGTCAGCCATAGGGTATGAGGGTCAATGGAGCTGTTTATATGAAGTCAGAATCAGTCCTGCACTGGTTGTACTTATAAACTATTAAGCATAGTGTGGGCATTCTTTCTCTTACAGGGGTCCTGCGGTCATGTTTAGCTGCAACAGTTAGTTGATTAATTGATTAGTGTGGGGCCCGTGTGGGCCCACAATAGGGGCATGTTGCAGGCCCATTGTGGCCCAAGCTGTGGCCCACATGCAGCCCACACTTTGGGCTTGGTGTGGGAAGTACCACTGAGGCACCACCCCATTTTGTGGGACCCACATATAACCTGCATTTCACACCGGTAACGGGGCCCACAGTGGGTTGCCCCAGTGGGGCTCATTTTTCCTTCAATCAGTGACCCCTCAGAGGCATGTATGCTGGGCCCTGTGTGGGAAGCCCACTGTGGGCCCCGTTGCTGACATGAAATGCAGGGCACAGGTGGGCCAGGTGGTTTCCCAGTGGGACAGCCCACACCCAGCCCACTTTATTTGAAGATAATTGATTGGCTGTACTTCCTGTCACTTTTTGTTAAATGTTTTGATTTTCTGAAGGCCTTTTGATTGTTTTTCTCCTCCTAATGGTGGAACATCTAATCACCATCAACCATAGGGTGTGGCCTATATAACATACCAGTGCCTGTGTCCATTGTTTCATTGCAACAAGCCTTAAACACAGCACTGATATATTACTACTTTGTTGTGTATTTACATATTCAGCAGACATGAACAACTTTGCTATTCATGTAGAGTCATATTTCTGTCCATATTTAAGTTCAGTATTCATTCTGGTTAAAGCTCTGTTTTGCTCACCACCAACTCCTGAGAGAAATGTCTGGCTCTTGGTTCTGGCCAAGTTATATACAGTGAGTGTATCTGAATTTTTTTCACTGAAAGAAGCTGCATGCTGCATCTGGAAACAACACTGATGACAGTGATGAGAATGAGCCAAAACTGTGAAGTTATGGGCTGTCAAACCAAACTAAAAAGCTGAAAGATGGTATTACAGTATTTGAGGAGAACTGAAAAGCCGGATGATTCTAATCACAACAACCAACACCTTTCACATCAAGGACTCCTTCTATCCATTGTTAATATAAAAATATGGATTAGTGCAGCTTTAACATCAATCTTTAAAACACAGAGAGTCAATATATCAAGGTGAAGCCACACATGAAACATTAAAAAATGAATCAAATTTAGAGAGAGGAGACACAGACAATATATCAGACTGGGTGAAACACCATGCTTTCTTTAGCGTAGAAAATAACTATTACTAAAAATAATTACTACTATTAATATTTTAGTCAGCATTGTGTTAAAGATATATTTGTATGGAATATTGTACCGATTTTGTATAACTTCAGTACTAACCACAGAAAAAATTATGAAATGAAAAAAAAAAAATCAAGAGAGGTGTCAGATCAAGGATGAGAATGTTAAACAGACTTGCCTCCTCAAATCTTCTGCCCAGATTCAATGAAATTCTACCCTGAGATATAGGTTTAAACAGCTGTTTAAAGTGAGGCTTTAGTATTGCAAGCACAGGTTAAGATTACCATCTCAGCAAAAAGAAAACCAGCTTTGATTCTCCAACCAACACAACACAAACCATGGTCTCCAGGGTCAATATCCACCTCCTCTCTATAACTTATTCTGGGTATAAGACCTTAACTCTTGCTGCAGTACATTGGAATAAAACCTCACTAGTGAATCCTCACAGCAGCTAAATTTTCTTCAAAATGTATTTGCCAATTCAAATTAGTTCAATATAAATGTAATTTGTAAGAGACAAGATTAGTAGGTCACTGAACTGGCTAATGAGGTGACAGGTCTTTTGGACTACAATCAAAAAAGTCATTAACCTCAATAAATGCTCCCTTTTTATATGCAAGTCATATTGCCTCAGCACTCTTAATTTAGAATGTAATTAAGTCTTTGACACCTGAATAGAGGATGTTATAATGGCTGGGATGAGTTGACATTTTGATGATATAACTGCTTTTGGGTAATAGAGGAAATTCTGACATATATGAAGTGACCACCTGTCAGAATTACATCACTGCCAACCAAGGTACCATGGTAAAGGAAGTGTAGAAAGCCATGTTGCCCTACAAAGGCAGAGAGCAGGGAAATGTAAGCAGTGAAGTCAAGGAAAATGGGTTTAAAGTTTTTTTCAGGTAACAGATAGAAACATTATAATACCTTCATTTTGTGTCTTTTTGGGCAGATTATTGACCCTAAAAATCATTACCATAGAACCTAGACAATAGCAAAAAAAGCATTTTCTGCCAATGGGTAATCCTCACAGAATGCAAAAGAAATGAGGAGTATCCACCAACAAAATGTGCTCCTTAAGCTCTCTTTACTATGCTGTAACATAAACTTTAATTTGACTATTTAGAGTTGGGAATCATCTGTCTGTTTGCTTAGATAGACATCTGCTATTGATAGTTCTACTGAAATCAATATAATACAGTAATTTACAGTTTAATATTATTTTTATATTTTAATATGTGATTTGAAGGCTAGGCTTGTTATGTTTAGCAATTAAGTTGGGTTTTTAGCTACTGCCTCCTTTAGTTATGCTGAATAGTTAAATTACTAGGATGTTAACTAGAAAAAAAAATTTCAATAAAAAAAAAAATTACTGTATTTTGCATTTATAGGGCAGTATGCGATATTAAACTAAACAACCTATTATTAACTTTGATTAAAAGAACTTTCTATATACTGTATCTGTACCCTGCCCTGGTCTGTGTCCCACCCCAACCTTTTTGTCCTGGCTGATTTGTACCATCTGCTTCCACCTGGATGTTTAACAATTATCAGCTGAACTACTTGGCTGAAAACACATCATTCTGAACAAACTGCTGACCAAACCATATTGAGTGTCCTCTCTGTCTCCCTGTCTGCTCTCTCACTCTGCCATCTCCCTTTTTTTTCTCACCTTCACACATCGCCACCTTCACCTATGAATAATCACTTTCAACAATTATTAATACAGCCTGCCCCAAAGAGAACACATTAGCAAGAGTCAGCTCCAGTATTGCGGGGTTTAGTGAATCAGAATTATACAAGAATACCTAGCTGCAGACAAAATGGAAGACACAGAAGCTGATATCTTGTAACTTTGCAGTTCACAGGAAATCATATGACCTTAGCAGCAGAAGTTGGTCTTTTTTGGGATTTTTTTTTTTAAATATACAAATTCTATTCACCAGAAATATATTTTATTTAAACAATATTTTTTAAATTGAGAAGTTTAAAGTTAGTATAGACTTTAAAATGGGCCACATCAGCAAGGAGCACATAGCAGTTAGTCAATAATGGAAAAACACCAGTAAAAAATATATATAAAAACTCAATAAAACTGTGCATCTGATCTTAGAGCCCTAAAGCATGTAAACATTTTTTGAAGATCAAAAATCAAATGGGAAATTTCCTTGTCATCAGTCAGGAAATTCAGCCTCCTAATGACAATGATGATTCAGTTTTACAGTGCAGTCAAGTCCATCCTCTCCTCCTCGGTAATTTTCTGGTATGGGCCTGCCAGGTTATCAGAGCAGCAGAGAGGATCATCAGCTGTGACCTGTCCACTCTTCAGTACCTTTATACTTCCAGGTCAAGAAAAGAGGTGAAAGAGATTATCAGTGACCCGTGTTGGGGAAAAAATATCCCCTCAGTAACCTGGATTGATGCATTGATTCAGACATCTGTGAACACAGGACTTTATTCCTTACACATGTACATGGAGAGAGAACTCTTACATGAGAATCATGCAGTGGTAGAGAAGTCTGTCTTGAAAGAGAATCTTAAAACTTTCTTTTATGCAGTGTGACAAACAAGTCTAAGAGCATGTGTAGGTGTTGCAAGATAACCTTTCTAATCAGCATAAGACTTGCATAACAGTCTCTCTTCTTTTGATGTTACATGCTTCCTCTTTCCATTTGTGAGAAAGCACGCTATGCAAATTTGAGATAAGCATTTGCTGATCTCTGCACCCCAGACAGATAGATATATAGTTCACCCAATATACCAATAGGATTATTAAAACCTCTGGCCATGGTGAACTCTGCTTGGAACCAGGTTTGTCCCTGGGTCTGCAGGATTTTGATGGTAATCTGAAAAACAGTTAGCAAATGACCCAATCATTCCTTGTGCTGTCCTAGATAATGCACTTTTTCCAGTGTAGCAAAAGATTGACCACACTAACTCTATAATAACCTCCCATTTCTCCCCTTGAAAGTAATGTTTGCTTTTTTGCCCGAATAACAGATTCCTGACCTTTAAATCTACAGTAAACGCAATGGTAAAGAGTAGTGCTACTCATTATATTACTGCTTAATAAATTCCAAACTTTTATGTGCAAGCACAAAAATATCATTTAACATTCAAGTTTGATGTGAAAGTATATCATTTTTTAGCAGATACTCATCAACTTACCTTGGAGATGCAATGCATTTTTAATGTGGGCATCCAGGTGTCTCCATATTATCTTTGCACATGTGGTATTTTACACATCTTACAGTCTTAAGGCTTCAATTTGACCCTTTTTAATTTCTGTTAGATAAGAATAACTCTTGTGTCACCTTGGAAGAGGTCCTGGGATTGATTCAGGCCCATAAGGGCAAACATGCCACACATTATTGCCCAAAGAACTGTGCACCATTTGATGTAAAACAAAAAAGGACTTCATTTCTATTATAAACTCATTGTGGTCTCACCCTGGTAGGTTGGCCTGGGTGTGGACCCTGCCTGTCTGTCTCAAGGTGGACTTTCAGCTGTTAATAATAGGTAATGATGTGTGAGTCAGTCCTTTCAAGTTTAGCAATTAAACGAAGCACTTGAAGTACTCATACATAATCCTTTTTAATTTTGGTTACATAGGAACTCTTGTGTCACCTTGGAAGAGGTTAATTCAGACCTGTCAGACCCAAAATTATTTGTAACTCAATCTTTCCATAACAAGGCACACCGATCACACAAAACTGAATTTCAATTACATATGGATAATAAAATTATATTGGTCGGTTTATTAGGGTGAGCTTTAGCTTGCAGAATTGATATGTCATTCAGTATCGCTATAATCAGTTTCCATCATTGATGTAATGGACAATATGCACACCAAAATCCCTGCATGACGTGGTACAGCCATTAAAACTATGATCTGCAACATATGAATTCTTCAAATATAAGGACTTATTTTCTGCTACGTATATATCATGTGTCTTATTTAGGTCTCACTGGATGGACCTTGACCTGTGCAAAATGTGTCATGCACTATTTCCCTAACAGTATTATTGTAACTGTATTATTTGACATGATGGGTACATCATTTACAGTGCTTCCATTGATACATATGCAAGATTGGAATATTGACATAAGCTACAATATCAGTGCTGGTAAATATAGGCTTTTGGTGATGTATTTTTCTATGCTGCTTGCCACATTTCCCAGAAAAAAACAACAACTAAAAAAACAACTTTTTTAATGTCCTGAAAATCACTGTGCCTTGTTTGTACATCTGTCCAGTGAGTATTTTAATCTAGCAACTATGATTGCTAGAGTAGAGCAGTGGCTTTCAATATAATAAACTATACAGTTCTGTTGTACAAAGTGCTTCCCTTAAGTTGTAAGCCTGTTAAATCATTTCATTCTGTTGGTCATATTTGGCAACACTGAAATGCACACAATAATTTCACAGTTATCAATACTGAGTGAACAACATGGTTTGTTTATGCTCTTTGCACGTTTGTACAAATCAACCACCAGTTGACTATGTGGGAGTGACTGTTGTTGTGATGCCATGGTCTATAGTTCTAATGAATGGTGGAGTAATATGTTTAGTGACGACACATTTCTCATCTGAGCATGACTAGGTGATGCCATGCTGATTTGATCACGTTTAAAACTACCTGTTCTATAACTTGCTAAACACAATGTATGTTTCACCTATGCAGGAAATAATGTTAACCTTCACAACGGAACCCTCACAGCTTGACCGTGAAGTGGTTGGTTTTGACCTCACTTTACTGGGCTATCTCTAAACCTCCAAATGATTCAGGCACCGGACCAGAACTGTGTTGTGTTTTCAGTTGAAATGTTCTGTTTTTTACTGGTTGGTCTCAGAGGGGTCTCTGATAATCACCTCACAATTTGGCATTGTGGAGCCTGTGGTTTTCTCACAAGGTTATTGAGGTTGTGCAGAAAAGTTTAATATTGTAAACTACTGGCATTATTTAACACCCCATGGTTTCTAACATCCTCTGCCAGGTGTACTTCATTATGCACATTGTAACAGATGTACTTTTTGTCCATACAGTTCCTCAAAATGCTGGAGAAATGAAACCAGAAGTGCATTTAAGTATTCTATGTACTCTTCTATGAGTGTTGAGTTTGAAAAAATGAGGATCCACACAAAGTGCAGCAAGAACAAACTGTCTGAATTCTGTAGCCTTCCAGTGATCCAGTTCTCTTAGTGGCCTAGGTTTCTAAGAAAAGTGACATAGCTTATCACATATATTAGTCTTTGGGAAAGCCTGAGAGAAGACAGTCTGCAGGTAAGAGGACCCTTCAGCCACAACATTAACAGTTTCCACATTACCCCAAGGCAGATGAGATGCATGTAGTGTAATGGGAATCCCGACACTGTTCCCAGAGATGTCCTTCGGAATAGAGAGGGTGAGAAGGGCCAGGGTGGTGCTCTTAAGTAGTCATCTGATAGAAGTCCTCATCAGTCTTCAGAGGGGCACTCGGATCAGTCCCCTCTGAGGTACAAGTCCCCTTCTGTATGCACTTCTGACAGCCAAAATAGCCAGTGTGTACTTTAATATTTTTCACAAATGCACAAGCAGGTGCATCACACAGCATTGAAGACAACTTCAGTCTTAGTGTAAGGCCTTCAAACTCAAAACCACTCTTAACAATTTCACTGACAAAGTTCTCCAGAATATCACTGATGGATGTTGTTTTTTGTACCACAGAACAGTCGTAGAACAACAGGATCAGTCTGGAAGTTTTGTCCATGTCCAAGAAAGGGCCATAATTTGGTGGTTAAACACCTAAAAAATGGTAATCCATCAATATTTTCCTGCAAATTGACACACACATTTTGTTCCAGCTGGTCTTTGTTTGCATGAAGTATTCCTGTATTGGCATTTAGCATTCCAAAGTACTGATACTGTCCACCAGCCTTTTCTAGTACATCTACAGAGTGCACAGTACCCAGCAATGTCCTGGAATCTCTCAGTAGAGAGCTGTGATGTGCCAAGAGCAATTTCAGCAGATCATTTAAAGCTGCATGGGAAATGCGTTGCTCCCCTGCCCAGTTTGCCAAACTGCTTTGCAGCTGGTCACAGTGTTCGTTGTCAGATGTTCCAGAATCATCATCTGAAGCAAATGACTCATGAGTATCAAAGAAGACATTGCTGCTTAGATCAAAGTCTTCACACTTCAGCTCTTCAATTTAAGGTAATGTTCAGGCATTCCATGTATGTGTCCTCACTGTCATGGACCGCGGAACCAGGGGGGCCAGTAACTTTTGTACTCTGACAAAATCTCTTATATGAGTAAAAGCTGCTGTAAACAGTTGTGTCTGTGTTATTACAAGACAATAACTTCACCCACTCTCATCAACTGCTGCCGATAAAAAAAAACTGCCACTCACTGCTGCATTTTGATTGTAAATTAGTGTGCCTATCAAGTGCATTGTTTACCAGTACGTCATGTATGACCGTTGCGAGCTAAAGGCGGGCACCTGTCAAACCTGCTAGCTACATAAAAATGAAGAGACTTTTTTCAGATAAACAGAAAAAAATAAATAATCCGACTCCAGCTTCCACTGTGCCCCTAGCCTTAACAACAGACCCGGAGTGTCCGTCTTCATCTTGCCCTAACTTAAGTCCACCGCGGACTTCGGCAAGTAAGTCAGTTTTATAACTCACTTTTTGCTGTGTTGGTTATTGTTCATTAACTGCGCAGCTGTGCTTATTTGGTTGTTGTGTGCGGCTCTGACCATCAGGTATAAGTGCTGACTAGTTATGAGAATGATGTTGATTTAGATTCAAGACAGCAAGATGAGTTTTGCTTGTGGATTGGCTGTACTTCGTTGTTTGGCCTATTGAGTGTGAATGTTACAATAACTTGGGATCAGAGGGGTTAATATCTGAGCAAGCATCAAGTTTGTATTGTAGCATTGGAATTAAAAAAGGGGGCTCCGCTACCTTAAACATGAGTAATACAATATTGTCTGTTTGTTTCAATCACCCCCCCCAAATTAAGGCCGCCCCTGGTTCAGATGCGTTCCGCGGTCCATGCTCACTGTTATCAACAATTCTTGGAGACTGTCTGACCAATAAATGAGAAATTGTTCTCCTCTCACTGACTAACTCTAAATTTCTGTCAACTCTCCCCTTAGAGAGACTAAGACTAAGTAAGTAAGTAAGTAATTTCCCAACTTTAAATGAGCGCTTCTTCTTTTTCTTTGTCTCTTTCGTTTTTTTATGGTGGTTGGCAAACTACTTTCATGCGTATTACCGCCACCTTCTGACCGGGAGCCACACTCCCACAAATCCGCACTGACCTGCGGCGTTTTGCCGCACCGCCGGATTTGGTGTGAATGCAGCCTTAAAGGTTACATGGTAAGATTCAGAATGATCCAACATAGTGGAAATTAAACATGATTATATGTGCAGTAATTGTATTCAAACATGCAATAACTTGACAAACTTGATTATATGTTTAATGTGTGTAATTTCCCTCACAGTAGCTTGCTGTGTTACACCCTGGAGTATATTACAGAAGGAGCCATATTAATCAATATATAAACACAGTCACCTGCTGGCGAGAGGGACAGCAGCAGGGGTTGAATCAGGGTTATGGTATGTGCATGTGTGTGTGCAGATGTGTATATTACTTTAGAGAATTATTTTCCACAGTAGGGCAGAGATTTGATGCATTAGCTTTATATTGAGACTGCAGTATAATACTTAACTGTGAAATAATAATAACAATTTGCATCACACAGCTGTTCTTTATGATTCAACCTTTTTAAAAATATCCGCTTGTGATGGTGTTACAGCTTGTATTAGAAGTGGATTCATTTGGTGGGTTTTTATCTGCACATGGTAGCTCATAATGTTTCTCTTTTTAACAGTTTAGTTAAAGATAAAAAGTGGCAAAGTAAGGACAAATCTCTGTGAAGTATCACACCAGTCCACTGAAAGATATTCAAATGTGACTTAAACTTTATTACTGTGTGCAGCCAGTTTGAGTGGACATTAGAGAGAGAAACACATCATGTGGGTTTCTGCTACAGATGGATCATATGCTGAGTAAAATTCTGCCATAATTTAAAAAGTGCCACATAATGCGTTTTGTGATTTTCTGTTATTTTGATACCATTATAATGTTGGATATCTATCTTAAACATGGTCAAAAGAGACAGGAGCGGACAACCTGTTTCTGAACCTGTTGAACTCAGGGGCTTTATAAAGGACCTGTATAAGATAAATAAGGTGTTTTTTGAACTGTAAATCATACAAAGATATTCCAGTAGAGCCCCAGAATAAAAATGTGTACCTGGAAATGTGCATGACATGTCCCCTTTCAGGCCAGATTGATTGATTGATTAGCATTTCCAGAAGACACTCAATCTGAATAGCTGTCAAACAAGTCATCACATTTTGGTACTTCAGTAATAGTGAATTGTTCTTCTAAAATGGAAAATTAGAGAGAAAAAAATATTGATACTGAAAGGCTCATGTCCATCTCTGCTAGTGTGAATACCACATATATATGCATAATCCCAAATGTCAGACTTCTTTATCATGAAGTTCAAGGAACAGCTCATGTTGAACTACAAAAAGCCTCAGGACACATTTTTCTGTTGTCAAGTAAAATAGTTATGTTGTCGAATCAAATCAGATGCATTATCAGCATAATCAAAGGCCAAACAACTCTAGCCTTTTTTTAAAAGGCTTAACATTGCAATGCTATAAATTGTGGGCTATTCCCTCAAGCAAACTCTGCACAATTGTGAACTTCTGGAAAGTGTTCACAAAGGACTCAAAAAGTCCACAATGGAACCCTCAAGCACTTGCAATTTTTGCAGTGGTACATCCTTGGGCTTGTATCAGAAAGTCTGTGAGTCCAAGGGGGCAGACATGGAGAAAAGACATGTTATGATAAGCTGACAGCTTCATACTTCCAAAAACAGCCTCATACTGCATCTGAAATCTTATTAAATTATCACACATTAAAAAATAGTGGTGTAAAATTTACAGTCTGGGACATTATACAACCATTTCTGCAGCATTTAGTGTGATGAGTAAATTGAAAATGTAAAATTGATTAATTGAATTGCCTCTTTTAATTTTTACAACTAGATGAAAGACATGATGACATGTTTCTATTTGTTTCTTACATCTTATTTTCATTTTTTTTTTAATTAATTTATTCATTTTTCCTCTTAAAGACTGGGAAATAAGGCAGCTTTCTTCTTCTTCTCCAGTGCTCTCAGACTGTTGAGTTGTATGTGTAATTTTGTGATATAGCAACACTCCCAGGATTCAATATTCTGTGGGACTATGCCTACAATGCTATAGGATCAGGGGTTTAATTGCTTCTTAATCCATATTCCTGTTTAAAAGCACATGATGAAAGTCAAACAGAGGTGCTTCTCCAGATTAATGTCATTAGTTTGAATACATTAACCGGACAAAGGAGGGTCCTGAATTACAAAAATATCTTATGCCCAAGATGATTTTAGCCCATAGATTTAACAATAATTTTAAGGTTTTTGGTAAAAGGGGTCCTGGATGGTGAAAGTGAAAAAAAGTAACCAGCCACCCACCATAAATAAATTCAATTGTCACTAGACACCAAATGTCCAGATGACTGCTGCTTACTGTTCTGATGTGAATGCGAACAGCTGGAGGAGATATTTCAGTTGCACTTTTCATCCATCTGACATGCATATGATGCAACCGATGCACTTCTACTTCAATCAATAACCACTCTCTTCACAAGCCACATATAAGCTCATGTTTGACCTGTGCTTTACCAGTGCAGCCATTACCTGAAGGTTACTTTTACACTTAAAGTTTATTTTCCTCCATTGCATACATGTAACAGCGAGTGTGTGCTGTGCTCTGAGCACTGTCAAAACCTGAGTGACCTACACCCAGTACTATTCGTGAACAAATCATGTGTAGGAAGAGACTTATGCCTGAAACTACTGCTGCTGCTCTGCTAATATGTTGCTTTTGCTACGCAACCTGTGTAGACATTGTGTAAATAACAGCTTTGTATATCATCAGTACAAATGAAGTACAAAGTTCCAGCATAAACAGGTGCTGGAACATTTAAAACACCTGTCACCACCATTCACAATTAAAGTGAGGATCTATCATATCTCTCTTTCTCTCTTTTTTAGCACAATTTACTCAATACTCTTATTACCTGTTCCATCACAGCAGCAGCTTTCAGGATAAAAGCACTAGCATACATTTCCCATGAATATACTGATCACTTGTCAGCATGAAAAGCAATGAACAGCACAGGATGCCTACTTGGGCACTTTAAGTACACTGGTGCACATCATATATATATATATATATATATATATATATATATATATATATATATATATATATATATATATATATATATATATATATATATGGGTATACAAAGCACTAAATGGCCTGGCTCCTGAATATATATCTGACATGCTTCAATTTTATCAACCAGGCAGAGCACTCAGGTCCCAGGGAAGACTTGTTCTTCTTCTCCCAGAGTTAATTCCATAACAAGTGACTGAGCATTTAGTGTTTATGCTCCTAAAGTACTGAACACTCTGCCAGCTGATTTGGGGTTTGCACCAGCACTGTCTTGTTTTAAGAATAAACTAAAGACATTTTTATTTTGTTTAGAATTTCATCATTTAAAGCACTTTGAATTGCTTCTGTATGATGCTGTGCTCTACAAATAAACTTGACTTGACTTGACTGATAGCTAAAAACGTACATTTTCAATGATTTAAAGATTGAATGTGATGTAACATTTCTATACTACATAGGACTTAATATATTTTGACTTGACACTAGGATATAGGATGAAATTTTTGACATTAACTTTCAAAATTGCATTATAGTAAGTAAGTAATAATGGGTTGTATGGATTTATGTATTTTATTCCTTCTATCTGCCTAACCCATACATACAAATTCAAAACATGCCCCAGACACACAGCAACACATTCTAAAACACAGAATAAATGCCACATGGCAGCTTTTTATGGGTTGTAGATATTTTTAGAAGCTGTAAAAGTTTTGTTTGTTTTCTGAGTACAAGGTCAAGAAATAGCTATCTTTTGAGGTATAATGTTAAAGAAAATTACAAACAGCTTTAAATTCCAACCTGAATTCATGCTTTGATGTTATTAACAACAGTTTTACTGCAGTCCAGATTTCCCCTCTGAGGAGTCCAAGATAAGATATGAGTCACATCACACATTGGCAATATGGGATTTTATCCTTTGTTGCCCATATTTTGTATGAGTGTGTATGCGTGTGTGTTTGTCTTTGTGAAGACCAACATGAGTTTTAAACCATCATAGCAAGGACATTTCTGCAATGTGAGGACATTTTTCCTCAGTACTTCAAAGAACTGTTTAAAGGTTAAGACCTGGTTTTAAGATTAAGGTTAGAATTGAGTCTAGGTTCGGTCTAAGTTGTGCAAGAGTTCACTCAAGCTTATATTTAGATAGAGACAGCTACAGAGAGAAATAAAATCATCAGTCAGAGGCACAGAACACATTGTTCTCATTTGTTTATTTATTAACATTGATGGGGAACATTGGTATCTGAAATTCTCTCAATTTTTCTTTTTTATTGAGGATTCTGAGATTAAATTGCCTCCCTTTTCAGATATGAAGAAACAATTCAGATAAATAACTTAAAACAATAATTTTATTTCAGATTGTTCTAGGTAAAAAAAAACTTTAATCTACTTCACAGGGATTAGGTGCTAGTGGATTAAGTACACATTTCACATCCTCCAAGAGAAAAGTAATAATACAATCACTTATGCACACATCATGATGTCTGGATACCCAGATAAGCAGCTACAAGTTAAAAATTATGGCATGGTCAGTCATTTAAGACATATCATAAAGTTAAAGTAGATTGTTATCATTTATTCAAACACGTGGGGACTGATGTAACCAATTTTATCATCTGTAGCTTTTCCACTCTTTTCCACTGCCCAACGGTCCAGTTGGCATTAGTTTCCAGGCCCACAACGATAAGGATAGTAAGAGCACGTTAGGGTTAAGTGCATGTATGTATTGATGTCAGTTTGCGCTGATGACACTTGAATACAATCACAGGCCAGCACTGATTTAAAATCGGAAGGAAGAGATGTTAACATTGGAACACTTTGTGTAATTATTTGTTATCTATATTTGTTGCAGCCAGATGGTTTAATCTAGAATTTCTCAGTCTTTGGGTTAAGACCTTTCGAGTGTGTTCTTGACAAGTAGACAAGGTCACAGAAGACTTCTAAACTGATTTCGTTTTGGGGAAGCAAAAGCACTGCTCTCTGGAAAGTAAGGAAGGAAAGACAGTGGAAAGGAATGCAATGTTATAGTGTTCTAAATCCTCTGAATGAAGTTGTAATGATGAAGAATGTACTGGATATTAGAATGTACTAGAATGTACTTGCTAAACTTAATTATTTGTTTTTATAACAATCACATAAGATGTTTGTAAGGCTACCCACATTGAGCAACATTATGAGTACTTGTTGCATTTCAATAGCCTCTCTAAACTTACAATAGCCTACTCTTATTGGTCTGCCATTAGGATACATCTCACAAGGATAGCCATTCCAACTGCTTTTGTGTCCGTTGGTCCAAACAGAATTTTGGAGGAAGATATCAGGTTTTTAAACAAATGAAAAACTAATTTTGCCCCAGGCCTTGTCTGGATGAGCATGAATTCTTGAATAGGGGGTTTCAAGTCTGACACTCTGGGAGCCCTCAAACGCAACCAAGAAATGTGTGCTGCATGCACATTTGTGCATCGCCTGCCATGACAGCTCACTGTCTTTTTATGCCATTTGTGCACTTAATATGGGCTACCAAAATATAAGTCTGTTCACCAGCAGGGTATGAGCTGTCAAGAACAGTACTGCCAAGTTATGATTTTCTCTAGAAAATTGGCCATGAAAGTGGACCACCATTCTCCTTAAAGTTAAACAGATGACATATTTACTTTGTTCTCAGTTTATATTTCTCAGTCATAATTTTAAGAGTTTGTTTTTCCTTCATTTCATCCTGTGATATGCTTATTTACCAGGACTGTACCATAAACTATGATATAAAAACACTAAATCCACAGCCAGACACAGAAAATATGTCACAAGTCTAGCAGACTATTGTAAGTGTATGTGTTTTTGGGTGTGATTATGCATGTGTTTGTGTGTGGGTGTGAGGTGTCTGGTGCTGCCAATTCTCCCTTGTTTTTAGAATTCAGTGTTGGCAGGAACCATACTGTAGCTTTGCAGAACAGAAGTTGGAGATGGAGTTGGCCAAAACATCTCAAAAGCTAAAAACAGTTCTATAGAGAGCTATGCAATACTTGTTATTTGGGGTGGCTGAAAATAAATCAGATTCAAATTTATTGTGTGGTATATTTACAATAAGCCAAGGGGCTAATGTTATGTTGTGGCTTAAGTAAAGTCTAGCAAGATGATGTTTGGCTTAACTGCATTTGAGAACTGAATTTGCCTCACTCCCTGAGACCCAGTATAGATTTATGGAATGACCCATTGTCTCATAAAAACAAAAACCTTGTCCTTTAATTGACCCAATGTTCTGTGGAGGAATAAATTGTGGCCTCTGCTTGAACTGGAGCAAGTTTTCCTGTGAATAGTACACCCTGTCATCCAAAAACAAAGCAAAATAAAAGAACACTTAATAACAAAAGATGATGCAGAGCTGTTTTTGCCCTGGAGCTTCTTTATGTTGGTACACCCCAAATTAGGAAATCATGACTGAAAGGGAATATGGCTGAGTAAGCCAGCTCTCTTGCAACATTCAGCATGGATTCATCTTCAATAGCTTTTGATGTTAGCATTACTGCAACACAACACACTGGCTTGTATACGTGTTTGTCTGACTTGGAATAGTGTGTCATGGATTGGTGATGGTGCAGCAGTATAACTTCCTTATATAACTGTTATTTAAGCTACCTTAAATAACAAATAAAAAATGTTGAAATGGACATTTACTTACAACTAAATCTATTTGAGTTACCACCTCTTCTGCTTGTGCTACTGGACTCTGTTCTAGCAATTTTGCTGTTTCCCCACATTTTAGCAGTGAATTTGGTGACTAAAATGTCACCATTACTGGATGTATTGAAGATGAAGCCCTAGACTGTAGAAACTGATGCCTTTAAAGTATTAAAACCTTGGTCTTTTCAATAGCAACATGCATTGAGTGAATACTTAGTGTGTTCTTTTTTCCAGGGTATGATGCAAATGAAGCCCAAAGGACAGTGGAAAAAACTCAAGGAGAAAGACTTGGGGGAAATGATTAGCGCAATAATGAAAATGAGAGAGGTTAAGTCTATAGAGGAAAAATCTGAAAAACAACTGGAAGAACACAGGCATAAAGTAGAAGAGAAAAAGAAAAAGGGGTGTTGGTGAACAAAGGATTGGAAAAAACTGGGACTGTCTGGGAGAATAAAGGATGGTGGAGATAGGCCTGCGAAAACTAAAGCAGAAAGAGGAGTACATAGACTACAAGGAGAGAGAAGAGAAAGAAGGGTACCAAAGGAGAGAGATTAGTGGCAGAGCATGTAAGATGGATAGGTAAGAAAACAGGAAGATGACGCGGAAATTTAAAGTGGAGAAGAAAGGGAATTAAGGGAGGGGACAGAGGGAATTGAAAAGTGGCAAAGAAGGCAGAGGAGAAGTGGTGTTAGGGAGGAATTATACCATTTTCACTTGTAGCTCCTGTGGGTGTGTGTGTGTGTGTTTGTGTTAAGCAGTTTGAAAGCCACTGAGCTTGTAATAGCTGGTATTCTTATTATTCTCTTTCTGTCCTTCTCTCTAACTTGTCCCTCCTTCCCTCTTCTCCTTGCACTCCTCTGCTGCAGTGACCAGTGGACAACCCTGCTGAGGAGTATTTCAGCATCAATAATAATGAAGGGGAGAGAGAGAGATACGGAGCAAAAGAAAGAAAGAAGTATAGCTCTACCTTCAGTGGCCTAGGGGAGTACAGCACAGCGTTAGGTACTTCATTTGCTGTGCCTGCACGCACACATATGCACAGAGAGCATTTAAAGTGCATGTCAGGTATACTTAATCAATACAAATAACTGTCGGCAAGAGTCTCTAAATACAATGAGAATAGCTTTGGAATGAAGGAGATTAACTGGAGAAATAACAATACGGAAGCACAAAAGGGAATAAGGGACAGGCTGATGGTATTGTAGCCAGGGCAGCACCAAGTGGTTGGGCAATGACGATTAATTTAAAATAATGTTTAATTATGGAAACTATTCTGTGTGATCCAGTCTTGCAACCAAGAAAAAATAGATAATTAAAAATGAGAAATGCACAGTGGGTATTCACAAGTTCGCCAGTGGACTAAATATGATCCCATTGCAAAAATAAGAGGCGAGGCAAGTATAGGTTCTATCCATTTAGATAAAAGCTCATAATTGATCAAGGAAAGTCACTCACAGACACATTTATTAGTTCACTCACTCTATGATGCAAATTCATACTGAGCCCTATGGACTCTTGGAGTGTGGATGAGTTGAATTTAATGGCATATCTCCTTGGGGACGGTAAGTCAGGGTATGAAAAGCTGGTCCACTCACAATGGCCCATCGTGTTACATATGATCTCAAACCAAGCTGTGTTGTTGAGATAGGAATCAAATGCATTTTATGAATCTCAGGTTTGTGTCTTTGTGTGCAAAGCAATGACATTATTTATCAAAGGATAAGTGGTGACATTCTATTTTCTATACTATATTACACTACACTACTATATTATATATTTTTATTCGAAAATATTAGTATAGATTTGCAACTCATTGATAAAGATTTACGTCTTCAGTAGAAACAAATGGACTAAGGGCTGGGTAACACAGACAGAGAAACCATAAGAATAATTTCGTAAAAATTCTACAGATAGTGCCTTAGGCTATAACAGTCTGACACACATAGAAAAATCTGTATAACAGAACATATTTTGTGGCTGTTTTTCTACAGGTTAGTTACATTTAAATGTTTTTCCCTTGTCATATTATTGTAGGTTATGATCTGACACCTTAATTAGAGGTTTTGCCTAATTGTTTAATAAAGACAAGGTCTTGATTCATCACAAACTGGATTTTGGATAAAGTCAAGATAAGTTTACACTGATTGCAAATTTGCACAGAAGACAGTTAGAGTGTGCAGGAAATCTGGATAAAAGTACTTCTAATGTACACCCTAAGCGAGAAAGACATAGAGGTTGATGTAATATATTTCCACCACATCAAAGGTGTAGTAAGGATGCATTACATGATAATATTTCAGCACAAAAACTCCAGAAATCTGTACATGAACAGCATCTCTGTATTAAAGGGAGATGTGATACCATTTTGTTGTGTGATGCCCTGAACATGAATATACTTGAATGAATGTGCTTGATTATCATTATCAGCAAATTCAACAAACCATGTTATAAATAATTTCCAGAACTCAAAGCAGAGTTCTGCTTCATTTACAGTCCACACAGACCACATAGTCTGCCTCATGATACTTTCTGACAAACATTAGCATCATGAAGAAATTCACCTCAGATTTTTATACCTACAATATAACCAATGAGTGGGTTCATTAGGTTTGCAATACTTTGCTTTTGGTCTGCACTTTAGGTTTACCTACTTTAAATTAATTTTCCTCGTTTCATAGGGCACCAAATAATAGGTCAGTTGATCAATCGCTCAGTCTCATAAAACTGCAAGTTCAAAACATTGACCTCTGTCTCTCACTTCAAAGACCACAACAGACAAATCCTTAGATATATCAGGATTTTATTGATATATGTAAATGTCTTAATAACGCATGATAAAGAGAATAATAAGACAAATGAATAACAAGATTTAAGTTGTGAGATAAACTGTTCACTTAGTTTGCAATAGTGAAGTGAAGTATGTAACCTAAAATTATAACAAAACGGAGGGATGCTATGGGCTTTAACTCCTCTAATTTGTTGAAGAGTTTCGGTGCAGAAATGAGTCTGTTCAGTTGGATCTGAGGTTGGTGTCCAGGCTTGCATGGCTTCCCAGCGGGGTACAAGGCTGTTAGCCTGCAGGGTTCTTCATGAAGGTTTCTATGGGGCCAGCTGAGCTCTGTGGGTGCAGTTTGGCCGCTGAGCCACGGACCAGACAGCAGAACTTTTGGGCTGTCTGGCAGTTTTGCTTTAGAATAAGAAGAGGGTCAAACCGAGGCGTCATGGCGCAGTCAGTTAGATGTGGACCAGCAATCAGCTGTGGTCTCTTTGGTTTCTGGTGATGTTGTGGCTGTGGTAAAAGGAATAACTCTTCAAATGATACTTAGGCACTCTGACTCTCGTTTCAGAAAAAGATTAAACAGAATGCACACGTACAAAAGAAATCAAATGAGATATCTTGAAAATAAAACTTGGAGAGCTTAAGCAGAGAGCTACTCACAGAGTGGGGTTGAGGGCCAGCCTGATGCTTTTTTCAGATTCTGGTTTTTATCAGTTTAGCCAAGAAAGGCAGAGTTTGGGGTGTGTTTTAAAAATTTCGTGCTGAAAATCCCATGCACATTTAATTCCTTTGTCTCAAAAGAAATGTGGTGTTACTAAAAGAAAGGATAAGTGGTGATAGTCCACACCTCTATGACGTGCAATGAGTGACTTCACTTCTGTGCCTGAAATGTCAGGTTTTGATTTCTTAATTCCTAATTCTTAGGGATTACTTTTGGAGTTTTACGCAATGTTTACATTTTATGTCACATACTTAAAACATCACTATAGTCAAGCCAAGCATAACATTGTATAGTGATTATATAAAACATTCAAAAACACATACTTACTATTTGCTCTTTTTCAACATATAATCTTCTTATGCTTTCTTATTACTACTCATAGATGGACAAATTAGACAACAATAATGTTGATTGATTGACAAATCTACTCCATGTCATCATTCAGTCCTCTGTGTCCTCTTTGATTTTTGGATCTTAACAGCAGGAGTCCTTGGACATGTGCTGCCTCTCTCTCTCTGTGTGTGTGTGTGTGTGTGTGTGTGTGTGTGTGTGAGAGAGAGAGAGAGAGAGAGAGAGAGAGAGAGAGAAGGGAGAGGAGAGACAAGGGTTGTTTGTTCAGTTCCTTTAGTGTCTCTTCTTCTTGACTTGATAGCCAGTTAAAGTAACCAAAGGGTTATTTTTTTGTCTTTCACATCTTCCTGAGAATTGTAGTTATCTTGTTAGCCATCTGTCTTTCAAAGAGTTTTGAAAGACAGTGTTGATCTGGTCAGCATCATGCTGTCACACACCCACTTGGGAGGAGAGGTGAAAGGGGGTCATTTTATCTCTGGAAAAACACTCACTTCCTTGCTTAGGAGGAATTAAAAGATTTCATCCAGTGCAAATTAAAGAAAAGAAATAGATTGTCCTCTACAGCACATATATTTTCATTACTGCATATTTTGTGGCCCAACGTAGGAACATGGAGTCTGTGATGGTGAAGCACTCGGTTGAGACTAAATGTTTAATGTGCTGTGTGTACATATGTTGGGGGATGTATGTGCGGTGTGTGTGCACATGTGTGTTTGTGTGCGTGTTGTAGACTAAGTGTTTAATGTGCAACCGCAGTTCTCCATTTTCTACATTATTAATCAGCCAATAAAGTGACTCTACTCTAATCTCACTGGGAATTATCTTGCTTTGCTCAATACACCATACATTCACACACACACATACATACATATGCAAAATTGTACATAGGTACATACTTGACACATGACACTGCATACATAATTACAAAAAGGTATGCAGACATAAATATACATGCACTGACAAGCAGAGATTAAAATCAGATCAGCAAACTGCAGCAATAAGCTTCATTTAATTTGAAGTAAATACATGAGACCACTGAAAGGATGCTGTTGGGATATTAATGTTAACATCATGTAAATTTTTTAATATGCACTACACATTTGAATGTGGATATAGACTTATCTTATTAGTCTAAATTATAAAGCGCAAATTGTGGCTGCAATGAAGAGGAAGGCTCCATTTCCACAAAGTGAGACTCTGTATATTCATCTAATTTACCACAATGAAATAACAGTCCATTCTCTACAAATCAAACCTTGAGTGTAAAATCTGACCTGCCTCTTAATCAGTACTTAATCAGTGATCTTTGGCTTTCTTCTTCTTGGTTTCATCTGGTGTAAAGCAATAAGGAGAGATCAACCGTGCATGGATAACAATTTGGCAATTAGACTCCTTCGATGTAAAGCCTCCTCATTATGTGTAGGTCCTATATGAATACAGGAAATAGGACAAGATCCCCTGGAGCATAGATGCTGGTGGTGGTGCAGCAAAGCCAGCAGGTGGTTGATGGAAATTGTCTTTGACAGTCAAGATAGACAGGAAACATGGGGAGAAAGCAGGGGGGGGGTGACATGACACAAAGGTCCCCAACTCTAATTGAACGGGGGAAGTTGATTACATCCATCGTACTTACTATTCAGTAAAGTACCTCATATGGAGTCAGACAGGATCTAACCCATACTTGGGGCAATACTTCAGCATGTTATGCTTGTTTTTAGCGAGCATGATATGTTGCATCAGGCAATCTGCTTGCCATGCAGCGTTTATCTTTCAGAGCTTGTCACTTGTCTCTTGGGATTCAGGAGGGTGAGCGTGAGCAAGCATTCTCAATGTGACAATTTTGTTTCAGTTTTGTGGCTGGTAGCCTTTATTCCTTTTTTAAAATTCAGACCCGACTTTGGTGAAGTAATATTTTCACTGTGTCAAGGAAACGTGGCTAGGAAAAGACAATAGGACATACTTTTAAACTGCAGCCTCAGTCTCATGGTCTTGCCAGGGTATTAGCAGGGCATTGCAAGCGCAGATCCTCTATGACTGGTTTTAAAGCATCTACAAACAACACTTACAACACAATACAAGCTGCCCACTTTTCCTCCAGGACACATCACAGGCCTAATATATACCTCAGTCTGAAGAGCTCCCTCTCCTTTATGTTTAGGCAGGCATTGATTTCATTACAGCTTTAACAGCCCCTCTACACATGGTTTAATACCTGCACTTGTTACCTCCTATGGCTATAAGAAAAAGGGACATATGATTGAGATACATGATAAACAGTAAACTAAATAAAAAGGGGCCATCGTTACAACTGACCCTATTCATACAGCAGTTTATGGTATGGTAAATCTTGATATATTGTTTTGATCTTATCACTTCTATGTTCCTGAAATACAGAATACTGAAAATCAATGCACATTCATGGTGAGCTTTTGTCAGTCCATGTACAGTATATGCTTTTTTTTTACATTGTTTTATTTTTAAATTTCTCTCAATATTAAAATAAGTAGAGCAGTTTGTTACTGAGTGAAGTTTATATTATGAGAATTAACCCAGAAATTACAAAGGATGTGATGAGTCTGGATAGATAAAAAGTTATGTTAAATGGATATATTATCTCTGTAGAAACAGAATCTGTGTGGTGATGTAAAAATATAAGATATACTAATACTGTGAACCTTTTCACATTTTAGAAAATGTCACACCACCAATGTCATCAAGACAAATTCCTGAACATTTATTGTACAGTGTTGTAGAGGCACAGATAGCAATATTTCATCTTAACAAACATGATATTTTAATACACTCAGTTATGCTATCATCCAGCCACATAAAGCATTGCTTAACAAACATCTATATCAAAACTCTTCACAGAGACATTGGTGATGTTCATATACACTGTAACTCTCCAACATCTAATGAGATTGTTGCTTTATGAGGGTGATCTTAGATATACCAATGGCATTTCTATATTCTCTTGTTGTGCCATTACAGTAGCCTCTTAAGTGGGCCATTAATTTAGCTTAAAGACTTATTAATGAGGTAATTCATTAGTGTAATAAATACATTGAGGGCATTAATCAAGGTAATAAATTCATTAACATTTGCAATTTATTGTCATACAGTACATTTCCCCACATAACAAATGGATGACATTAAAAACACCTACTGAATCCATGATGTAACTATAATAATGTATTGATCCTACATGCATTCAGTTTTATGAAGAATACATCATTACATGTAAGCCGTGATGAGAAGGAAAGAGATTAGAAAGTCATGGAGAGAAGAGGATGAGTAATGTGGAAGAGAAAATATTTAGTTTTAATAATTTTGTAGTGAGGGATAATTGAGAGTCAAGTCATGACATGAAATAATATACAAAACAAAATAATATATATAGTGAAAAAACAGTGCACTTACTACACATAAACCATTACACCAGCCAAAAACTCTTCCTGGCAAGTGTTAGACTTCAATTCAGGTGAGTACATGCATTGAAAAGATGAATGATTGTCATTCATCTTTGTATAATGTAACTTAGACATCACACTCAATCCTATGTGGCTTAATGGAGCTGAGCAAAACATCAATCAACTATCTTTCACTCATGGCTCCATCAAAGCCATAGCTCTTGGCTCCCATCAGTTCATACTGTATTATATTTCCCAATTTTATTCTATTTAACATTCAAAAGGAAATTCTCTCCTGGCTTACCTCATTGAGGCCTCAAGCCTAAAACTAGCATTTACCCTCTCTTGCACACACACTGTACCAATCACTAATCAGCATGCTCATTATTACACCAATTAGCTGCACCTGTAGTGCACTTCTAAATCTGATTGCAGTGGCTCTGATTTTTAACTTTGAGAGCAATTTTCTTATATTAAAAAACTTAAAAGAATTATTTTAGCAAAATATAATTTCTGTCAGATTCTTAGTTTGTAAATGTGGGTTGTGGCAGGAGTCACATTGTGGGACTTTGGTCCTAAATTCCTTGAACTGTGAGAATTTTAACACAACATGTCTGCCGAAGCTCTAAATTGGCTGTTGGTGGACTGTGTCACAGTATAATCTAACCCTATTGTTTTTCATGATCGACCAAAGATTTGACCACAATTGTGTCACCATTGTCAACGACAACCCAACATTGCACAGTATAAAGAAGTTATTGATGGATGAAAGAGCCAAACAGGTTTTCGTGAACATCTTCCCACCTGGTAAGTCCAACACTCAACAATTTTTCAATGGACTACAGAAAAATGTTATTCATTTGTTTATTTTGCAGTGGGGGCTCCTGCTGGTTGCAGGCAGAGGAGAAGCAAGGACTTTCCTCCATGGTAAATATGTAGTGTTTTAGATATGTAAATTTTTAACTACAAATCAAAATCGCCACATTGGACAGAACAGACATATTCAGATTGAAAAAGGTTGTTTTTGTTGAGTGAGAGGTAGGAAGACTGACTGGCAGCAAATCAGTGAAAAGGTAAATATAGAAACAAAATATTAGGTGCTAAAAAATACAAAGAGGACAACAACAGGACAATTCAGGTACAATTTCCCCTCAGCTTTGGCTTGATTCAAGCTGTTGTAATGGCCAGATAGACATTAAGCCTTGTACATAAATTCAAATTGATGAATTGTTCCACCCCTAGCTCTTGAGACTAAAATCTCCCTGAATCTCTGGAGGAGATTGCAGTTGTTTTGAATATAGGGTTGTTTTGAATTTGGGGCATTGCTGTGACTATTGATCATCCAGGGGTGAAGTGGAAAATGGTACAAAGATGCTCACAAGGTTGTTTGTTCCTAGCCCTGTGGCCTTGGCAGCACACTGGCATTATCATCCCCTCCAACATTCATTATGTAGTAAATCCCTTTGTTGTTACCCTCTCCAACAAATGCCCTCCAGTGGTTCATAGGGAACTAAAATCCATCCTGCAACACCAAATATACCATCTGTACTGTTACTCAAAATTTTGGAGATATAGCATTACTTCATCTACTGTAAGCTGGGAGAAGGGCTGTACATGTTGTGTACCTGAAAACCCATGGAGTTATATGAAAGTAGTTTTACTAAGACATCTAGTACAGTTGCTGTTAAAGTCAATGTTCAATCTGCAGTCTTGTTGCGTTTTTATATTTATTCAAATTTTTCTATAGTCACTATTGCTTATACAGTACCATTGGTATGAGCAATGTGTGAAAGACATGTTTGAAAAAGCAAATAAGACCATGAGACAAACAAAGGCAAACTGAATGTGACAGAAACAGACTCTGGAAGAAACATTCTGAAAAATAAATGGGTTTGATGTGGACTGCTTCCCTAGAGAGTGACTCAATCAATCTTCAGTAGTGTTCCCAGGAGGACCACTGTGGACCACAATCTGTGAAGATATAGATTATGTCTGCTATACTAGACAGAGCAGGAAGACACAGGGCAAGTTCTATTTATTTAGCCCAAAAATGAGATGACACAATAATAACTATGCAACAAAGTTAACGAAATAGCTAAACTTGCAAAATTAACAGAAATGTACACAAACAAAACTGTTTTTTTGTTTTTTGGTATAGGGATTCAACACTGGCCATTGCATTGGTAATATTTTGCATTGTGGAGGCCCGACAGAATGAGGAAATTTTTGTACTTTTAGATATAATGTCTGAAATGTGCCACTGCCCTGGACATAATTACTCTGTCCCCTAGACAGCATCTGTAACACAAATGTAACTATATGTTGTTTTTGAGCCACTGACATTACGCCCTATTGCGTTGTTTTCTCGTCTTGCAGGTGTGGACCTTCAACAACTGACCCCTGTTGTCCTCATGGCACAGCTTAACACTCACCGCTACTACTGTTGTTATTAGTCATATTTACCCACTTCTACCAATATTATTATTAGTCATATTTCTATTATTTTTGTTGCTGTGCTTCTCTGTCTCTTCCACTCCCTCTTTCTCTGTCAACCCAACCGATCAGCCACCCACCTAGAGCTCAGTTCAGCTCAAGGTTTCTTCCTGTTACAGGGCAGATTTTCCTTGCCACTGTCACCAAGTGCTTGCTCATGGGGGAATGTTGGTCCTCTGTAGTAATTAATAATTAAAGAGTACGGTTTAGACCTACTCTATGTGAAAAGTGCCCTGAGATAACTTTTCAGTCTCTTGGGGTTAAGTGTAGAACAGCACAACTTGAAGGCTTCAAGCCAGGTCAGAATGCATAAGTATGTGCCTGTTATAATGACCTATTCCCCAACATTTACTACATGTGAGATTGCTATCAATATGCCTAGCACTGAGAGTTCTTTCTAAGGATGAGAGATAAAAAAAAAAGCCCCACACATCATGAAGTGAGCAAAGTTGATGTGGGAGGGGGGGGGCATGGAAGAGGTGGAAAAGATTGGTGTGGCTACCAGTCACTCTTGAGAAGAGTCTACTTTACTTTTGAACCTAAACAACAAATGTGGAATCAGCAGGTAACTGTTATTGGATTGACAGCACAATGGATCAATCCACAGGGTGCAGAGTGTAGGGGATGATGGCGGTTCCTGGCACCTTCAACGTTTTTGATCAGTTTCTTCTGTAAAGATGCTTACTGCTGGCTATTCCCACTGACTTTGTTTTAGATCAAGATTTGGCTTAACAGCTGTCCTGGAAATCATCCCATGGTCTATGTTAGGTTCTTAGACAATCAAACTAAATTAGATGTTTGTTTTTCTCTCATTTCCTTGCTCCTTTTCTTAACTTTGGTCAAGTTGGCCACACAATGAAAATCTGTTTTCAGACTGTCTTTGTCTTTCTGAGAGTCATAAAAATGCCATTACCTTAAACTAGAGCCATTAGACTTTATTACTCCATTATGAGATCTAACCCCCTGCTCTCATCATTGACAAAAAGTCAAACTAGAAACACATTCACTCTTGGGTTTTAGCTCTGATAAATCAGGCCAAGGCGATTGCGCAAAAGAACAGCTCACAGTGCAATAATTTAGATAAAACACACAAAAGCACACATACACAAACACACATAATGCAGAGAAAATGGGCTAGAGGACTACAGAATGACCATAACACAATAGTAAAACAAGCATGTACTGTATGTAAACATATGCAGATACCATGCAATAACACAAGCAGAGAGTTAATGAGCTGCCTCTCCCGAAAAGTGGTGCAACACTGACCTGATGTTTTGACAGTGGGTATCCTGCTAACTGTAATTACTGCTCTTGCATAAAACGGTAATATGTGCTCTTGCATTATTGTCATGTTACTGTAAAAGCAAGAACTAAAGTAGTCTGAAGAGTGCTGGCGGAAGGTGTTAGCAGCTTTGTATCAGTTTGAAAGTGCAGACAAATACTGCATTAATTCCCTCATACTGATATTGTTAGATTAGGTTCCTACATTAATCCATGTCCCTTTAACACTCTTTTATCTTTAGTTATGATGCCATGTTGGACGCTTTAGCTGCTATCAGTCAGGTTCACAGTGTGTAGTCTAAAGCTTCATTTATACTGCTGAGTGGACACACACACAGACAGCTGCGGACACCACAGACGGATAGTTGATGTGTTTATGCTACCTTCTGGGGTCTGCGTGGAGGACGTGTTTCACACATGCGCAGTAGATTGCCATCTACAGGAACACTGTGTTGTGTCCACATGGACACTACAAATTGCAGATATGCAGATGTCCGCACAGAGCCTATGCACACACCCTCTGGAGACAAAATTTACGTCATGCGGACCCTTGCGGATGCAGCAACTATAATTTCAGCTTAATGCAGTGCAAAATGAGCAGTGAAAGTTGTCAGGCCATGGATGATCTGAAATAAGCTGTTTGGATTTAAAGAAGACATATTGCACATTCCCAGGTCTATGTTTTAATTCTGGGGCTCTACTGGAATATCTTGATTGAACATGATTTACAGTTGAAAAGCTGCTTATTTAACTTTTACTGGCCTTTTATGCAGTGCCTCAGTTCAGCCTCTATCTGAAACAGGCTGTTTTAGCTCCTGTCTCTATAAGGCCCCCTCCCAATGAGCCCACTCTGTTCTGATTAGCCAGTTCCTGGAAACTGCCCCTTGGCAGACTTCCTGTGGCTTGGAAGGCTATGTATGTAAACAAACAGTACGAGTAGAATTTCACTTCTTTTTCTCATTTTTTACTCAAAATGTAAACTTCTCGAACACATCCATACATGTTCATGCCTGAGTTTGATCCAACATATGTGAGTGGACATTACAAACAACTTGTGGAATAACTTTAGCAACAACCTTCGCAAAAAAGGCTACCAACAGACAGCTGTTTGTAGGTATATGCACACAATCTGATGTCAGTTTGATGAAGGAGAAGAGGTGACTTTGCAAACAGAGCATTTAAAGAGGGCTTGGGCTTTTGATTTAAAAGCAACATCCACACATTCATACATTCACCTTGGGCTTTGTAACTTGTATTATATTAAAACATAGACATTCTGACATTAAAACGGTATATTAATGACAGAAAATCACAAAAAGCATGCTATGCCCCATTTAATAAAGTTTTGCTTGGATCTTTGACAAAGAAATCTTTCAGAAATCATCTTAGAAATCCCTAACACCTTTAGTTCACATAATATAAACTGTTGACCTCATATACTGTTTAACATTATGTTCTGCTTAATTGAGGTAAGTGCAGAGCACAAAATAATAATTACTGTGCACAATGTCTCATTAATTGTATTTTCTCTTTACTTACTGGGTTCTGTAGTCAAAGGATATTCTGTTTAGATGAGTATGCTAAAGCAGTGCTTCGGAGCATTGAATCAGTGATATAATCAGGGTATTGTGACAACAGAAAAAGACTATTTAATGTCACATTTTAAAAATGACTTAGCTGAGTGCATATACAGCCTGCATGTCTGAAATTGTTTATTTTACTGCTTTTTCAAGTTCATTAGCAGGGAACTTGCACTTTCTTTTGTACTCGATTGCTGACATGTCTAAAACACCCCACCATCAGTCAGCAATGTATTTAGCTTCACTTAACTACATCTGTACTCATTTACACCATCAGTGTTAGTAAATATTCCACTAAAGTGAAAACATTCAGCTCACTAAATAAGCCCACTTTAAACACTTTAAACCTCTAGGATTCATCATTATGGGTACAGAGCTTTAACAGTCACAGTATTTAGTCAGTCCTTGGCCTGCTTTTATGGCCATTAAACTACTATAACATGGAAATGCAATAGTTGTAATATATGTCATTATGTTTAATTTTTTCCATAATAGCTTTCTGATACACAGCATATATTATAAAGCTTGTTTTTCAGCCTTAAAATATTTTACTAAAGCATGATTTTGAAAATGGAAAAGTGTTGTTTGTGGAAGTGAGTGATTCAAATACATATTTTACTCAGTTGGAAATGACCAAACTAAAAACTTTCTTGAAAAGGTTTTTTTTTTTTCTTTTTACCAATTAGTACTTTTAATTTGACCTGAAAAATGTATGTTGAGGTGAGAAGTGCTGCTTTAAACTTTTCACCAATGGATGTTTTAACTCAGAATTGTGTATAGCAAGGTTTTTTATTGCCAAGATGATGAAGCTAGAGCAGAGAGAGATATCAGATGGAAAATTGTCATTGGAACCGACAAACAAATTTTTACTTGCAAACATAAAATTCATTATGATGCACACTACTTAAGTATTGGATTTGGTGTACTTATATTCAACTTGTTAACAAGACATTCACTTTTCCTGGTGATGGAGTAAAAGTTTATTAATCTGAAAGTACCCTAGCATGATTTAAAAACACTTTGATCTTCACGCACAGTTCTCACAGTCTGTGTAACATTGCTTAGCCTAACACATACAAACACAAGCTGACTCATCTCACAAGTACAGGAATGTTCAGGCCCTTTTCCAGGGATAAACTGACTTTCATCTCACAGGAACTTAGACTAATCTATAACCAAGGACACACACACACATTAAAAAGTTTGACTTTCATGCAGATGTGCAGACGTATTGCTGTGAAGAAACATATTTGCTTCCTCCAGCTTGCTGTTCCAGGCTTTTGGTTTCACCAAATGTTGTTTTATTTGCGATGAGAATAACTCCATCAGAGCGTAGACTTTTTCTGCCGAGTCGAATTGAACTGCACAGTAAAGACAGTTAAAGAATGTAAATGACTGAGCTGGGATACTTCTTTTATTTTCCTCTCCATCATTTGTTCGTGTAGGTTTACTTACAGTATTAGTGTGTGTGTGTGTGTGTGTGTTCCAAAACTGTTCCAATCAGATCTGGTGTCTCCTGCAAACCATACTTTAATAAATGTTTTTCATTCTGCATATGTGCACAAGTATTTGTGTGCTTACATACATCTAGAGTTTCTTCATTCATGTTGGCATAGACTTTGGTTTTCTGTCTGCAGATTGAGTATGCATTGCATGTCTTGTATTTCCTTGGCTCTGTCCTCTTCTAGTAGTTTTCTGAAAGAAACCTCTTTCATCTCAGCTTTGTTTTATGTTTAAATTCTTATTTCCATCAACCCATCTCTTGCCTCTTCATTTAAAAAACAAAAAAAGTATAACAGAAAAAAGCCTTTTCTAACCATATGGCACTCAAGCTTTCAATTTTAATTTCAGAAATGTAATTAGCCTGTATATGTGTGCCTGTATTGGTGCATTTGTACTAGCAAATTAGGTAGTAGAAATGACACATTCACACACACAGTTCCAGACAGACATGCTGTCTTGTGGGTGTGCAGAATTAGAGTGATTTCATATTTAGAAAATTTTGAATAAAAGAATGAAGAGATCTAAATACGTAAGGATAGCTGAAAATGTGGGTGTTCTTTTCAGTAATTGGTAAAAAACAAAAACAAAAAATAGAGACTTTCAATGTCAGAGAACATTAACAACCGTACACTTATTCATTTGTCTGATCAAGCCTTTTTACCCCTTCTTTAACTATTTATGTCAATGACACCTTGCTTAGTGGTTTATAGTCATTGATTGTTTCTGGCAATGCAGTGCTCTGTTGTGGTTTTACATGTTTTAGCCAATGACTACAAAACTTCAAATTATATCTCACCACAGGAATGCATTTTATAGTAGTCAAAATAGTGGTCAACTTATAGGACTTTGGAGGCCAGTCTTTTCTGTCAAGCCTCCACTTTTACCAACTCCAGTCCTCTGTGGATAAGACTGTTGAAACCAAAAATATGAGTCACTCACTGTATATCTGACATCACTGACAAACACTGTGTGTATCCATCAGCAGCGCAGTGGGGCAGATACTTCCCTACACAGGGGTTTGATGTGAGTAATCAGCTTAAAGGATGGTCTTTCTAAGCACAACAGTGGGTCGCCCTGATATCCCAGGAGCAGTTATCCTAGGAAAACTCTATATATCATCATAGCACACACAGTGTTTGAATTACAGGACGTTCCAGAAAACTCCAACCATTAGCATTACCAATGCTGCAATTAGTGGGGTGGTTTTATGTGTTGACGAGCTGCTTTCATCCTGTTGTGACAGTGAGTGGTGTCAGATCAGCAATTCTCAACAACCATAAAGTGACCTACTGGAGTGCAATCAGTTTTGCAGCCTTTCTTAGATGTCACCCTCTTCAAATGTTATCACTCTATTGAATGGGTGTTATCAGTGGTTATCAGCCTCGTAGATATTTGTTAGATGGGACCTGCTACACCTACTAGTAGGTGGTGTAGCAGTGGAGGCCACCTTTGAGTTACAGATGCCATCTAGTGGCTGTGTTTAATTATGACCTGGAAAATTGACGTAGTTCAGATGACGTCAATATAAGATGACTTGATAAGATGGTTTTTTTCCTCGTTATGAGGAGGCATGTTGAGTGGATGGCTAGATAGCCATCTGGCAACTTGCAAGTTGCAAGCAAGAGATGACAGTTCGAGATGACCATTTGCCTCCGTCGGGACATTTTCACCTCATTTTACTGCCGTTTAACCTGAGATTTTTACTGCATTCTTTTTGTGCCTAAACCTAACTAGACCAAGACTAGACCAAGAAGGTAGGCGCCACAGTCCATTGATATGCACCTACTAGTAGGTGTAGCAGGGCCCCTTCTAACCCATATCTATGAGGCTGATAACCACTGTTAACACCCATTCAATTGATAAAATATGAAAAAGTGAAGATTTAGTGGCATCTAGTGGTGAGGTTGCAGATTGCAACCAACTGAATACACCTCCCTTCAACCTCCCCTTCCAAGGCTCTCTCCAGAGCCAGTGTTTGTGTAACCCCTTTCTGCTTCTGTCCCTTTAAGATAGTCAAATATGTGGGGTTATTTCTAATCTAGGCTCAATGAGGAGACTGCTGGTATCTACCTTATTGTTGCAGATGACATCCACCCCAAACACCATACACACAACAACTGAATTCTTTTTGGAAAGTATATTGGACCCAAAGAATATTTTTTTACAGTGCAGTATCTCAAAATTTCTTTAAAATAATTAAACAAAAAATATTAGATTAAGGCAACACAAAATGAGTACTGGATTTAAATACTGCAGTACCTGTACCAATTGTATTCACAATATTCAATAGTTACTTTGTTTCACTACACATTACTTTTGCTTTAAACAAAAATACATAAGTAAACAAAATTAAACCTCTGAGATCTCAAGTATATATAAAAAAATATAGTCCCAAAGTCCAATGAATTTAAAGAATAAAATAAAATTGAGTGCACTCAGAGAGTCCTACCGCTGTCTTTTCGCAGTGAATGTCCAAGTGGGTATTTTGATGCAGGAGGGGAATGGGGTGGGGATATTGATATGGGGACGTGGATGATCCTCTCTCTCTGAAGGTAAATGACAACAGGATGGGGGTATCGGCAGATGACAGCAGACTATGGTGGGCAACCGGAGGACACAAGGAGGGACTCCAACTAAAAAACCAGCCTACACAGCCATGGAAAATAATTACTCATCTAGCACTTCAAAGTCCATTTCAATATTTAAACAAAGTTACTGTTTACAGTGTCAAATGTTACTCTTTTCAATAACCTCTTGATAACTATCATATTTCAAGATACATAGAACATAAATTGACACATTTAAAAAAAAACCTCTTCCTATTGTAAATTATTTACATTAATTTCACTGTTCATAATAAAGTAAAACTCCACTCTTACACCTAACCACATACTCATAGTTTATAGCTACATGAAATATCGGTTGAAATCTCATGAACTTCCAAATAACAGTTTCAAGTATTCACATTCACATACAGTAATTAGCAAAATAAGATTCAATAACATGTTAAATAGACTTCAGACATGTATAAATTTATTCAACCCTGTTCCAAGTTCATCCCGACTGGTTTTAGTAAGAGTACAAAGCTAACCTTCACGTTTTTTGCATCATTTTCTTTGTATTCTATTCATTAATCCACAAGTTTCCTTTTCTTCTTTTTTTCATCCACACAACACCACGCTGCATCAGTCGGGGGCCATACAGAGAATGGTAAATTGAAGTTGAGATGGTCACTCCGATCAGGTTTTGTCACACCAAAACCAACACATTACCGCCACCTGAATTAAAGGGGCAGTAACAACCTGGGGGGTTCAACTGACCAGGGTTACATTTGGTTTGTCCATTCTGGGCTACTGTGAGAACATATCGTTATATCTATGTAGATATAAAGGGCTAATTCAAAGTAATGAAAACTAAATGATTCTTATTTTCAGGTGATTACACACTAATTAAAAACATACTTATGAATATTATATTCCATTTCTGCCAAGTTTGTTCTGCTAGATTCCACTAAATTCTACACACTGGACCTTTAAGTGGATTATCCACCCTCTGTCTATAGTTTCAGAATGCAGTCAAGACCAGACCTTGCTGTCCTTCCTGATCTCACACCTTTGTGAAGCAGGTTCCTCCTTTACATCAGCCACAAAAACAAGATTTCAGTCTGTCAAAGCAGCCTTTATTTTTTTATACTGTGAGTCATAATAACCTATGATCCATGGAAAAAGTATTTAGGTCAGATTTTATGATAAAATGTTCCAACATTACTGATTTATTGGTGAAAGTAACTTACTTAATATCTACTAAACTACCAAATAAAACGTTGTTCACCTTTTTTTGACGTTGTCCTTCTGAAACTGTTTATCTGCTAATCTCTCTCATGAAAGTCTGGTGTGGATAATCAGCGCAAATATTCAGATGACACTTTATTTTTAATACATTTTCAGTGTTGCCAAATGTCTGCATTCTGTGTGTGGCAAGAAAGTGAGCTCATGTACTTTTTTCCTCTTATCTCTTCTTGAAGAATTGCAAAATTTGGAAAAAGATGAATAGCAGAAGAGAGCAAGAAGGTATAGAAGAATAGAGGCAATTTAATCAATTGTTTGAGAATACACTAAGCAAAAAGTTGTTGAAAAACTAAGCAAAAGTTGTTTCTGGTACATCTATGCTGAAGATTAGTAATTCTCAGCTGCATTGATGGATTGGGCAAACTTCAAAGCTGTTTTCAGATTTGTTCATGCCGCAAGGGAGCAGAGAAAAAGAAAAAGAAGAGAAGAGAAGAAGAAGTTAGGCAGGAGTACACTTGTTAGCAGGAAATAAGTGGAGAGAAAAGTGAAAAAGTACAGCGTTCTGTGTCTCCTCCATTCCTTTTTGTCTTTACAGTGCACCATCCATCATTGGTCAGTGAGAGAGCTACAGACAAATTGAAATTCAGATTATTTTTCTTTCTTTCTTTCTTTCCTTGGTCTTTTATACCATGCTTTATCTGCCTGCTTTTCCACAGTGCCATTTCCCCCTTCCATCTTTTTTTTCTCTTCTTTTTTTACTAACAAGGCCCCTTGTTTATAAGTATGAGCTTTAAAAATGTCAAATCAATGTTTTAAATAAATCAACTATTTATTTGGCCATACATGATAAATACCAAAGGTATATTGTTTATGATAGAACTATTCAGAATTCATATATTTTTTCTTTTTCCTCAGAAACAATTTGGAATTAATTAGTGTTGTTTATAGTGTGGTTAATTGTGAATACTTGCCTCAGCTCCATGTACATTGTGGTGGTGTGGTGCTGGTTTTTATAAAGTTAAATTAACAATCAGGCAGATTAATACAGTATTGGCTGGTTGACTAGCTGACAGATTGTCTTTGTCTGTGTGCCTGCCTGTCTGAACTTCTGGCTGATTTTGAATTAATTCTCTAACAGACAAGGAATACAAATGAAAATGACACGAACCTGCTGAACTGTAGCAGCAGATGTTTTGCCACAAAGTCCTTCTGGTGAGAAACATCATCAAAATATCTTCTAAAGTACAAGTGATGGTTTCATTCAACATGATTGACTTTATGGATGAATTTAAGTGACAAATATTAAAATAATCTTTGCTTTTTTCACATTGAAGTGATACTCCTTTTGACTTTTCTGAGTATAAAGAATCACCCCTCGTGGGTTTGTAAGATAGCTTTAAATAGTTGTGGTTTCATCCTTCATAGAAACAAACAAAGCTCAAAATTGGCCTGTTTTTATAACTTCCACCATTAAGGTCTGGTTAAAGTTTAGGCAACTAAATCTACTTAGCTGAGGTTAGGGAAATACTGCCCTCATGGTTATAATAAACCAATATTGATTGTTAGGAGATGAGAAACAGACTGCGGTCTCTGCTGCCAAAGTTACATGCTTTGAACACAAAACCATCCATTCCGGCTTTCTCATAACGACTGCCATACTACTTAGTTAGTTACAGAGGGCAGTCATTAATTGAATGACCACAAGAGACTCTGTGCTTGTCAGGAAACATAAACAGAAGTCATTTTACACATTTGAACAACCAACCAGTTGTGTCTCATAATTTTGATATGGTTGTGAGGACTGAGAAGGCTGCACCTCTATACGTCCTAGATTATTATTGTGTTGATTCAAAAAATAAAAATTAAACATTGGCAAATTAACAGAGGCCTGCTGTGCAGAAGAATGTAAGGATTTGAGTTTCATAAGACTCAAATAAGAACTCAGTCCAAGTAGGATCCTGCCTTGGCTGCTTGGGTTTCACGAGGAAATCTGCACCAACCTCCTATTTTCTCTCGTTAGAGTGATTTATGCTGTCTTCTAAGGTGTATCTGCCACTGTCTGCTTGAACTCAGTGTGAGGTCCTGTTGTTCCTGAGTGATGCGTCTGTGTACATGACAAATTAGTTGTTGATGCATCCCTGCACCATTGCGACAGAGATTTATAACTCTTGGCAGCTTGCAACTTGGCAGCTGATTCTGATTTTTATTCAATCTCTGCTCTTCATTTTAATCTATTTCTGTCTTCAGCAGGCAGCCATATTATCCTACAAATGCATCGCACTTGTCATCTGTCATTTATTCCAAAGGCGTTCTTTTATGTAACTGATAAGTCATACTGTGTCCTGAAAGTGGCTTGTTAACACATAGCTCATAGGGGAAAACTGACACTTTTAATGACTTACTGAGAATTCTCAAAAAAGAAACTTTACAATGTATTTTTCTGCAGCACATTAAAAACATAAAACTGTTTCCACGTGTAACCCTGCACTTTTCCTCCCTTCATCTTGTCTGCTTCCACACCCTTTCCCCCCCCAGTTGCTGTCTCTCTGTCTATTGCTGTCTGTCTCTCTGCCCTTTCAGCCAGTGAAGCGTATGATTGGACAGCAGTGATGCTCATTAGCATAATGCTGCGGCATCTATCTCCAACCTGCATGAAGTTGAGGAAATCAAACTGTGTCGTGTGTGTGTGTGTGTGGTGTGTGTGTGTGTGTGTGTGTGTGTGTGTGTGTGTGTGTGCGTGTGTGTGTGTGTGGAGCATTAGCAGCAGTAACAATTGAAGACAGGGTCTAACACAGCTCTGAACACATTAGGTATGTTGGCAAATGTCTCATTAGCAAGTGGGCACTTTGTGGAGACTGCATGAATTTTTGAGTGGAGAATTTAACTGGACGCACTCAAACACTTCTGTGCTCACTTTCCTGACTGCCAGAGTGCTGATAGGTTCAGGTCATATTGGTAGAATAAGAGAAAGAGGCCTTTGTGCTTCAGCTTCTTGTTGATCTCATCATCCATAATAATTTTGTTTTTGCAGCTGACTGCATGGGTCACCCATACAAGCACAGACATAATGTATTCAGACGCAGAAAAATCAAAGTGGAAAAATTTTTACCCCAAGTGTCCATCATAATTGCTCATTCCATTTTACAAGGCGGATTCCGAACATAGTTGTGTCTAAGCAATGGATAGTTCAGTTGTGTTCAGCTGAAACTGTTCTTGCAGTTTTCTTTCAAGTGACAGAAGCCCTTTTGCAGCAGTAATAATTATGATAGCACAAAGGAGGAAATAATGTGACATTGTTATTATAGAGTGACAAAGTCCATGTAGGGAGGATGCCAGACTGGATGGATGGGTCAAAAAGGCATTATACTTTAACATGAGAGAATGCTATTTGTTTTCCTGTTTAGAACCTTGAGTCAACATCGGTTTTGTAAAACCATAACCACAATAATCTCCTTACCTTAAAAAATAGGTTTGGGTTTTTTACAAGTCTGTATTAATACAATACTTGACATGCCCATATGTAAGTGGAAATAGATCTTGGAGGCTCTATAGTAACAATTCATACTCTCTAAATTCACTGTGAAGCTATTCTCCCAGGACATAACTACATTGTAAGAGACAGGGGACAAAATCCACAGCCCTTGTTTGGTGCAAAAATGCATTCTGAAGTTCGGCTGAAGCTAATAATATTTTAACAATAAGCTAAAATATGTGGCTCGAACATTGACTTGAATTGATATCTTCCAAAGTCAGTGGGACAAATTATTTACTCAAGAACTGTACTTAAGTACAAAAAAGGGCTAAACAGAGGCCAAAATTTCACCAAAAAACAAAAAAGATTAGAGAAAAAAATCCAAAAACTAAAAACAGATTTGTGTATTAGAACTTTGTTTTCTGTTCTTTCCTCTCCCATTAATCATCTCATGACCCCTCAGATTTATCCGGTGACTCTTTGGAGGGGCCTGACCCATAGGTTGGGAACCACTGGACTAAACTAGCTAATTGTATATGAAGTTGTTCAAACTAGCTCCACCTCCAACAGCTACAGTACAACAGTAACATGCTCTTTACACACTGATGCTTCAGTATTAATAATATAATGATGTCATATATAATAATATATCAGTCAGATGGACAAAACAAGTACTTTTAATTCTTTAAGTACATTTTGATGCTAATTCTTGTGTACTTTTACTCAGGTGGGATTTTTCATGCAGGGATTTTACTCAACGGATCTGAATACTTCTTTCATCACTGTCCAAAATTATTGTGTTTGTTTGCTGTGATGTTCCTTGCTGAACAGTGGTGGAGGGATTCATGAATGTCATAAGTAGGTGACATTTGACAAGTTGTTTTTTTTTTTTAAATTCAAAAAGTTAGGTATACATGTAAGGATTTGGTCATGACCTTTTTCACAGAAGACATTTTGACATGTCACAGTAGGAAAAGAACAGGTGTCAATAATAAAATGAATGGTGGCAGATTACCATTTAGCTGCTTCAGTTTTAGGATCCTGGTTTTGTGCCTGTTGTCACATTTTCACAGTTTACTAGAATGTTTGAATACAGCAGAGCCATTCTTAATGTGACTAGTAACACCTGTGCTTTTCCTACTATGACAAGTCAAAATACCTACTTTGAAAAAGGTCTACAGTATACCAGAACTGCTACACCTAAATACAGCCATAATAAATATAATTGATTACACCTGTGCTTTAGACTTCCTAAAAGTGTGTATAAATTATATCATTATGTATCGGCATTGAGCTGAGCTCTCAGCATTTACTCTGTGCCAAACCCGGCAGTGCAGCTCAGACTGCTTATCATATGTAGACAGTGTGTGATTTGTGATTTACATTCGACACTCAACAAGCTCAAAGGTCCTATTCTAAACATCTCTCTGTCACCTGAACAACAGGGAAGGAAATGAGCAATCTGTTCAGACCTCTCATAGTCTCCAAAGCAGCTAAATGGATGGCAACAACAGACTGAAGGGGTGAAGTGACTCATCCTAGTCAAGACTTAATGTGTATTCTTTATACTAAAAGGAAAAGGTCACACCCTTGGATATTCTTATGTTGTTCTTTTTGGTTTGTTTTGTTTCTTGAGAAATTATATGGTGCGGCTCACTTGCTAGCATGTGCAGTGCAGTATTTTCATTTGTGTTGGTGTTTTTTTTAAAATGTGGACAGTTAACTTCTCATACTTAACCGACTGCACTTCTAGATGCTATTCATCATGCTGCAGTCATTTTGTTCTTTGTCTTTTAACTTAATGCCCTTGGTGCTCTCCCCATGATAACATTTCGATTCCACTTACAGAGAGAAGAGTTAAAGAGTTATGAGAGACAAAGTTTGCAAAGAATACAATTTCAAAATGACTTAAGATATTCAGGGTGCTCAGGGGTCCTATAAAACTTTCAGAACTTGTCATGAAATGGCTTGAGAAGTTTGTGAATTTCACTTTTGTAAAAGTTGCTCAAATCTGAAAGTCAAGAAGGTTGGAAATGTCTGAAAAGTGTGACTTTCTGCAAGGAGGGGGACTGACTGACATACATACAAACACAGGAAAGAGGGAACAGGTAGGTGTGTTACCAGTGGAAGGAGAGAAGAGAGGAAAGAGACATGGTAATAGAAAAGACCTCTGAGATAGATGGATTTGCATGCAGAGAAAAAGGCAAAAGAAAAAAAAAAGATAACCAGCCACAGTCAAGATGGAATCGAGGTGGGAAAATTGTTATAATACAATAGCGATGAGGACAGAAACACAGGCAAACTTTGTATTTGTGGGATTGTGGCCAACACACAACCAACAGCCCCACAGATATCATTGAAATGAAAGTTGCTCATTGCATCATTTTCCGAGTATTGAAAACAGCATCTCTTGCAGTGATGTTTGGGAACCATGATCATGGTGGCTGCGTGTAATTTTCTTCCGCATGGAAACAATTGGCATAATGGTCACTTAGTGGCATAGCACTGCACGACTTACCATTCTAGGAAAAATGTGGCTCAACATCTTCAATGCTACATGAAAGAACAACACATGCTTGCAGAATTTTTAGTTCAGAGATGCAAGCTCTGAATTGTTGCAGGTTTGGGTGAAAGATCATATGGAGACTACAATTCTCCACTAAAAATTACGAAGTGGCAACAACAAAAAAGTTTTCTCATTTGTTACTCTTTAAGGCACACAGATGTTTTATATATTCCTAATATTGCAGTTGCCTTCAACCTCACAGAGGTGCCAGAGTTTGGAGCTGAATGCACAATACTGCCTTTGACAGTGATAGCAAATAGTGATCAACTCATCATCATAATAAAACAAACTAGTGTAGAGAATGCAAATTATTCAAGACATCAGAATTTAAAAAAAAAAATTGGTCGTAGTAGTTTAGGGATGCATATATACTGTATGTAAGCTAACAGAAATAATATGTTCACATATTGTAGACAAACAAGGATCAGTATATAGTATAACAGAAAACTTGGGCAAACAGTCAGAATCATCTGTCAGTTATTTTTCCTCAGTGTTATTATCAGCACCACTAAAGCTAAATCATAAAATCCGTCATTGAAATTCACTAAATAGACAATTACAGCTACATGCATAAACCTGACCCTTGCAATAACCAAAATGTACCTCTAACTTGATCCCCAAACCAAATCTTAACTCTCAAACAGTCAATTGAAGAGATGAGAACCACCCAAAATGTTCTTGCTGTCCAAAAATACAAATATTCAGTCCTCACAAAGATAGAAGTGCTAGAACACACACACACACACACCTTCTTTCACTACCTCATCCTGATCCTTGTCAGCTGTGCCAATTACAGCCAGAATATCCTCCTTAAGGGCCTGTCAGGAGCTCCTGGAACCTTCTAGAAATACCACCGCTCAGTTTCACTCTGCTCTCATTTACAGAGATTTTTTTCTTTCTCTTTTGCCATGTAGCTGGCTGATCCCAAACCTAATTAAGTCCAAATTTTGTCAGTTCCTAGAGGTAAATGCTTTGTCCAGAGAGGTGAGAGGACAGGGCTTCTAAAATACGAGTATGCTACCAATGCTTGTTGGGATTAAATCACCATATGCATGTAATTATTTAGACACCTTCAGTGATTATATATATATATATATATATTTTAGTGTAAAAATATAGTCTTAATATTTTTTGTTTTCATATCGGCCTGGGCATATGTTTCTTCACAAAGCACCATTATTTTTTTCTTGTTACATTATTTCGGATTCCAAATGAAGAAATATTGAATTTATTGCTTGGTTAGGTTGCTTTCATACAGTATACCATATCATTTATTGTAACCAATATATAGCTAATGTTTAAAATAAGAGAAATCGTTTTCAGGCTCTTTACACACCATGGATATGTCAGTTGCTGTTTGTAAACACACAGCATTCAAAGTTGGCCCCTCCTAGAGAGAGAGAGAGAGAGAGAGAGAGAGAGAGAGAGAGAGAGAGAGAGAGAGTGCTGTGGTGGTCAAGTGTGCTAGTAACTAGCTATTTTCTATTTTCTGATTGTTTCACGGCAGTTACATTTTAAAGCACAAATAAACACTCGCACACCTCTGTACAACCCCTAACTCAGCCCTGCCCTCAGTCAGACCTGAGTCCTGTCCTCGCACCCTGTGCTGATATTGGCTGGAGGCTACACACCCACTTTCCAGAAGACACCCAGAAGTTTCCTAAACACCCCAAAAATAAGAAAATACAGAGGGGTTACTTGTATGAGTCTATACATTGTTTTATTTTCAGGAAAATCCTGCAAGATGCAACATTTGCTACAAAGTGTATAATATCCAGCATGGTTCAGACTTTTGTTCATCTCCCTTTTCATTTTTTTCCCTTTAAATAATGCAATCACTTTTGATTCACACAGTTGCAGGTCATGTTTATTGATATTGCCTGGTTGCATGTCTACCCCTGATTAATAGACTGGACTTGACCACGTTTACATTCACATTATTTATGAGGCAGTTAGTCATGAAGCTCAAGCTTGGGGCAAATATGATTGGATGAAGTGATTGATAGCATTTCTGCACACAGGGCCTGGGGCTCTAATTTGCTATTGAGCCATTGCAAGGAAAAAAATCCTTGAACTGAAAGTTTACTTAGTGCTTTAACTGTGTAAGGATCTTTTGCCATGGTTCAGTCCAATCTGACCCAATTTTTCCATTGAAAGAAACCCATTCTGACAAAGACTGAATGTTTGGCAATGTGAGGCTAAAGTGAATTTTAACTGGAAAACTAGTAAAAAGTAAGAGAAGGAAATGTCATTAAAAAGTTTTATGACTGAGGTTTGCACTAATTTAAATTGAACAGAGTGGTGCACTGTTTGAAGTTGAAAGCTTAAATCATTTGTTGACTCCAAAGTCCTGTCTGGACTGGGGGTGGAAGAAAAGAAGGAAGCAAACAAAGAATGAAATGAAAAGAGCTGGAGGTAGAGACAAACAGGGAGTAAACATTGAGATTCAATTGAAGGTAGGAAAAAATGGCTGGCAAAAAATAAACCATGCGAGCAAGATGAATAAAAAGACAAATAGCAGTTGTCATATAAGGTAGAGAGACAGACAATGAGAGATGGGGTTTAAAGAAACAGAGAACTGGATGAAGAGTGATTGTCACTTTATCATGTACTATTTTTTACTATTGTCATTATTATTTTTCTGCCCTTTGTATATATATGTATATACTTTTTTTTTTGTCTATAACTACTTTTACATACTTTTACATCAGCAATTTGCTACCAGCGGAGTATTCAAGTGCAATAAGAAATCCCAGTATTCAAGTCATGAAGTTTTAAGCTGTAAATCTAAACTAAATTTAAACTAAATTTAAACTTATAATTTGTTAAACTAATAATTTATAATTATAATATATACAACATATACAGTGTGAGGATTGAAAAAAACAGCAACATTTACAACAAACATATTGTATCATCTTTACAGACAGAATGGAAGGTGAGGAGAGGCACAGACTTGGGAAAGGCAATGTCCACCTCTCTGGTTTTAGTGGTTTTGTTTAGACAACTAAAGCTATTTGTTAAGATTAGAGGAAACCCACAGTGAAGACTCTAAATCTTTCAAAGTTCAAGGAGGACTTCATAGTGTGACTTGTAATTCATGGTTGGCTGACAAGGGGATGGGGGCCCAGAGTCACCTCCTGTGCACATGGCCCCTAAATCCTAGCTACTGCTATGCTTTAAATGCCTATTAAATGACTAAACTTATAAGTCATTTATGATGATAAAAACACCCACATATGGCAAGAATCAGTAGGTTTTCACCTGGCAGCAATTTGATGTGTGTTTGTGTGTGTGTATTTGCCCAAGTCAATAAAGGGTTGTTTTTTTTGACTGTGAAAATTTGTGTTTGATATCAGTATTCTTCCTTTCTGAGACTTTGAGTCTGCGTATCTGCTTTCATCAAATAATGCTCTAAAGCACAACAGGTGTATTTTAAATCTGAGACATAACTGGAGCAGCAAGAGGCAGCGCATTAATGAATTCCCTTTTAGGGTGAAATGTGCTCCCACTCAGCGGGGAGAACTTGTTGGAGCACAGTTAAAATCTTTTATTTTGTTCTCTTACAGGTTTGGTCACAGAACACTTAACCAGGAGAGAGGTGAAAAGAGCAATGAATGGGAAGTGGATATTTGAACTTTTTTCAAATGTTATACATTATTGTAATTCACATAGGACTTATCTGTATGTGTCAGCTGACATGATAACATAAAAATACTGTCAGTATGTCTCCATATATGGTACTTCTAATAAAGAGAAAGTTGAAAGAACATTACAGAAAACAAGCAGTCAGGAGGCTACTCACATAACTATCAATTTACTGGAATCTTATCTCCCTGGCTTGAATGATAAATACTGACTTCCTTAGTTATTGCTGTAAATATGAAGCCAAAAGTAAATTAAGTGTTACATCCTGAAAACTAATTTGCATATACAGAAGATCATGGAAAATTAAAAACATAGCTGAGATGGGAAGATTTACAGGCACTATATTTGTTACAATCTCACAGCTTATACTTTGTATGAACTGTCAATCCTGCTCAATAAAGAACAGGTTTAATTTGCACTGCAAAACAGTTTCTACTGCACCATGATGATGTCCACCAAGGCATAGGAGAGTGAAATGTCTCATTTAAATTTGTAATTCTGATATTTCCGAAAGGCACCTGAAGGCAGCATATATTCATTTCAGTTTGTGTTGTGAATTAATTGCATTTGAGTCAATCAGTCTATCATATGCTCACTCTGTGAAATGTAACAGATAAAGTTTGTGAGGAAGGAAAGTTGTATTGAAAAAGATGCACACATTTATTAGCAACTGGTAGAAAGTACATTTATACAAGTACTGTCTTTCACTACAATTTGTTTGGTCTTTTTAATTCCATTACTTCCTACTTTTTACTGCTGTCACTACATTTCAGAGGGAAATATTGGACTTTTTACTTCACTGCATTTGTTTTACAGCTGCACTTAAAGCACTAGTAACTTTTTAAGATTAAGATTGTGATCATATGACATATGCCATTATAACATTAAAATGCTACTAACATTGTAATGCATCAGTAATCAGTAAATGGATCATTGCTTTAGATATTTATAGTCCTATTGCTGATAATGCCTATGCACCTTTCCTTTAGTGAAAGGATTTGTAATTTTAGTATTTTTACATTGAGGTTTTACTACTTTCACTTAAGTACATTCAATTTCCGTCACTGGATTCAGCATTGAGACACAAAATCAAAAGGGATCAAATCTAAATGTCAGATTTGTACTCAAAGCAATAAAGAGGGAAAGTATTGTGTTTTGGGGCACCTCTTTCAAGATATCTGATATTTTGTGATTCTACATTGTGTTATTTTCACCAAACTGAGCAGCACTTCATGACTTGATCTTAGCAAAGGAATAATAAAGAGATGCAGATGGAAAGAAAGAACAACAGAATAAACCCACACATTCCACCTGTATTATGAAGATTAAACAATAAAAATGACATGCTGGATTATAGCTAATACTGAATCAGCCCTTTTATACCTAGTATTTGGCCATCTAAAAGATTACATTTTTCAAAATATTTTTCAATTTTGAATGAAAAAAGAGTATAATATGTGGTTTTATTTTATTCTGTCCAAACATTACTTTTAAAAAGAATAAAATGAATCAATCACAAAAAGCATGATGTTGAACAGGGCGAATATATTTCTTCAACAGTGCCAAATCAGATAAGATGGAGACTTGGCCAGCAGAGAGAGTTACCAAAAAAAAAAAAAAAGAAAAAAAGAAAAAAAGAAAAGAAAAATTACAGAGACAGCAGGTACACATAGAAGCAGGTACAGGAGTCACAGTCAGAGACAGAGATGAGCTGTGAGGTGGATACAACAGAGAAGGGCAGAGAGGCAGAGACGCAGGTGAAGTAACTGATACACACGCACAGAGAGGAGAAGCCAGACAGGTCAGAGATGTTTTAAAAGAATGAGCTTATAACTTCTCTTCAGGGAGTGTGTGTGTCTGTGAGCGTGTGTCAGTGTGAGAGCGAGGATAGCATTAAGGTTTCAACCAGAGCAGATTAGACAGTCCGACCTTCTAAGACTTCTTCTGCACAGGGGAACTGACCTTTACAGGATCTGAGCTAAAGCAAGTGTGTGTGTGTGTGTACATGCATGTGTGTAAATGACTGTTGAAGCCCCAAAAGGCTCCTTACAAAGGAGGTCCAACATAATCAAAAGAGTCAGTAGTTTCAGAAAGCATCTTCAAATTTATTAACAAACTATAAATGATCTTAAACCAACACAACAACAAACCAATAGCACGTAAAAAGGCTGATGGACCAGCTAAAATGAAAAAAAGAAGGGAAGACATCCAGACCAACCCATAAAGGGTCGTAGGATCTGGGCTCTTCCCTCTAACCTAGACCAACATGAAAAACTAAATCTAACAGAAATAAAGCCACAAAAATAGGACTACCTGACCCATCAAAAAAGCAAAAGAACTCTCAAAGGCAAAACCCTAATGCATGACAGTTGCAAAACTCCAGCTGCTGCTGCCAAGGCTGGGAAGTGGGAGAGAGAAAGAGCTAAGGTTCCTGTCCCCTCTTTATTGGTTTTCCTTCAATCAGACTGGACCAGATACACCTGAGTAAGAACACAAGACATCATGAGTCAAATATTATGCAAATCATAATCAGCAAGGGGGAACATAAAAGTGACATATGTTATGTTTGTACAAATATCTGTGAGGGAAATACACGTACTACAATACACATACTACACATATAATAATTTTGAATATCTTTATTGCACATGTAATCATGTTTGATTTCCACTATATGTGATTATTCTTAATCAGCCTGAAAGATGCCTTTGTATCTGTGAGTGTGTTCAGAAATGTCAAGGCTAAGGTGCAGATAAGGAAGTATGAGAAAGTGTTCAGTCCGCTGTTCCCAACAGGTGTAGAAATGTATCAAAGGCCTCTCAACAGATGGACACAGAGGCAGAAGCTCCTCAGGAAAGAAACACTGATAAGTAACGAACAATGGGCTAGCTGTTGTATTTTAATTTCTGAGAATGATGGGATGCATTGTAGCTTTCATGACAGGTGACTATTTATCGGTGTGTTTCACTTTGCCCTTTTGCTCTTTGTCTAACACAGACACTGAGTCCATGTACACACATAATGCTTTGGGCTTTATTAAAGAGTGACAATATTGTAAGAGATTATTGTCTTGTTCGTCTTTGTCGGAACAGAATTGCATAATTGCCACAACAATATGGGGGCTCGTCCAGGATGCCTAACTCATACTTTCCTCAATTTACCTCCTACATGGGTTGACTCATATGCACCTGCTGAGGGGATTCCAAATCACTCCAGACCCGAAAGTCTACCTCCCTTGAGGACGACTCTTAATTGACACTCTGGGTGAGAAGAGACTGCGTATGTGTGATGTGCAAAAATGATGTGTGACAAACATGTTGTGTAAACAACTGTCTTTGTGGGTAAAGAAATTTAGTTTTCTTGAAAATGGTAGTTTGAGTGTGAGTCAAATACAGAGACTACAATAAACTAGCAGGAAATGTTGATGGAACAACATTTACAACAAATAAAAGAAAAATGTGGTGAGGAATGAAAGCCAATGTCTCATCCAAAGTATAGAAGATAAAAATGAGAAAGGCAATTCAAATTGACCAATGGTCAAGAGACTGTCCCAAATCAAGGATAACAAGAGGACCCACTGGACCTCCATACAGTGTGACTGTCACTCACTTGAGAGGCTACAGAGAGGATGAGGCATGACAGGTGGTAGAGATGGAGGAGACTCCAGAGTCTAGTGAATGCACCTCTAACATCACACATACACACACTGACATAGATATAAAGAAGTGCTTTTTATAAGTGGTTTGGAGGTTTATACCTGAAATAACTCTACAGGTGGCAGTCAAAAATATTAAATTTCTGGTTGACTCTGGGGCTTCTAGTTCTGTTATAAAGCAAGATGACTTAGTGGTGGTACATTCATACTATGAAAGCAACAGGCACCACAGTAAAAGAATCACACATTCTGCCACTGTCTGTAGACACAAAAGATAGAAAAAAATCATTCTTCCTCTTACTCCCTTGTAAATCTTTTAGCTCAAGGTTTGATCTTGTATTGTACAGAGGAAGCAGTTAAAGTCACCAGAGTATCAAACTTCCTTGGTCAATATGCAATTAGGGAGTCACACTCCACTGTACATGTTCCAGTGGGACCTGTTACTCTCGGGCCCCGGTTAATAACCAGAGGCCAGAGAGCCTTCTGAATCTACTAGCAGGTGTAGCAGGCCCCTTCAAACCCATATCTTTGAGGCTAATAACCACTGATAATGCCCATTCATTCGAGTGACAACATTGGTCAAGTGGGTGAGCCTAGAGGCTTTAAACAGCATAGAGTACAGGATGTTAGCTGAGGAAGCCGACCATCAGAGCAAGGCCAAACAATTGCACAGGTAGGGAAATTCTCTGCTGAATAATGTAAATATAAAAACCTAATTTTATTGGAAATGTAAGTCAGATTTAGGAAACAGCACTTTCTGCCAATGTTTTTTTGTTTCAGATTTATTTGAGTGGTCACCTTAGAATCCAAAAACTTCATGTCCACTTTAACCAGATCATTTCTATGAAAATATGTTGTCTGTATTATATGAATTTATGTCTGTTGTTTATTTTAATGTATTCCTTCTGTACCATAAGAAAAAAAGAACAGCATAAATTTGGGTTTCAGTCAGGATGATAACTGAATTAGACAATCAGAATAATCCTTCAAATGTATATGGTGGGTTCCAGAAAAAACATATATGCAGTGTTAATTTGTATACTCCCATTAAGCATTAACTAATATAGAAGACAGATATTCCCACTGCATCTCATTAAAGAATTAAATTCTTTGAGATTTGTTTGGATTAGTCTCCATTTGCTTTTCCTCCAGGGTTCATTAGAAAACACTGTTCCTGGTAGATCTCTTAATTAAGTACAAATTCACTTTGCTGGACACATTTTTAAAACCTCTGCAGAAAATGATAAAGTAGGGTATGCTGATCTTCTACATTAATGTGAGTTACTGGAGTAAATCAAAGCAAAAGGTGATTACCCTCATAGAAGTCTTAAAACTGTTAGTTTGGTTTATGTTCTCTTATATATTTATTTATTTATCAAATTATTAGCACTTGTGTGGTAAAATTGCCCACAAACATACTTGAAAGGACACCTCACCTACTTCTTATTTTGAATCTGTCACCATATTTTGATCATTTTTGTTGTCTTTTTATAATCAAAGCTGACACAAAACAAATTATTTCTATCAAAAATATATTGTCACCCATTAATGATGTAATGATTGATCTCTATCAGTCTGGAGATGTAACAGTTTGGGCCTTTAAAAGCTTTAGGGTTTGAGGTTTATTATAGCTTTCCTATCAGACAAATTAGTTTAGTAAGAAGTGACATTTTCAACACAGTCATTGTCGCAGCTAAACAGCTTAAACTGGCTTGTAACTGTGACTGTTAATGGGAAGGCAAGACGTGGAATGATGGAAATATTGAAAAAAAAACACCACCAGACTTTCTACTGATCTAAAATATGATTTGCAACTTTACAACAAAGCAGATGTAGGTTATTAAGCTCGTGATAAACCTTTAAATCAGTTTAGGCCTTAATTGGATCTAGATGAAAGGGAATATGGGGAGGATTTGCAAGCTTTACAAAAATTAGACATGCATGGACCTCCATATACAGTTATGTATCAATGCAACAGCACACAGAGAAAGATGGAGAGCCACAGAGTACAAGAGTAGACAGGTATGTGTGTTGGTGTCTTAAGCTTTGTTTTGGGCTGACATCCCGCTGATTCCAAATGCTCCTCATTCGCACTGTGTCTTTTTAAGCATTCACAAACACACACACACCAAGCTAATCTATTTCTGATGGATTGTAATACTGAGGTCAGGTCATGTCTATGCTTCATCATCAGCTTGTTAAATTTCACTCTGAAACACATTGAGCATTTAAACTCCTTATGATAATTAGGCTTCATACTGCAAACCACCAATTCTGACCAACCTGCATGATTACCACTTTGAAGTCACTTGGAGACAGGGAGAACATGTCACCCTGTAAGTCTGTTCTTTGAATGTCTCTTTTGAAATAACAGTAATGGTTGGCGTCCAGCACTAAAAAGTGGATGACAAGATTTTGGGGTAAACAATGTTATTAAAGCATAAGAGCCAAACAATCCATGAAAAATGCAATAACTGTTGTTGGCTGTCAACGGAAGAAAATAAATATGGAAAAATACTCTAAATATTCTAAATTCCTGGTTAAATGGGAGAACAAAGGAAATGCCTCTATTCGCAGACCAGTACAGCACATGCTGTAAAAGACGGTTGCAGTGACAAACAGAAAAACTGGTTGGGCACGACATGTTGTGGAAATTTTTGCTTGGCTCACTCAAGAACACACAAAGATACAAAAGAAATCATTAAACACTGTTATTTGTTGAAGCAGTTGTAGACACAGTACAGTCCATCACACAATCAGTAACAAAAATACAAAACAAAAACACAATCATCTTGTATTTGAACAAGATTTTCTTGTGTGGATTGCCTAACTTGTTTATGTTTTCTTATGTATGCGTTTGATTATCAGGGAAATGAATATACTGTTGTGAATTTAACTCATTTTGTGTTTGCTGACACTGTTTGTTGAATTGTCTTTTGTGTTACAAAAATATACATGTATGTATATATATGTAACACTTCATCAACCGGCAATATCCTAGCCTTCAGCATACATAACCACCTTATTATGGCCAAAGAATGATGTGCCCTGACAATGCTCTGATGAAAGTCAATATTTAATCCTCGCAGCAGAGAGAGGAAATTGCAAAAGAAAATAGATAATAAAATAAGACATTTGGGCAAATCCAGTCTGCTTACCATGGATATAAGTTAATATTCCATCATAATGTAGTGTTGTGCAAAACTGTATAATAAACAGCATAAATCCTAAATTCAAAGCAACTAGGGAAACAGCTTTTCCTTACATAGCGTATATATAGTTGATTATACTACCTTCCATTCCCTTAATTTCTGTATTAATGCACCAGCCCTGCTGAAAATCATTTTAGTTCCATTGGTAGATTACAGTCCTTGGAGTTAATGATAATATTTTATTTGCATCTGCCTAACATCTACTCAAGACTTTTCTATGTTCTAACATACAGTCAACACTCAGGCATGCCGTAGTCCTTGTCTTCATTGCATCATTCTTGCTTTTGTATCCCTTGTGTTATATAAACCACTACAATGAAAGCTTGGAGAAAAAAAGTGTATACAAATTTAACAAAATGCAGCAGGCTGAATGCCTTACCTATAGTATGATTGAATTCCAGTATATCAAGGTTCAGTGTGGCTTGACTGATAAATAAATCTATAAAACGTCCCTGCCAGTTGTTGCTAAGGCGTGTTTAGTCTATTAAAAACAATCCCATTAAGCTTTTATCAGAAGTGCAGGCTGTAGTACCACAGCTTGCAGCTAGTTAATGGTCCATTTAATCTACAGAGTTTTGTAAAATTGATAGTTGATAAATTATTTACATAGTATATATACTTATCTTCTGCCACAAGGACATGCCCACTATATCTTCCAACTGAGTCAACATGTAGATGGAGAAGCTTCACCCTGGAGTTGTTCTTTTTGGGATCTCGTCACTTCTCATAGTGATAAACTGACAGAGTAAGCCAGAAAACCCCTACAATAATAGGCCATATTACTGATATCTGGGCTCGTCCGAGATTTGAACCCGGGACCTCTCGCACCCGAAGCGAGAATCATACCCCTAGACCAACGAGCCACAGAATTCTAGAATCATGTACTGGCAGGTGCGCCAAATTTACACAGTGTACCACTTTCCCAGCAACCACTCTTGAATCCATATACATATCTGTCTATTTCTCTTCACTTTCCAGGTCAGGTTGCATTGGTTGCATGCTCAGCGAAAATGTCTAAATGCTGTCTCCTCTTCTCATGGGATTGCAAGGAATTCTGAGAACACAGTGGATATGCAGCATTTTCAGGATTCTCATGGTGCCCACTGAAGTCTTCTGCCACAAGGACATGCCCACTATATCTTCCAACTGAGTCAACATGTAGATGGAGCAGCTTCAACCTGGAGTTTTTTTGGGGATTTCTCAACTTCTCATAGCGACAAGTAAGCCAGATAACCCTACAATAAGAGCCCATATTACTGATATCTGGGCTCGTCCGGGATTTGAACCCGGGACCTCTCGCACCCGAAGCGAGAATCATACCCCTAGACCAACGAGCCACAGAGTTTTAGAATCATGTACTGGCAGGTGCGCCAAATTTACACAGTGTACCACTTTCCCAGCAACCACTCTTGAATCCATATACATATCTGTCTATTTCTCTTCACTTTCCAGGTCAGGTTGCATTGGTTGCATGCTCAGCGAAAATGTCTAAATGCTATCTCCTCTTCTCATGGGATTGCAAGGAATTCTGAGAACACAGTGGATATGCAGCATTTTCAGGATTCTCATGGTGCCCACTGAAGTCTTCTGCCACAAGGACATGCCCACTATATCTTCCAACTGAGTCAACATGTAGATGGAGCAGCTTCAACCTGGAGGTTTTTTGGGGATTTCTCAACTTCTCATAGTGACAAGTAAGCCAGATAACCCTACAATAAGAGCCCATATTACTGATATCTGGGCTCGTCCGGGATTTGAACCCGGGACCTCTCGCACCCGAAGCGAGAATCATACCCCTAGACCAACGAGCCACAGAATTCTAGAATCATGTACTGGCAGGTGCGCCAAATTTACACAGTGTACCACTTTCCCAGCAACCACTCTTGAATCCATATACATACCTGTCTATTTCTCTTCACTTTCCAGGTCAGTTTACAGTGGTTGCATGCTCAGCAAAAATGTCTAAATGCTGTGTCCTCTTCTCATGGGATTGCAAGGAATTCTGAGAAAACAGTGGATATGCAGCATTTTCAGGATTCTCATGGTACCCACTGAAGTCTTCTGCCACGAGGACATGCCCTCTATATCTTCCAACTGAGTCAACATGTTATATGGAGCAGCTTCAACGTGGGGTTCATTTTGTGATCTCTCAACTTCTTATATAGAATCACCTGCAGGACATGCCCAGCATACCTCCTAACTGACTCAACATGTAGATGGAACAGATCCAATCTCAACCCCTTCTTAGAAACAGTACAGCATGTTATATATAGAGGATAACTTCAAAGCCAGTTCTTGCTTTGCACTTTTCATAATATTGCCTTGTGTTTTTATGACAGTGTGGAAAGGAGATGGGGAACAACAGGTCATGGACAGTTCCTTGAGAGCACTTCACTTGTGTCAGCAGCTCAGCTTTATCTCTGGGGAACACACCCAACTTCAGGAGTGATGTCCAAATAAGGAAATGTACGTCACATAGCCAATACAACCAACATGTGCACTGGTATGTAACATATTTTCTTTTTTCTTCCCCAAAACAAATAATTTTTCAAATATTTGTATGAAATAAATGTTTGTAAAAAAAACCCCACTGTTTGTGTTTTGCCAAATAACATATTTGTATTCGGGCCTACTCCTAGTTTCTACATACTAATCCTCACTCCATTACTTCATGTGTCCCTTTTGCCACTGACCTACTACCTGTGATCTTAACCACAAACACTACATGCCTACCCACAACCTTTATTCTTACTCAGAACAAATCATAACTAATCTTGACCCAAAACCAAAATTTTGAACCTAAAATGTATGAGGTTTACCTTGTGGGGACTGAATGTTTGTCCTCCGATGGTACAGTAGGTTAGTTCACACAATGTCAGTCTCTCATAAGATGTTACTATATGTGTCCCCACAATGTAAAAACACATTTCAGTAGAGATAAAGAGGTACAGTGATTTTCTCTCTGTCAGCATCTCTGCCCTTCATGCTGCCAACTTCATTTCACCCATAAAGATACATGTCAGATGAATTGTGCCAATCACTGTCAACTACCTTGTGTATGTGTGTGTGTGTGGTAATTAGTATGTCACTGAGTATGGGTGGGTGAATGTATTTGTGTGATAGCATTTGTTTGGTGGTAGACTTTTATGAGCATTAGCAACTTTGCATTTTGAAATAGATAAATAATTATTTTTATTTGGCCAAAGCAACTGCTTCTCCTCAACTTAATTATACTATTTCCAATTTGTGTTATGGGACAAACAAATAATGCCAGTTATAAGATGGACTGTTTTTGATGTGCAACATACAAAAAGATGCTGAATAGAAATTACAATGTTTAGGTCAACTCAGACTTAACCTACAGTGTTTCCTTATTTCTACCTCAGTTCATAGCAATATGCATTAAAGCAGCAGTATTGGGCACAGCTGTTGAGAAGAGGAAATTGTTTTTCTGTGTACAAGTCTTTTTGTTTTTGTGTGTATGTACTCAGATGGTTCATCCCCCTCACTCCTCACATAATAGTGTTTAAATGATTCTGGCAGATGTTGTTTTTGTTGGAGAATAAACTCACTTAAGTGTGAGATGGTGATATGGTGAGATTACCTACCCTTCCCTTTCAAGGACAAATTTTAATGGTGCTGTAAATCAGCAAATGGCTCATTTTGTATGGTGTCATCTTTCAGCTGATGGAGAAAGAACTGGCAGATTGGTCGATCAGTTAATCTGTTGTTAAGGGATTTGCTGTGTGTTTTTTTTTTTAATCAATTCAATCATTAAGTCACATGCTCTTCACTATTACTGAAAAAAATGCATGTCAGCTTTACATCCTGGCCTTGACATGACACTAAAACTAGTCAAAAGACAGCAACTACTGTGTAATGTAAACAGACCAAACCAGCCTCCACATTGGACAAAAAGTTATCATTTACCGGGTGAGATGATGCATGCAGTGGTGCTGTATAGGGGGAGGGAGAGGGGAGTAAGATGATTCTAAGGACCTGTGATTGACAGGGGCCCTAAAGAAAGAAAGGAAAGACAAGAGAGAGAACAGGAAGGGTGACAATATGTCACCCAGTTTTTCAAAAAGAAAGGTGGGTGTAGTCTGTGAACTGTCTATGTAACCTGTTAGCTTAGTACATAGTGAAAGAGGCTAATTTTGCTTCCCTTACATTAGTTACTTTCATAGAAAATTCCGAGTGTTTACAATTTGCTCTGCTTTTAGCCAGCATTTATGCAGGCAATGCAGGCAAACTTTTAGCAAGCTGTTCATACTAAATCAGTTGCCCTGCCGCTGCCTCATGCCAGACCCAACAGATGCAGGTTCAGGCTCAGCAGTCCCGTCTCCCCATCACCATCCCTCTGCCAATGAACCAATCCTCCTCCCAACTGAAGGAAGAGATGAGCAGCACTGCATTGAATGACATGTCAGTTGCTATAACTGCAGGGGGTCCATGGGAATTTCTTTTTTATTTTTATGAAAAAGAAAAATGATTAAATCCCTTTCAATGATAAGAATTGGTATAATTAGTCTGTATGTATACTTAGTTCAAAAAGTTGCTTCTGATTTTATTCTTATGTTTATATAATTCTATAGATGATAATGTTAATTTATTTCAATTGAAGAGGTTTATATATTTTAAGTTATATTTATTTTAAGGTATTTATTAATGTTAAGATAATTTTCCATTCAAGAACTTTACCATTAAAATTACATTTAGACTGTATTTCCTAAGGAAACTGAAGAAGGGAAAATTCTATCCCAAGTTCTTGTTTTTACAAAGGACCAATAGAAAGTATCCTGACTGGAAACTTCATAAATTGGCATGAGATGTGCGCAGTCCAAGACAGGAAGGTTATGAGTGGGTGATTAAAACTGCCCAGAACATTATCAGTACCTGTTTACCAAGCAACAGTGACATCAGTGAGGTGAAGTGCCTGCACAAAGCCCAAAGGATACTTGAAGACAATACCCGCCCCAGTCACAGCCTGTTCACCCTGTTTCTGTCTGGCAAAAGATTCCTAAATATCCGCTGTCATACCACCAGACTACATAGCAGCTTCTTTCCTCAGGCTATGAGACTCCTCAATTCATCTTCTGCATTCCAATATAAAAAATGATTTTATTTTTATGACTTATTATTTATTAATCCATTTATATAATTCCTGTTTTTGTGAGTAGCATAAAGGGACTGCAAACTACATTTTGTTGTATAATTTTGTGTTGTAAAATGATAATAATAAATGAATCTTGAATCTTAAAAGATGGCCTTTAGCACATTTCTTATAGAGGGTATCAATCTTGCATCAAATAATGAATTCCACGGTATGCAGAATGTTGCTTGCATGCTTGCACAGTGTTATATTTTCACAGCTCAGTGTCAGTAAATATGACACAGTAAGTACTGGACTAAGAGAGTTGCAAGCCTGTAAATGTAGAGTTATTTAAAGCTTTGAATGGTTGGGTTGGGTTCTGGTGTGGTTATGGCAATTGTGCAGGATTGGCATGGCCTGTGATGGTGGGGTGGTGGGGTCCAATGTGATATCTTTTCATGTGGCCCAAAATCCCTGGCAGCATACCTCGGTGGATGGATGATGAGAAAGAGACAGATTGAAAAAAAGTTGATCCCATAGAAGATTTGGATGGAAGTAGAAATCTACTCTAAATGCTGCCACCTTGAGACTGTACTCAATGAGCTGAGAGAGTCAGGAGGAGGGAGGGAGAGAGGGATAAAAAAGGAATTGGTGGATTGACAAAAATAGAGAATGTAATAGGTTCTAACTATGAACACCTGCATACGATTTTATTGGATGAGCTCGCCTTGTGAGACAAAGAGGAAATGAATCCCAAGGACACTCTTTTCACAGGCACACTAAGAATAAGTATGGTTATTTTATTTTATTTTTGTCATACACAGTAAATGCGGACAGGCAAGTGAAACCAGATAATATTTTAGGTGCAGATTTTGAATACAACAAGCATTGAAGCTCAATCATCCTCAGAATGTTCATTAGATTTGCCACCATTCATCTTTTTGTCCTTGCATGTGTCTCAAGAAAGAAAATTTTGAGAAATATAACCAGGAAGAGATGGGAAAAGAAAGGCCCAGAGGAGTAGTGTAATGTATACAGTATGTGCCCCATACAAGACAAGTAAGTGCTTGTCTTGATTGACAGTTAAGTGCTTAACTAAATTCCATTGACATTAACCATTGGTTTAACAAGTCAATGAAACTGGTTTTGTGATTCAAGACTCTTATGTTTTTTACTAAATTAATTTCAGCCAAAAGAGCAAGTAGGATAAAGTGTCAACTCAAGCTTTATAATTTCTGTAAACAACTGGAAAATGTACACAAGAAATGTACATTCAAGATCTATGACCTTCACTTACTCTAAGATAACCTTATCTCTCTCTCCTTGTTAAAGGTTAGACTGAAGCTCAGTTGTTAATTTTGGGGCTTATGGTTTGGAATCCTGTTGTGATTAACTTGCACAGAGAACATCCAATATATTGAGACAACATTAGTGGCCTCCTCCTGCTGTTGGATCTGCTCCTAAAACATCTGTTATTTCTCTGACTGTTATCAAGTCCAAACCTGATTCTCTCTTCTCTTGATACATCTTCCCTACAATGAAGGTTCTTGAGCACTGACTTTTCCTGCTGCCCTGCATCTTGTGGGTTCAATGTTTATGCTGTGAATGTCACTGGCAAAGAACTTGTAAATGTCTGATCAAACAGATCAAGTGTTATGACTCTGCTCCCCTAAAGTGGAGATTGACAGAAATGGCTGTTATCCAAAATTACAGGGCAAAATTACAGGGTCACTGATGCAATGCTTCTTGTCCTTGCTTTATTTTATTCAGTCATATACTTTGTGTTTTTTAAACCTGTATTAGTAATTTATTTTACACAACAATAAATTGCTGTAAAATACAGCCAAACTCTAACACTAATGTATTATTATACTTCCTAAATATGATGAAATACTGGAAATCTAGACCAGCCAGATAGATAAACCTTGTTTACAATTAATCAGATGATTGCACAGGATGATTTACAGTAACTTAATTTACCAGGGCAGTTTATCTTAGGGCTATGCTGTACCTGGAAGCTGCCCAGTACAATCACAGTCTTGATCTGTCAGCCACTGAGCAGCTCCACAGGAGGAGTTAGGCATTTATGACCTTATTCAAGGGCCTGTGGTACTGAAGAGGGGGCAAGTGATGCTCTGTCTTTTTTACCACCCAGATTTCAGTCAGACTTCTGGTCACAAGCCTCCGCAAACCTCTCTCAATTAAACAGACACATCGCAGACACATTGCATCAGAATCCTCTTTCTGACAGCCTAAACAATAGCAGCTCTATATTGTTCATCCAACAGTCAATTGCTTCAGCTTTTCTTTATTCCACGCTGGAAAATAAATGTACAACCAGTGACTGTTTTTGTTAATGTCAGGCCATTAATCTTCAAGTAAAAGTAATGATATGCATTCAGATTGAGTAATGAAGTTAATTCCAAACAGTCACTAGTGTTTTTAAAGTTGAGAAACAGATTTTTAGCCACTGAGATCCTGAAATACTTTCACTGGTTTTTTTTCCCCCAATAACCTTTTCGGAGTCAATAAAATACTTTCTAAGGGTTTTCCAATGAAGATAAAAGAATGTGTAACTCCCAGAATAATGGTGTTATTTCAGTTTTATCAAAGGTAGATTAAGGGATTAGAACCTGCTGAGATTTTCAATGAGAGATTATATGGATGTACTGCAGTGTTGTAACACCACATAGTCTCTATCTCTAACACAAAACACCCTGATCACCTAATTTGGCAACACACATACACACACACACACACACACACACACACACACACAGAGATCTGGCTGGCATAATAGGTTGCAATACCTCCCCATCTGTTTTTGTGATTCATTTCCACTCATTTAGAAGCAGCCAGCTCACACACAGGGGCTTTGCTTATTAGTGGCAGTGTGGAGATAGAATTGATCTCTGGATGGTGGAATGAATTCATTTTAAAGGAAGGCCATGTTGGGAATCACCTGGGAAATCATGGATTACATAAAGCTACCTGCATATTTCTCTGGGAGGAAAGTAATATGTTACAGACAGAATTAACAGGCTAGATGAAGAACTGGGCCACAGAGAAATACATATAGTATGTCAGAAAGTCATGTAGGGACACACGGTAAAAATCAAAAGACTACCAGTGAAAGGGGACCCATTATACTAATTTTCAGCTATATATTTTTATTTTTGAATTCCATTAAAGTAGCTTTGTATGATTCACAGTTCAAAATAACTTCCTATTTATCTTATACTGGCCCTCTATACAGCCCCTCAGTTCAGCCTCTGTCTCTTAACAGGCAGTCTTAGCTCCTGTCTCTTTAAGGCCCCCCTCCCAATGAGCCCACTCTAGTCTGACTGGCCAACTTTTAGGAAGCTTGCTAAGGGGTAGCTGTATCAGAGTTGTGTTAAGTTACCTCCAATGCAAACCCAATATCTCCTGCTTTACTGTTTCAAATTAAAATGTTTTAAATTACTAAATGACAGGAGACTTTTATTGTGAAGAATTTACAGGAATTAAACATGTTCCTCGCAGAATTAGTGCTAAAAACCAAGTGACACAACAACATATGGAGATATTTGTTCAGTAGATCAGTTAGAAATAATGCAGGGAGTAATAGTATAAGCAGAAACAGCCACAGTGATGATGATGTTTGATGAAGAGCTGCAGATGACAAGCACACCTCCAACAGGTAAACAGCTTACTTTGCCCTGCTGTGTAATGGAAAAACATTCACAATGTGCGAGCTAGACTCCAGTCATGGCTTGAGCCCCAAAACAATGGAAAAATGCCATAAAATGTAAGTGAAGTGGAGCAAGGACATATGACATATATGAAATTCATAATTTGGATTTTGAGTGTAGTGTGTGTGTCATGATTATATTTGATAAAGGTGTGTTTTGAGTAAAAAAAAGTGATAAGTTAAACATAATTCTTAGTGGGATTTAAAAACTTAATATCTTTAAAAACTTACTATATTTTCCTGCTAAGTGGAGGCACCGCCCAGTAATTTGTCATCTCATGCTTAAGTTAATCATTTTAAAAAACTGTTAAATTTGTTTCATTTCTTCACGTCAATTTGAAACCTAGATATATGTACCTAGGACCCCGCCCATAGTACTACAACACTTGAAATATCCAACTAGCTACATGGGGCGGGTGTTACATAAGGAAAAGCTGAATGTCCCCTTTCAAGTATGAATAAAGTTATCAGGTTATTACACAAGGTTAAAATACTGCATACATAACGGCCTGGAATTCAGTTGTTTCAGACAGAGATAGAGTGATAGTGACATGGAGTTGGACCCCAACTGAAACTGACCCATGGTAAACCCACTCAATCCCGGTGTGCATAAAACAAATTTTTTAAGGAAGAGAGACCTGATCTGAAGGGACCCCAAGCACAGTTAGACTGGATCCAAATAGACCCAAGGATGATTAGACCCAATCCAAAATGCAGTCAACCCAAACAAACCATAATAGAGTGATAACATTGGCAGCAGCATGATGCACTATCAATTAACAAGCAACCATGGTCAAAGTAATAAGTAAGCATACTAATAATAAAGCATAGTCATAATGTTCCAGAAACAAATTCATTCACATAAACTAATTTAGAAAATATTTTGTTTGTCCGCTTCAAAGATTAATTTGAAATGTGACCCAGTTGTACCAGACTATGATTTCAGTGTCCAGGACAATCCAGTTAGGATGATGGTTTTGGTGTATAATGAATATGGCGACTTTGCTTGGTAAAGTTGGGAAATACTGATAAAAGATATACAAATATATGCACTGCTTTAGAAAGTCTATGAAATGAATTGGCTTGGAAGTGAGTACTTGTCTGATCATACTAACATCTTTTTCTTCAGAGATTTTTAACCTTTGCAACACAACACAGAGGCTATTGGACACTACTGGAATGATGACACTGTTGGGTAGGGTTTTTAACGTGCCAAATGCTTGCAATGGGTGTAGAATAAAAGTTAGACAAAAAGGATGGACTGGTTGGGGTTGGAGGTTGAATAGAAATGGGGCTACCAGTTTGTTGTGGAAGAGGTCCAGGCCTGGTGAACAGTAGATTCCTTTCTCAGTTAGGCATTGATGTCTGCAGATGGGGCAGGATGCAGCTGGATTTTCACAGCCAGCTGGGGCGATGATGAAAGGATCAGACTCCAGATGGCATACATCACCCAGAGATTCTTCAGAGTTGGACAGCTTGGTGCGGCAGACAGGGGACAAAACTGATGAGATTGACAGCTCTATCAAGATAGGATGACAAACACTGCAGTGCCAGCAAAGACGCAATGTCTTCAATATGCAAGGCAATGGTAAGTGCCTCTTCACCACAGGTATGTGAAGAGTTTGTCCTGCTTTAACTTGGTCTGATCCTTATAAATGTAGTCAGAGGTTTGAAATACTGTCACAGAAGCAGATAGAGAACATGTCACAATTTGGAAATAAAGACAGAGCAAGTGATGGAAACTGACAGGCACCTAGATGGATAGACAAAGTTTTATGGACCATGAATGCTTTTATAGGCTCACATAGACAAAGCAGAATATAGTTGAGTTATGTTAAGTGAGTGCTAATTGTTCTTAGTTATACATTAAATCCCACAAAGGTAAAGGATTCATCGAAATTCTCTTAACACCGAGTGCAACATTTGTGTGCTTGTCCCTTAAGAGCAGGATGTGACATGAGCATGTTTTAGATGATGTCATAGTTTTCAAGGCACGTGACCAATGAAATGCATTGTGATTCACTGCAATACACATGGGTAAGGCAGAATGCATTATGGGATGTTTTTTTGTTTGTTTTTTTCAGCTGTCTTAGCTCATCTTTAAGGTTTTAGGTTGTTTTTAGAGGACTCCTTAGGTTATAATGGGTTAAACATGAGTGTAATTAGACTTAAAAAAAAACAAAAACTTGGATTTAAACCACTTTTGGACAAAGTCTCAAAAACACAAATTGATATCAATCTTCCTTCATGTACTCATCCCTGTTGTGAATATGGATTGATGCCAGATCAGTTCACAGTCTTTATAAAGCTACCATCTGCAGTGGGATAATAATGCTTGGTGTAAACTAGGGTTATGCCCAGAAAATTCATCATAATATTGAGTTTGGACATGAGCCTTAATTTCATTTTGTCTGTGTATTCAGCTAAATGTACCCTACTACAATAACAGTGTCATGATTGTCCAGACAAGCAAACATATGCTCAGTCAAGGCGATCACACAGTGACTACTTGCAGTGTGTCTTATGTTAAAATCAAACACTTTCACCAGATCCGCAGGGAGAGCTTATTTTGTCAGTGGATGTCTTTTATATTTTAGGGCACAGCTATTCTCTGTACTTACTCACAATTAAAATGCAAGGACCATGGGTTTCATGTTCATGTTCCGGGTTCTAAAGCGAAGTATTGATGACAGTGTAAAATGGTTGGCATGACATTTCAAGTGCTTTTTGAAGACTTTGCAGAGTGGTCTGAGCATTGTTTCATGCTGATCAAGATTTAATGGTTCGGTTGGCAAGGCTGCTTTTCCTATTCTGTGGCTGAAGTAGGCTACATGTGTTGTCTAAACAGTTACTGGTGACTGCCTATCTCAGGTTCAGTCCCAGTCCTATCATTTGAATATCACTACTCACCCCCTGTTGGCTATGTTCCATCAGTACAAACAAAATCTATTTAAAATTTTATATAACATTCATTTGGGAGACATTTTTGTTCAAGGACACTTTGACATGTGGATAGGAGGAACAGTTTGATAAGTTTCTGAGGACACCCATTTTTTTCCTCATTTTTTTCCTATTTACGCTGACAATAAAAGCAGAAATGTTTGGATTAGTCATTGTCGGCAGTTGTACCCTCCAACATGTGAAAGTTGTCTGTGTGAATGTGGAAGTAATTTAGTTTCTAAACATTAATCTCAATTTAATTAGGAGACAGGTTTTGTTAAAAAAATAACATTAACGCTTCTGTGTGTTTCTGCAGTCTGGATGTTAAAGTTCTGTGTGGGGTAAATAAACAAAGTTCATAATTTCTTACATTTTAACGAGAATGAAAACATACTTTAAACTGAAAAAAACAGGAACACATGATACTTTAAAAATAGAATTTTGACTGGGAAACATTGTACTAAGCTAGCAAGAGATCAGTGGGGTGGCAGCTCACCATCAGCCCTGTGTAATGACTTTTACTGGATCACCTAGACATATTTCTTGTCAAAAGCATCCAAACAATGAGATCCTTTTACATCAATTACTATCTTATATGCAGCAGGTTCCTCTGCAGCAGTGGCAACCTGGCTACATCTGCCTACAACATGGATTAATCTATAGCTGCAGTCGTCAAAGCAGCAAGCTAAAAACATTCAGATCTACCTTTCAAGCCTTGAGAGAGATACTCAAAGACATATTTTGGGATATTTCTTTAAGCTGTGTGGGCCAAAGTAGTGCCAGAACTTGAATTTAGCCTCAGTAAGTGCTGTATAATGCTTAATCTCCTTGGTCGTATGATCATCTTAATGTTTGTGTTTTCTGCTCAACACATGCCATTGAAGGAAGTGAATGTGCCATACATTTTGTGTAAGAAAAGAAAATGTTGCTGAAACAGTAGAAACTTAACTCATTTCAAATTGTTAAAATTGCTATTTTTTCTAAACTTGTAACTGGCATTTTTTGTTTGCTTTCCCCAAATATATGCACACTCACTTAGAGTCTCTATATTCTTATTACCTGAGGCTAAAGAACACCATTTTATGGAAATAAATACTTTTCCTGCAGACAGGGTTTAAAGTATCTCATGTGTAAAGAGGAGAAAATGAATGTTCATTTCCCTCTTCAAAATTAGACATTAATTGCCCATTAGGGTTGACAGTACTTTGTCTCAGACTCCAAGTCTTATTATTATACTAAATGGCTTCTCTTCCGAATGGTTTCATCCCTTAAATGAGAAAACTCAATGCATGAATGTGGCTCATCCAATGTCTGAAGCCAGAGCTGATCCCCTCTGCATACCTGCACATACAGCATGTACACATGTTCACACTCACATGCAAGCAAATAAATATACACACACGCACACAGCAGCAGCATGAATTCATTATTGGATCTTTGATTAATTAAGACCTAATGCTTTGTGATTGCCCATCACTCAGTGAGGATAAAGGAGAGAAGGAAAGATGAGAGAAAGAGAGGGAAACAAATTGTGGTGATGATGGGAAGATAATGAAAGAGACAAAATGAATGAGTCGTGTAGCTTTAGCCAAACAAACTAATCAGATAACAGTGTTTTATGAAAAATGCACTTGGTAGGCATGCTGATCTCATGATAACTAGAAGTCATGCTGCTTGCTGTCTCTCGTCTGATAGCTAAATTGCTATGGAAGAAACTTTTCACACATTGGAAGTATAAAGTAAATTTTAGACAGCACAAAAACATGTGAATCCTCCTCTGTAATTATAGCGAGTCTGGTGTCACTAACATCAATGAGTCACATCAATGTGATACCCATAATTACAGCAAAGAGCCACCTCGTGGACATTATTGCTAAAATGGGATGTTCTCTCACACTGATCCCTCTTTTTTTCTGTCTCTCTGTCTTTTCTCTCCCTCTTTCCCCTCAGTTCAACCCTTCTGGTGTAATGATAATTTCTGATAATTACATCCGTTTTGTTCAGTCAGCATTCACTGCTGGATGGAAAGGACAAAGCTATCATTTTGTGCTCTAAGCCACTCTCCCTCCTCTCCTCACCCATGTATTTGTCCTTTAAATTTTACTCTACCCATCCTCTCTAATGTCAAAGAATGTTTTAAAGCTGCACTAATCAATATTGCCATTTTAACAATGTAACAAATGATGTATGGTAATGTGAAAGAGTCACTAATAATGACAAACCCAACCAGTATTATTATGAGATAAGTTCCCTTCAGCTGTTTGAAACATTTCATTTCATTGTTTGGTTTTATGGCCCAAAGACTGGGGATATTAATTGTTCTGTATTAACAAATGACTTATTTATTTATTTTAAACATACTCAAAAGTTATTATGCAACTGACTTGTTTTAAACTTATTAAGTATGGTTAGTGCAACACTCACTGTTACTGGTTTTCAATTTACATTTAGCTGGATAAATAATATAAACTAATGTTATTACTTTTTGTAGATGTATATGTTTTGTGAATGTCAACATTTACTACCTCTAGTCATCATATTTGTTGTGACAGGAGTGTTCCATGTAAGTGTTGCAGCGGACTCAAGCTGAATGTCTGAACTAGCTTGCAGATTTTATTTAATTTTGTTTTAAACTTTGTGCCAACCTAACATACAGTAATACTTCTATTTACAAACACACTTATGTAGGCAAAATGACATGGTGGATCAGGAAGGCAGACAAAAGAGAGGGATGAGTGGAGAGAGGTGAGCTGTTCAAGGCATACTGAAAAAACAGAGTGTGCCTTCTCCACAACAGGGACGGAGGGGATTGGTTATTATCCTGATATGCAGCCATGGACTGATGATGACGACTCAGTGTGATGTACCAAAAACACTCAGCAGTGTAGTGAACATCATGGGACAACCTAGGTACTGGATGTTCCTGTAACTATAAATTTATAATATAACTCATATCAGTATCACTTATATATCAGGCAGCGGCTGCTCACTAATGTTTTTCACCTCACTGGTTTACTTCACTGCCTATGAAGATCTTGTGATTCCCGTTCCCACTGGAGCAGAAGGAAACCATGAAAACCCTCTGCATGTGAATGAGAATATTAGTGGAATATTCATTTTCATTAGCCATATAGACAGCTCAGTCAGAATATTGTATTTTTCAGAATGAGGGCAAAAAATGGAATATTTTGTGCATGTAAACGTAGTCATTGTTACAAGAGAGACTTTGCAGATCAAGCTGGAGCCTTGAATACGTAATAGGCTCATGATGGATGGCTGGCCTACAACCACATCTAGTGTGTGCTACTTATGCATGCCATTAATTCACTGCATGGAGAGGAGTCAACCTGCGGAGTGAAGTATAAACACTTATGATGAATGATAGATGGACAAAATGGCAGGTAAATAGGCAGGCTGGGACACAAACATAAATATGCTGACAGACAGAGAACTGGTCAAACAATCAGGCACAAAGAAATCAGGCTAGTAGAATGATACAGCATTGCGCAGATAAACCATTTACAAACTAGCAGATTAACAACCATGCACTTAACATTTTACGTTAAGGCAGCCATACAGAAAAGGTGATTTACAGCCAAAAAGAGAAAGACTGTTTGCATGCACCCCAGCACCTAAATTACTGGGAATAATTAGGGTATTATTTCAATTACATTTATATGAGGTAAAGTAATGCCCTTCAAAACTAGATGGACTAAAGCAATTATTGCTCATCCCTCCACTGCATACTGTAGCATCTTGTGTTTGCTTTGCAGCATTCTAGTTATTGCAATCCTAAATTCCTTGAGGATAAAATCTGAATTTTCTTTTAGCTTTAGTATTTATAGGGAAAACTAATGCAAAAGCTAAAACAAAATATTTTAAAGGGGACATATCCACAGCCCCTCAGTTCTGTCTGTGCCTGAAACTGGCACTCCTTCCACTCCTCATAATTTTTTTTTTTTTTTAAACAAATGGCCAAATTTGTTTAAAATTGTATTTTGTCAGTGTGTCACCCACAGACACACATGCAGGTAAATGAAGCAGACAGGGATGGACACCTACATATACAGACAGGGAATAAAGACAGACAGACAAGTAGTCACAAATAGGCAGAACCCAGGTTGACCTTTGCAAAGCCAGACAGTATGAATGAAGAAAAACAATGCTGTCTTTTAGTCATCACTAAGCTGACAGCTGTTTCAGTATTTCAGGTGGCTCTGTGTGTTTCTGGGTATGTGTAAGAGCACATGTTAGGCGCACTGACACACACTTTCTTTCTGGGGTTTTTTTGTTTGTTTTTTTCAAGATTTCTGTATAGGCTTTGTATTTTTAAAGGATCCTTGTAATGTCATTATATTTGATAAAGATCAGCTGGGCTCCTTTTTTATGTTATTTATTTCTTTATTGCATGTTATTTATGGATATTTGTGCATGTCTATGTGAAATATCAGTATTATGAAATTAAAATTTCCATTCCTCTCTGACAGAAATTTCAGGTGGGTTTAGACTTGAGGTTAGAGGTGGCGGAGTTGCAATCACAGCAGGGTCTGATTCTCTGATGGGCTTCTCACTCATATCCTCACCATCCAGGACAGTGACTGGAGGTTGAGCAAGAGGGGTCAGAGGAGGTGGAGGGAGTTGATACAACAGCTGAGCCCAGCTCTGAGCTGTGAGTAGGCTGCTGTGCTGCTTCAGTCTGGCTGACTGTCAAACCTCCCCATAACAGCAGTGATGGCAGGAGGTTCATCAGCAGGGGTCACAGGAGGTGGTGGAGTTGAAACCACAGAAGAGTCTGGCTCTCTGGTGGGCTCCTCACTCATATGCACACTATACAGGACTGAGGCACTGACTGGAGGTTAAGCAGGAGGGGTGGTGGAGATCAAACAGCAGTTGTGTCTGCATTATGGCTAGTCCTAAGCATCTTCTTCATGCACGCTATTGTTCAAGCCACTCTGGATAGTGTCGTAGATCAGAGGTGGAGGAGAAACAACAGCAGTCTGATTTTATGGTTATGTCCTTCTTCAGAATCAAATTTTTAGCACAGGTGGTTATGGCCCCTGAACCATCCACCGTGTCCACAGGCCAAGTAAATTTTCTTCTGCCATTCAGATTTACAGAAACCTCTGTGTCAGTCTGAGGCTGAAACACAACACAGATCTCTCCCACTGTGACACCAGCAGTTCAGTCTCTTCATCAGGACATCTTGAGTGTTAACCTGTCTAACCATTTCCTGAAAAGACAGAACCATGTTTTCTCTGATGGAGTGGGAGAAGGTGACCTGATGGATGTTGTACAGAATGAGATCAGAAGAGCCTTTGTGATTCCACATTAAGGTTGTTGATCAGTGTCAAAAAAAGCCACATAAAATTTACATTGATTCAATGTTGTAATGCATGAAGGAATCAAAGCAGAAGAAGTAGGTGACAGACAAAAAAAACAGACAAAAATCTACCAAATGATTAAAACAAGCGTGAAATACATGAGGTAGACACATTGGATCACAATTTTGTCAGCCAAAAGTAGGACGAATAAAACTATACATGTATTTGACTAATCGAACTTTTATACCCCAAACGTCTCCCCAGCTCTTTGATGAGATTTTCAAAACTCAACTGAGAGAAAGTGTTGCAACATAAACAAGACCCATATTTGTGAGAAATCTAGCTGGAAGAAAGAAATGCCATGTACACTTTACATTTTTAAACCCTAACCCAGCCATGGAAGGATTTTTCAAACCCATTTTTTCACATGCTTTCACATGCCTCTGTTTTCAATGCAAGATAACAGTTTCGATTCTTTTCACACAGAAGTTGATGATGTTTCCAACTTGTTGGAGAGTCAGAAAAACAAACAACCGAAACAGGATGAATGTGCTAATGAGTATTTTTGCATAAATAGGAAGTAACCTACTACACAGAGTGCATCATTAGAGAGGCAACCATGTGATTTACGTCTGTTTGCAATGTTGTTGAGTTGTTCGCCAAACTGATCAGTTTTAGCACTGCTGCGAAATGCAATCAACACAGCAAAATTAATATGTTGGATGCTCTGAGAAAAACAGTCTGTAATGATGTCTCTTTTATGTAAAGATATGCATGTGTGGGTGTCATAACCTCTTGTCATCCTATCATAAGTTTCAAGGCATTTTGGCACCCCTTTTTCCTCATACACACACACACACAGACCCTGCTTGGCTAACACTGATAAAAGACTCACCTTACTTTGACTTGGTATTTATGACATGAGACTTGGACTTGAGACAGAAGACTCAAGAGGACTTGACTTTTTTAAAAATAGTAGCATTTTTCTAGATATTGAGAAGTGTTTTGTGAAACATGATTGGGAGATTTCTAATGCAATTCATGCAAACCTGGCAACCTACCAGGACGCAGCAGACTAGCAGAGGCCAACACATGAGGCTGCTATCATGGAGGGGGCTAGTCCAAAAATAATCAAATTTGGATTCAAGGATTATGTTGTTAATGACAGTAGTAAGAAGAGAACAGTGGTGTGCAAGGTCTGCAGCTCAAAAATCAGTGACACAACCACCACAACATCCAATTTCATCCATCACTACAAAACCCACACAGAAAGTGTGAATGTATCTTTTTTGCTAACTTATTAACTTATTGGCTGGTTCGTGTCGTACCACTGTTTTCATTTTAGACGTCACTTTAGATGTCAGCTCGGGCTGAAAGTGGAAACGCTGGAAACTAAGCATTCAGAGCAGTATGAAGCCTGGCCACATTTAATATGAACATCTGATTTTGTAACATTATATACATATATGACTGAAAATAAGGAAAAGCATAATAGGTCCCCTTTGAACTATATCAAAAGAGTTAAAGAAAAGTTTTTTTTTTCAGGGGAGAAGCAAACTTAAGTATGTGTGTGTCAGAGAGATCATTGTAGTATCTCCCAATGAATGCTATAGAGCTACCTATTGACAGCCTCACCAGGAGTGTATTGATCAGTCTAATCTATAGTGTCCTCTGATTAGAACATAGTAAAAACAAGTTAACAATCTCACAGAGATTAGCCCCACATACTAAGACCTATGGTGAGATATGGCACAAGTCTTTGCCACATTAAGGACGCACATAAGGATGCTCATTGCATGAGGTAATTTTCTGCCCTTTATTATATAGTCAGTGTATTATTTGGTGGTTGTATATACAGTATATCAACGACTTGTGAATTTTCTTTTCTGGTTTATATTGTTTACAGATTACACCTGTTGCTGTAATTCTGCTTGGGATGTCTCTTGTATTTCTGGGCCCATCTTGTTTTATACCCTCTTTTTTGCCTTTTTCAATGATCTCTGAAATAAAGAGCAATTGCTTCATAGTGGCAGAAATTTAACAAAAAGTGAGCTAAGAGACTGGCTTCTTCAGCCAAATCAGAGGGAAATGAGCCATGGTGTTTTGTAAGGGGGACAAAAGATCCAAGTCTTACTATTTGTGATGCCTGTCCTGGAGGTCAACTTTTTTGTTTGGGACTGTATTAAGCACTTGAGCTTTAATTTTCATAGCATTGACCCAGTAATATAGCAGCTATTCATCACCAGCAGAGTGCATTGACATAAGCAGCTAATGAGGGCTTTTGCTAACATTGAACGATGGAGCCTTTTAATAAGGAAAACCGATGGATACGGATGGAGAGATGCAGTAGATGAGTGATTGTGCTGAGGGAGCAGAAGATCACCCAGTCATCCACTTCATTAAAAAAACAAGACTTGAGGGAAGTGTCTTGTAGTTTGTCTGTTACTTCCTAATGATTTTGCCTTCCTACCTAACTATGTTCCTGACTGTTTTTGACAGCATACAACAGATAAAATTTGGTTGTATGCAGAAGCAACAATGTATCCTGGTTTCCATTGACTCCAAAACCTTCATTCATTATGAATATTTGATTATTCCTCATGAGAAGAAGAAGGAAGAGATTAATTAGGAACAGTTTTCATTTAGTCTGTGTAATTTTTCCAGTGTATTTGTCTAAAATTTTGTACGGAAGAGGAATAATAAGAAGTGGAAGAAACATGACGAATAACAATAGTGACTCGTGTAGTACCCCGTGTCACTAATTAAAGCCGATATCTGTGACTTTTTTCTCCCCCTTCTGGCAGTGACAAAAACACTGTTAACATGTGCTTATGTGCTTATGGTGGATAAATTGTTTTGAGCATCACACAACTCCTGCAAAACGACTAATTTCAGAATGTGATCCATTTGGTCTGAGAATATTTGGAACAAGGAATAGCTGCAAGATTAAAAGTTAGTAAAGGGCTAAGCAGAAGTTAGTCAACTCGCCCAGCAGAAGTCTCTAGTGCACATGGCCAATATCGTATGTAAAACTCTCTAAATATAAATTTAAAATTTGACTGCACTCCTCTGCAGCTTCTAATTTTCAAACTGAAAATGTTAAATCTATGGAAGCCCTGAAAGGCAAGCGAGAATTATTTTTTCTGGAGATCCAATATCTAAGTCCTGACCTAAATTCTTTTATCTCTTGTGTTTTTTGTTGTAATACTCATTTCGGCCACAAGGGCCACAAGTGCGTCACTATCCCATGTTCTAAATAGGACTGAAAGCATTCATGATTTCTTGCGGGGGAGTTTTAATATATCCATACCTTCTAAACACAAGGTACATATATTGTGTATTAGCAAGTTATGTAACATTACTGTCACTAAACTGCCATTAGCGTTAGCTATACTGACTGTTAGCCATTAGCCCGATTTTAGCTAGAGGGCTAACAGCTATCGCTGTTAGCATGCTAGCTAGCTAGTTATAAGTCAACTGCATGGCTAACGTTAGTTTACTGTAGCATTAGTCATCTTATCAGGAACATTTCACCCTTTATGAGTGGACTGTCAAAAACTTAGGAGTGGGACATTTAGACACTTGCTCAGGGAAGAGGATAACTTTGCACATGTAATTATAGCTATAAACAACAGAATAATTTTGGCAATTTTATTATAGTTATTATTCATGTAAGGCTTATAAACTTTATTTATTTAATGAATAAAATACTTAACAGCCATTATGACTGAAAAATGCTGTCTTGTTTCAGAGGGTAGAATGAGACCTACACACTGTTGGGGAGAAATGTAGTATGACCCAAACTTTTTGGAGCAATGAGCTAAACTTGATTTTGTTGGCAGATGAAAGTGCTCAGAGGGCAAATAAGAATGTGTTGTTGGTCTGATAAATTATGATTGTACAATATGCAGTGCATTAAAAAAGACCCATTGTCAGCTCACTGTCTCAATACATTATAATTCTACTTCTCACTTTCAGTAGTGGATTTTCCCCTCCCCTTTGTTTGCCATGATGCATCATTTAAAATTATTGCTGATTGGAGTAAAGTGATTTCATATGAATGAATCATTCTTTCTCTTGATAAAATCTATAGAATAAATACAGAGAAATACAGGAGCACAACCTAAGGGTCCAAGCCCATCTGAAGGTTCCACTATTTGCCAAGTACCTGAACCAGATCAGATGAGGACATGACAAGTTTCCAGCTTTTCACTGTGTGTCAGAGTTGTACCTATAATTTTGGAGGACATAATCACTGTATGATCAGTAAATAAACATGAATAATAAAACATATTAAGGCTGATGTTTTTAGACTATATGCTATACGTATATATTTAGAATCTAAACTTTAGATGTTAGAAGTTCATGTGCCCATGAGGAGCACTGAATGTATGTTTTTTGTTAACCTGAATGTTGCAACATTGTTTGCCAGAGAAATGTAAAAGAAACTGCCAGAGACTGTTGCAAACATTAGAAACCACAGGTTGCCACGCTTTTTAACCACACTTTGTTAAAACTATTTGACAGAATGACTACCACTTTGTTACTAAACTAATCTGTATGTGAAAATCTGCATGTCAAAATGTATTTTTCTGTTTATAGCTATAATTACATGTACAAAGTTATCCTATTCCCTGAGTAAGTGTGCAAATGTCCCACTCCTAAGTTTTTAATTTTTTAATCTTTATTTGTAAAACAGTCCACTCAGAAGGTGTGAAGTGTCCCTGTTAAGATGACTAACATTACAGTAAACAAACATTAGCCATGCAATCAACTTATAACTAGCCAGCATGCTAAAGTCAGTATAGTTAACATTAACTGCAGATTAGCGACAGTAATGTTACATAACTTGCTAATACACAATATATATGTACCTTGTGTTTAGAGGGTATGCAGCTATTACAACTCACCTGCAAGAAAACATGAACGCTTTCAATCCTGTTTAGAACATGGGGTAGTGGTGCACTTGTGGCCTCTTTTGGCCGAAATGACTATTACAACAAAAAACACTTTAAAAAAAATCCCGACAGAAAAAAATATTTTTTTCACCTGCTACGTTCACAGATGGGGGGAAATGCCCTCTTGTGGCTGAAACAAGTATTACAACAAAAATCCCAAACAGACATATGTATTGAGATTTGAAAATGGGCAAATGGAACTTCTCTTTAGGTCCTTTAAAATATTTTTTTCACCTGCTACTTTACACATGGGAGAAAAAAAACTTAAAAAATGGTCCTGGCAAAACTTTTTTCTTCACCTGTTTCACAGATGAAAAAAAAATTCACCTGTTTCACAGATTCACAGGACTTAGAAATTGGATCTCCAGAAAAAAGTTATCTTGCTTGCCTTTCATGGCTTCCATATAAATCTGTCCTGGAAGAAATTTTGAAAACAAACTAAGAAACAAACCAAGATATAATTCTTCACTTGCAGCTATCAGCATGATGTTAGGTAATCATACTAATGCCATGATATTTCCATGCCCTCTGCTGTTAAAACAAAGAATGACAACAAGAATGGTGATGATGTTGTATGAAGAAAAACAAAAGTCTATTTAATGGGTTAAAAACGTTTCTTCATCAGTACAACATGAAATGAATAATATTTAATAAGGAACAGTTTAAAGTACACACATTTGAAGTATTATAGGTGCAATACAAATAACCTTTACAAGAATGTACAGATTTTGTTTATATGTAAAATATTAAAGGATACATGCATTTCATTGAAAAGACTTTACTGTCTGGGATTTTAGTCTGATACAACACTGAGCCAAAAGCATCGTTTCCACTTAATTCTCCCTGTTCGGGGGAGCAACATATTCCCTCAAACACATATCTCCATCTCTATCTCTATGCACATAAACATTTAAAAAAAACATACAACATGATCTTGCTTCAAATACACAGACTAGACCAGTTTTTCTTTCTCTCATATACAAACACAGATGTTATCAAAGGCTGGTGGCAGGGGTTCTAGACAGCCCTTGAAGACAAACACATTGTGTTATATTGGAGTGCTGAGGAGAGGCTTACACAGAGCTCCATAGCTGGTGAGACCTCCCATTTCGATATTGAAGGGACAGCAGAGAGGAGAAAGAAGGGAGAGAAAAGGGGGAGAGGATGACAAACAAAAGCACAGTGTCACAGGGGGAAAAAAAGAACTTAGGGAATGAACAAGGGAGAGGGAAGTGTAGCAATGGAAAGAAAAAAGTAGAGAAGCAGAGCCAAAAAAGGAGAGATTAGAGGAGGACAAACAGACAGTTCTGTAGCTGACAAGACCTCCTGCTGAGACCCAGAGGGGAGAGGAGATGCTAGGGGAATAGAGGAGAAGTGCAGAGAGGAGAAAAATGATGACAAACATTTACCCACTGCTCAAAGCTTGGATGGATGGCAAAAGTGTTTATACATTGCATTTCTTTTTCTTTTTTCTTTTCTTTTTTTAAATTGAAATATAGTGTTGGCTGGGAATTGAATAATGGTAACTGCTTTGCTAACATGTGTCCATGCTTGGTAGTTTGACAAAGGCACACAACCAGAAGAGCTGCGTTTATAGAGCCGGTCATACAATTGAGAATGTTGATTCTTTAATGTTCTTAAATGTTGGTTCTTGAATGTTTGTGAATGTCATGCATTTTTTTAACAGGACCTTGACTTAAACAGGTGAGCCGCAGGTTCTCAGGTGTCAGTTCTGATGTCATAGTGAAATGTCTGGCTTAATGAGATGATTAAAAAACAAGTGGAAGTTTTTGAGCTGATTTACAGATGGGTTCATGTTTGAGCATTGCTGGGTCTCAGTCATGAAGCATCATTTTATTAGCTGCAGGAATCTCAACTTGAGTTGTGTAGCCAAATCAACAGACTGAAGGAGATGACCATGCCACAGAATCTTAGATGAGATTTTAAGATAACTTACAGCAGACAAGTCTAAATCTTTCTTAAAGGGTCATGGTCAAGATAAACTTTATGATCCCATATAGGAAAATTTGGATGGTCAAGTTGCAGAAGTACACAGAACAGTCATAAAAACAGATACAAATACAAATATATTATATCCCCCCTTCTATCCCCCCAACACACATGCAAACATACACACACACACAACACTTCCAAGCACCCTTGCTCCATCATGCGCTGACACACACATGCTAATGTCGGGACAAATAAATACTTCATATACAGTAGACTACATGATCCTTGACAAACTAACTCTGCATCAGCATTACAATCAAGTAATAAAACATAAAATATATTGCACCATGCAAGTGTTGCACAAGGATTACCATTGCACAAAGCCATGGGCAAAATACTATCAAATCCTATGTTTTGTACTGTCCCTCTCATTTAACAGTCTAATTGCTGAAGGAACAAAACACTTGCTTAACCTAATTGTTCTTATTTTCCTTTGCAGAATCCTTCCTTTGCCCCAATAGCTCTATTGGAACTTGTTGCATAGAGGGTAAGTAGGGTCATTGAGGATGCACTCAGCCTTAGTCAGAAAGAGGTCTTTACACAACTGAGCATCTGACATCTGGTCACACCCAATGCCATCTTGATAATGCACTGTAACTGATCTTAGTCTTAGTTGTGCACGTCACCACACAAATCAGACCAAAGGACAAGATCTGTAGGATAGCCTTGTAAAACAGTTGCAAGACATAACAATCAACAGTAAAACTGTACAATTTCCACAAGAAGAGCATTTGCTGTTGTTTTTTTACCTTCACAGTAGCACATTTAATTAACTTCAGCTGGTCATAAGTCTCTATCCCTAAGTATTTGTAAGTATTAACTTTTTAAATTAGTACATTGTTGATATTGGTGAGTGGGATCTATAACCAGTTCCTTTGTTTTAGAGTGCACCAGAACATGTCGCCACAATGAGTATTATCCACACAGTGCCAGTTTTTAGTGTGTGTGTGTGTGTGTGTGTCTGTGTGTGTGTGTGTATTAACTACATTTACTGAGCTACTACCTTGGTACACAAATGAAAATCTGTGAGGTGCAGAACAGTGATGCATGCATGTGCACACGTACACCAGAGGCAAATACATACATGAAAACACATTAATCTAAACCTATATTTTTATTTTTCCCACATAAAATATTCTAGCTGCTTAATGGAAAAGTTAGCCCTGAATAAAAGGGCAAGTCATTTATTTAAAAAAAGAGTTTGATTTAAATACATTTGTAGACAGTCTTTGTGCTGTTGACTCCAGATCACTCATCTCTTTAAAATGGATTACGAGAGAAATTTGGCTTTGGGCAGTGAATTGCTTCAGTGTTCAAACAATGACAGAGCTCAATGTCCTAATCTGTATGCTAATGAGCATGTTTGATATTTCATCTTAAGTGCTTGCACTGCTCTATGGTGCCAACAGTAGCTGTGATCAGGGCAACCAGACAGTAAGAATAGAAGTAGAAAATCTCTATTGTAAAAGAATAAAATATATGTGACCATAAAATCTGCAATCCCAAACAAAAAGGCTGTTACATTCCTGAGGGCTTTGTATTAATAATACAAGCTTTTCATTAGAATCAGTTTCCAGACAATATGAAACACAAAGACAGAGACAGTGGGAGGCCAACATAATGGAGACTAATAGAAAGGAATATAGAAGAGAAGGAACAATGAGAAGACCTTATTGCAAAAAGAGATAGACTCTCATTAGTAGACTATTGCACATTTAAATCCACTGTGTGTGCAGTGTAGTGTCAGTATTATGTCTGTGCATATTTTAAATTGAGACTGAAAGCAAATAATATAAATATAAATTTAACCTGCCTATGTCCTGCAGGCTCACACATACACTCATTCACATTCTCATTGTGTGAAAATATTCAATAGATTGACCATGTAGATATGTGAGGGCTTGATTTCTGGGTCTATTTGCTGAACCTCTTGCAATTTATGAAAACTCAATCAAGCTCTAATAGTGAACATCTTGGAATTTAGTTTGTTGTAGCAACAAAGACACAGGAACTGTGGAAACACTGTACAACCACAAAGGGTAAAAACAAAATAAAATTTTGATCACAATTTCTGCTTTATACAGACAGCAGAAATATAACAAAGAAAAAGCAGGATCTGAGAATTCAGAATATACCATATTTTGCATGCTAGATGTGCACCAATGGTGCACTTACATTCATATTTATCAGGCTTAAGTGTGCAGAGAGACTGTAGGTGTGTTTATGTCAAATTGTGACTTTAGAATTCTATTGTTCTGACTTTTTTCAGTAAACACCTTATTCACAAGAAATTATTCTCTGACAAGTAAATCACATTCTGTTAAGTTTTTTTGTTTTTTTTTTACTTTTATTAACTAAAAGCCATAAAAACTGAAACCAGAAAAGGTTCCATCTCATAAGGCCTTCTCTAACTTGTTTCTTTACAGTTCTACCTGTGAAGCACTGATAAGTGTTCGGACTTTACCAATTAAGGACCAATTCAGCTCAGCATCTTTACCGTGTCCCCTAACTGCTCTGTGATTGCACATTAAAGGAGCTCAAAAGATTGTTAACCAATGATCAGTTTTCAAACCTCGAAGTTGAAGACTTTATGGAAAAGGAAAGACTCTATATATACAAGATATTCTATATCTTTTTTGAACTTGGTGAAAAGCTGATAAATTCTGGTTTCTAGTTACCTATCTGCTGAATATTTTTAGTGATTTGCAGCCAGCTGTACCATACTGGGATTGTGTTTGTTTATAACCTTTGTACTGCAGCAGACATACACAATAATGGTAGTTTCTCAGACACTGACAGTGATGGCTTTAGCTTGTTCAAGCAAAAAAGTAGATGTAAACTTGGGGGCACAAAAGAGACTAGAAAATAACTGAACAAAGAACAACTTACAGACAAGATGTATATAAAGGAGAGAAAATATCAGCAAACATTTAAAACAAACAAAAAAAAAAAGACTAAAGTGTCCAAAGGCAAGGTAAGGCCATAGCTTGTCGAATCTTATGTTTCCAAATGGGACGTGGAAGTCCATGCAATCAAGAAAATCTTTCTATTTTAAATGTAAATAGAACTTTATTCTTTATTCTTTATTTATTTTATCAGTTTTTCAATCTGGGCTGTGAAAAACACTCAGGTCATAATACATCATATTTCATTATATCACCATGTATTCAGGCAGTACCCAAAGAGAAAACATCTCAGATTAAGTTTCAATTGTAGAGTCTCTATCGTGGTGTTTTTGATTCATGTTGTCTGTTATAACTAAGTAATAGCTTATCTGTCATACCTGTGCTGTGCTACAACTAAGTCTAAAGCTGAACATATTACGAGAGGGGTCATCGGGAATTGTGTCCAATGATATTACACACAGTGCCAACATTTTGTAGAATTTCATTCCAACCAAACAATACACTACTGATTAGGACCTTCAACTAGATAGGCAGGCATAATTGCCGAAATCAACTGCTTCTGTGTTTGGTTGGAGTGAAATCTTATAAATCCCACGCTCATGGGCATATGGTTGGAACCCTCTGGGCTACATTTTTGTAAATCCAAATTCCAAACTTATTTCAAAATCCTATTGCATATCCTCTACACAGTAGAGAAGGTAGAGCATGGGGTGATTGGCTGCAGTCAAAACAGTTGAAAGGTCACTTGAATCTAGGGTGTAAGACTTGACATATACAAGTTTTGGCAGTCAAGATTCTCATGGTCTTGCCAAATTGCTGTAATTTGTCTGCTTTTCTTCTATTTAGCAGTATCTAAAATTATATTAGATTTTTTTCAATGTATCTTTTTGGAGTGTTTTGGAGACTTCAAAACAACTCTGCACCATATGTTAGCAATTGCAGCTCAGGGACAAGAAAGCTACCTCTGTTTATGGTAATGATATACCACCAAAGGCATGACCTCATAGTGGGTTCGCCATATGTAGGGCTATCACAAAACCAATGCAGGGTGTGGAAGAAGACGATGAAATTATCCGGAGAACAAGAATACACAACAACTGACTCTCACAAGTAATATGTAAGCCAAGAAATGAAGGAAACATCATGAAAACATCAAGAGTTCCATCTTGTTACCTCACCAATCATTATTCTGGTGATGCAAATGAAACTCTGCATAATCTTGATCTTCTTTTTCATAGTGAGTTTAACATAGATGAGAGTGGCAAAATATTAGTAGAATTATCACCTACAGAATTACCACCAACAGTGTCAACAAAAACGTAGAATTTATGGCAGAGGTTTTGCATTAGATTGCACAGGTGTTCCTAATAAAGAGCTCAATTAGTGTATATACATAACAGCTGGATGAGATGGTGTCTATCATTATCCACAGTGACAGATGTCTCAGCTCATGGTGGATGGTGGCAATCGTGATGCAGTTAACCTGTTCATTTATCCTGTCTTCCTTAGTACTGAGAGTCCTGCTCACTAGTGAGTGTGACTTCATGCAGTGACAATCCTTAGTGAAGCACCAGTGGGGAGGGATTGGTTGGGCAGAGCTCCATATTATGTCCAAAAAGAGCAGTGATGAGTCTGTGCCCTTGTGGCTTATGGGGGTAAAAAGAAAACAGCATAATGGATTTAATGAGGCCAGAGGACAGCATGTTAAATAAGTACCATCCCTTGCAGGAAGGTGTCACAGCAAACAAACTGTGGAAAAGCAACTGCTACCACTGTATGCAAGACCTCTCATATGGTAAGTTTTCTTAAACTGATAGACCGTAGCTTTTGTTGAAACTTGGAGGCTGCTTTAAGTTGTGTCTGCTACATGAGGAGTTTTGCAAGCATTCCTGTCACATTTCTCTCTCTTGCTCACTGCTCTGAGTAATTTCACAGACAAATGACTGAGAATCCTTTTCATGTCTTCTCTGCTTCATGGTGGTCCCAGTCTGAGCATAGTTTAATTCATTATTGTAAAGTCCATCCAGTTAATTTAACTCCAAGCAGTTGAGTCCGTGCAGAGAGGTTTGTCTAATTGTTGGTTCGTCTCAGCCAGTGCCACCACAGGCTCTCTGCAGGAAGAAAAGATGGGCCAAAAGCTCCCCACAGAGAGCCCGCTGGTGTTGTCAGCTGAGACAAAGCAACGATTAGCAACAATTAGCAATTAGTCTCAGCTGCTAAAGTGAAACTAACAACTCCAGCTACTTGGCTGCAGGGAAAAGTCCATTGTTTGCATTTCAAGGCTTAAAACTACATTGATTAGGAGATTTTAGCACATTTCAGCTACAGACATGCTGACTGTGGCTTGGGGAATGTGCCATTGAGGAACTGCATAAGCAAGTCTCCAGAGCCATGGTTGCCCTCATTTGTAAATGTAGGAAATGTGATTAACTGTGGATACTAGACTAGATCTCTTTGACAGATTAGTCACACCAGTTATGTTGCAAGCATGTGAAGTGCAGGGGTTTGAAAAAATTATATATTGGAAAAACTACACATCAAATTATTCAAGAACACCCTAAAATTTAAAACAACCTGCAATAATATGGTCTACAGGGAGGTGGGAAGATACCTACTTTCTGCCAAGTTAAAAAGAGATATATTGGCTTCTGGGGGAGGCTGATAGAAGGTAAAAAAAATAACTCAGTCAGATTATATGCAACTATAATAATAATAATAATAATAATAATAATAATAATAATAATAATAATAATAATAATAATAGAACCAAAAGTATAGTTGTTCACCCTGCAATTTGTATTTGTAGGGTGAACAACACCAGAATTCCCAAGGTCAGTGGCAGATATAAAGGTCTGGATAGAAGCATATCGAAGAATGTCCTTCCTTTGTTTAACAGCCTAGTGTGTAAGATTTACTCACCCTCTTCTTTCAAGCATGTATAGAGAGAGCCTACGGTGGCTGCAAAACTCACAAAAATGTGAAAGGCCCTCTGTAGAGACAGGATTTGGCAGCCTCCATGGAAGAGGACCTGCTCCTTATATAGATATACGGGTCTAAAGGACTCAGTCTAAGGTAACAAAAACACAATAATTCTAATTTTCAGGTGATCATAAACTAATTAAAATATACTTCTGAATATTATATTCCATTTCTGCCAAGTCTGTTTCCACCAAATCTTACGCACTGGTCCTTTAAGTACAGTGTTGTATTTTATTCATGCTGTGTACCACTGTTTTGTCATAACTGTATTGTATACTTTGTATGTTCATAAATAGATGAAATGAAATCAGTTTTCAAAACAAGATGTCCTCCCTAAAATCACTGGTCGGTCCCCTTCACAAAGAAATTATAATCATATCCTAATGGGATTTTAGAGCCTTGCCCTGACTTGTTCTCTCTTTTTTTAGCCTGTGTTTATTTCAAGACTTAGTGGGTAATTGTGAATTGATGCTTTTTTTCTTGCAGGTTACTTAAGATGTAGTGACAAGTAGATTCATCTGTGAAATTGTGATTGAACTGTTTTGCTTTTAAATACTGTACAATGAATCAGTGGAGGAATAACCATCATACAGAGCAAAACTCAACAGATAATAAAGTCTTTATTCCAGGATAATCAGCAAAATATTACAAAATGTAGCCTGTACTTTACAGTAGATGTATTTGACAGTATCTGATGAGAAAAATGGTATTAAAACTTGCTGGATATAGAGATGCATTATCAGAAATGGGACTCTCAGAAGTTTCAATGTGCCTACTTAAGATGAGGACTCTTACCACTGAAGCAAAGACCTGGATCAGTAGAATGTTAATTTTTGCTGTTGAATACTACATAAGGGCTGTCAAACCATCACAGGCAGCTTCTGGGCCTAAAGATCTAATCCATGAAGGAATAATGTAGCACCCGCTAATCTCTTATCTTCCTGCACTTTCTAAAAACATGAAAAAAACTATTATACTTTCATGTTTCATGCTCAAAACAGTCAAGGAACCGTTTTAACCTGTTGAGAGATTTGATCCAACTGCGACGATTGAAAGAGTCATCCATGTGTTGAGAGTGGATCCTTTAATCTGATGCCACTTGGTTCAACTTTGGTGTACAGCACAGTATGCTGAGTGATGCATCTTATATTGAAATATTTTAATATTCATCTCTGTGAATTTCGTCACTGCTCTAAATGCAATAATATCGAAACAAAAATATCTACAACTGGTGGAAAGATGTCATGTCAATTCTCACATCTCTTTCATTTCCATCCTTTTATACACTCTCTGTTTATCTCTTTACCTCTCTCCCTTAGGCCACTTGTAGCATGCAGTACACCTCTCATGTGAGAAATATTGGAAATATTGTGAACCAGACTTTGGATTGAGAACATTTTGGCCTTTATAGTGACTAGATGTTTATATGTAAAAAGAGTAATTTATGATTCTGTTTATCTTTTTACTGAATAATCCTCCTTAACCAATTAATTTCTGGGCATATATGACAATTTGGGGTCAGGATATATCTCTGGAAATATAAGTTTGGAATAATTTTCACATAATTTCTCATCTAGAACAGTACCTTTTTACTTATAAACATCTAGTACACAATTAAAATTTGTCAGGGCAAACTCTTCTTGCCATATCTGATAGACAAATGGCTGTGAGGAAATACAATTGCCTGGTACTTAAAATTATATTAAAAGATTACACAGGCGCATCTGTGTAAGTGTGTATGCAGGGCCCGCTCAAACCATGCCTGTTCGGAACAGACCAATGGGCCAATTGCTTATTATTTCTTGAGAACCACATATATATGTATCAATTAAAATGAAAAGGGTTTAATGAATTAAATGGTTTTGATCCAGACAGAAACTTCACCACCATGACAGAAATACTATTTCCAGAGAAGTCAAAAGTTAAGGCTTTTAGGCGACTATTGTTATGAGAGATTGACGCTAGTCAGTAGCTTCACAATGACTGATTGACTGGTTGGAAAGGAATCACCTGTCCCTTAATACTTGTCACCTTGACTTCAAATTAAATTTCACCCATTTTTACCCATGCTGAATTCTGAAAAATGAACCAAATCACTTCACCTTCTTACTGAAATATCCAGTGAAATACATGGAATACTTGGTCATGCAATAATAGCAGCAAAATTCACAAAATGAATGACTTGTCTGAGCTTGTCAAATCCTTCAAAAGGAGGTGGATACCAAGACTAATTTCAGTTGAGGTCTCTTTTAGTCAGATAATAATTGAAGATTAAAATATGCAAACTCATTTTGCATTAACATCTGTTCATCTGTGTGTTCTCAGATACAGGAGGTGGTTATTCTGCTTTAGTAATATAAATTAATTCAGAGAGTTGAGTTGAGTTGAATTTAACAGAGAACCCCATTTTCCTTTTGTCTCAATTCCCAAGTGTGTCTACATACTGGGCAAGTAAACTGAAAGGGTTGACATGTAACAATGGCTGAGGCTAATAAAGGCTTGTTTGCTCACTGATTAGCTTGTTTTTGTTTCTTTGTTTTGGGGTTAGGGTTAGGGTTTTTTTTTTTTAGTCATTTGCCATTGGACAAGTTCTGGTTTAATACTAACAACTCACACAAAGCTTCTAGCTTGCTGATATCCAGTACAGCACCATATGATTGTGTCCTTACAGGAAACATACTGATTGGCGCCACCATTCTGTTTGAAATGACAGGAGTAGACCATTGTCCCAGTCACACTTCATTGAATATGTCCAATTGTTTTTTTATCCATCTGTGTCATCATTTTCACTCCTTTCACTACATCTCCTTGTTCCTTTTTTCTTCCCTGCTTTTTTTCTCCCAACTGGACCCCGTCAGCCTATCTCCTCCCTCTGTTTATCGCTCCCTTTCTTCCATGCACTGTTTTCGGGGCTCATCTCCTGTGGTTGACAACTTCTCAGAGTGGGAGTGTTATAATTAGATAGAGGACGATGTTTGCTCCCTGAGAGTCCCAGAAAACCTCAGGCTCTAAGTGCTGAAAGTCACAGTCAATAAGGAATCCTTTTTCCTCCCGAGCTGTCTATTACTTTATTCTTCATCTTTCCCATTTCTCTCACTACTTCTAATTAGGCTGCTGCTGACACGTTTGTGTCGCATGAGTGTTTGTATTGTATTCACAAGCATGTCCATTCACTCACTATGCGTGTGTGTGTATAGCTATCGATGTGTGTGTGCTTTGTTAAAGGAGAGCACAGACTGTAGTCTTGACAAGCCAGCTAATTAGCTCCTTGGCTAACGAATGTGTCGTTGACAAGGCTGTACTTGTGGCGGCACTGTGTTTGGAGTGACATGGCAGAAATGGGAAAGAAGCTGGAGAGTGCAAGAAATTCAAAAGCAAAACAAAAATTAGTGTATATAATGGAGGCCACAGGTGCAGGTGTAGCACAGAAGGGTGACTTTGATTGTTAATCTATGTATGTTTGAAATACAAAAGTTGTGTGTTGTCTGTTAAACACACAATAATGGAGTGTCAGTCATATTAGAATCCCTGCAAGCTGTTATGATGAAGCACGCTCTTCATCTGGCTTGTAGTATTTCAGACAAGCAGTACAGGAACACACTAATTGATGGTCAGAAGTTTATTTTAAAATTGATGTGTCAACATCGATCTAACCTTTAGTCCCTTCAAACTTAAAAAAAAAAAAAATCTGGATGCTACACTTCACATAATGCAGCTTGTCTTGTGTTTAGACCCCCCCATCCTGGCTGGTAAACTGTTTTTGAAGTTTAAAATTAGCAGAATGATAACCAAAGTATATTGGTAGATAGTCCCAAATGAACTGTTTTATATTACATATTTGTCTCATGTAGAGGGACATTTAATCACATTTTGTCCAGTTATTATTTATTTTGTTGCTTCAAGATGTCTGGGTGAGCAGTTAGGGATTCACTCTCTTACTTAAAGACACTTTGCATGTAGTTAGCAGGAATCAAACCAGTGACCTTTGACTGTTTTTAGAGATAGAGTTCACTGTTGCAACACCACAAGCTTCAATCTTTCTATTTGAATATCCAGTGATGTACATTTATATATCCAAAAAAACACACACACAAACTGTGCAGACATCTAGAAGGCAATATTATTGTAATATAAAACATTATATCCTCACCAAGATAGGTAAGGAACAAAACTATGATTCCATTATTCCATTCTGATTAAAAAAGCATGTGGATTTAATAATTAGGACACGCACACACACTACACTTCAAAGTGGTGATGAAGTGAAACAAATAACTGCAGGATGCATGAACGGAACAAGAGTGATAATATAGTATTTGCGGTGAACTGGTTATTTTGAGTGAAATTATAGTGCTTGGTTTAAATAGTATCCTTTCATTCATGACTGTCACTACTACATTATGTTAAATGAATACTGGTAATAGGAAAATTGCATTCCTCCATGAAAGGTTGATGTGATAATTGCATGAATTGGACAAGCCATTTTCATCCCTTTGTGATGTGTAAAGGTGAGCTAACGGTTAATTAAGGGCCATGTGGTAATGCTGCATGGTGTAAAATCTGTCTTACCAAGCGCAAAGTAGTCAAAAAATTCAAGTGCAAAGGTCAATTAGAAAAGAGCAGAGACATGGTAAGCAGTTGATGTACTTCAAACTAATAATGCAATGGAGAAGCATAGGCACTGTTTGTGTTTTGATCTTATTAGATGGCTGCCTCAGAACCACGTGAACAGGAGGAAATGAAGCCTCATCTGTGAGTAAGGTTTTCATATTCACCTTTCTACCATGATGACCATGATCTACCATGATCTACCATGATGATCTACCTGATGAGCCTTGTTTAGGAATGCCTCATCCACTGTGTGAGGGACAATCACAGATGCATAACTATAGCAGCTGTGCTCTACTCTTTAAAGGAAAGTTAACAAGACATGTATTTGCCAAGCCAACCAGGTAGTCCCTCTCTCTCTTGCAAAACATATTTGCAAAACACTTTCTGTGTGGCTTGTTTTTAAGTGGTGCAAATGTATTGGGCATGTATTAGAGGTGGGACAAAATCGCAATACTGGAATATATCATGACATTTCCTGTTGCGTTATGTTATTGATACACTATATTTTTTATTAAAACATGAAAGCACTCTAAACAGATCCCCCCCACGTTAATCCTGTTACCATTTTGACTTACCGGAGTCACTACTTCATGACTCCTCGTGGTGGCACATATCAAATAAATGAGGGTAAAGTGAGCCGAAGTTAACTGACTTGCGGTGAAGACGAACAGGGGAAAATTGTGGACAGTGGGGGAAAGTAAATCAGAGAAGTGCCATCATCTTTCAAGTCAAAAGTCTGTGCCCACTTCAACAGCACAGATAGGACAAACAAATTTGATAAAGACTTACACAATAGACAAGAACTGTCTTGTGAAAATAAATTAACCAGGCAACACAATGAACATGCATATCTACCTTGATTATCATCATCCTGATCTTGTGGAGAAAACAGCTAATGTTACCACAATTGGAAGTCAGTCCACAATGAATGCAATACTTAAAGCAAAGTCCCCAAGGGCTATAAATATTATCTAAGTCTATCACTTGGTTTATTTGCAAGGACAAAAGTGAGTCAAAGTCAAAAGTGAAGGTTTTATTAAATATTTTTAAATAAATTAAATATTTTTATTAAAATATTATGCTGCTCTCTTCTTGCATTAAAGCTTAGGAAAGCTGAGTCAAGTAAAGTCAATTTTATTTATATAGTCACACAAAAGAAGTTATCTTAGAGCACTTTACACATAGAGCAGGTCTAGACTATACTCTTTCATTTTTAGAGACCCAACATTCCCCCATGAGCAAGCACTAGGTGACATTACTTAAAGGAAGAACATATAAGGTGAATCATATTGGTCCAAGCACAGAACCTTGTGGAACTCCATGTCTAACATTTGCATGCATGGAGGATTCATCGTTAATGTGTACAAACTGGAATCAATCTGATAAATAGGACTCAAACCAGCTTAATGTATTTCCTTTAATTCCTGTTAAATGTCCGAGTCTCTGTAGTAGGATGTGATGGTCAGTAGTGTCAAATGTGGCACTAAAATCTAACAAGACAAGTAAAGAGAAAAGTCCTTTGTCTGATGCAATTAGGGTTTCATTTGTAACTTTCACCAGTGCTGTCTCTGTTATGGTGCACTCTAAATCCTGAAAGAAAATCCTCAAATAAATGATTATGTAAAAAGTCACGCAACTGACATCCAATACAGAAGTTCTAAATATGGGTAAAACTTCTTTAAACACACAATATATCATTTCTGTCGCTAGAGGTCTCTCATTCAAAACAATAACAAAAGACAGTGTGATGATGGTGTGAAGTAGAGTGGGATCATGGGAGTTGTTGTCTTGATTATTAATCAACCAGCTTCTCCGGAATACAATAACTTCAGTGTTCATCATTCAGAATGTTTTCAACGGGAGTAGAATTATCCACATCCTCCGATGCAAAAAGAGGAAGTCTGCTAACATTTGTGCTGTTTGTTTCTCTGATAACTTAAGATCTGGATGTCGAATGACCAATTCTTCATCCAGTTAAAATATATAGTTAAAAATGACCAAGATCTTAAAAGTTTATCATAAAAATGTGGCGTAAAACTGAATAAAAGTCAATTTATGACAGTTTCTGGTAGGCAGCTACAACCATTTGCTGCTGATATATTATGTTGTATGTGTATACTTTTTGGTAAAGGCCACTGTAGCAGATGACCTCAATGCTGTAACATGCATCTTGCGCATAGTCTTTGGTAGAGGGGATATTGTGCCATTGACAGGTGACCAAATAAAACTGACCATTACCTTGATTAAAATTACAGATTTATCTGGGTTTGATAATTGTTGGAAACATTTGGGATAATGTAACTCAACATGCACACACAACTCAAAATATATAACATAGGTCTAGTTGTATTTAAACATTTTAATGCAGAATAGTTACATATTATAGCTTAGGAGCCTAGTTGGGATGGGGTGTAAGAAACAGGTTGATGGTCTGAAGGTAATTCAGGATGTCAAGTGGAGAAAATAGTCTATATAATCTAAGCAAGATTATTGCGCTTTGGTGGAATGGCATATCCTTTCAAGTTTTCATGATGTTTGCTTTAATTAGCAGGTTTGTGAGTTATACCATAGAGCTAACCTCTTTTGTTTTATGATCTTCTTTTTTAAAAGGGGTGATGGAGTTGGGTGTCATTTGCAGTAAGCCTGCAGCACTACCAATAACATGATCAATTTGGGAAGGACTAAAGTTAGCGTAAGAATCCTCATCTGTCGTATTGAGACATGGCATTGAATTCAGTACTGATGGAATCACTTCCTTAAAATTTTGTTACAGCACTATCAGATGAACATCTAGTGAAGACAGTGAGTGGGTTTATTTACACTCTGAGAGAAGCAGCAGTGGTAAGACGATCATTATCGACGTCCACATGAATATTAAAAACACCTAATATAATTACTTTATCTGTAAGGAGTAAGTTTGATAAAAACTCTGAGAATTCAGATAAACATTCAGAGGACAGGCCAAGAGGACGGTACACTATAACAAATTGAATTGGCTGTAGAGTTTTCCAGGTTGGGTGAGAGAGACTAAGAACAAGGCTTTTGAATGAGTTATAATTAAGCTTAGATCTAGGGTTGATTAATAGGCTTGAGCTGAAAATGGCTGTAACTCCACCTCCTCAGCCGGTGTCTCAAGGAATGTGAATATTAATTGAATGGGGGGAGTAGATTCATTTAGGCTAACATATTCTTCATGACACAGCCAGGTTTCAGTAAGACAAAATAAATCAATATGATAATGTGATATTAGATTGTTTATTAATAAAGCTTTAGATGACAGAGATCTAATGTTTAAGAGCCCACATGTAATTTTCCTATTTTGTTGTACTATTGTAGTGGTGCTGTTAATTTTTATTAGATTTTTATGTATAACTCCTCTTCTGTTTACTTTAGATTTAATTGATTTAAGTGGTTGGGGGGCAGACACAGTTTCTGTGGGGTTTTGAGTGGGTAACTGCTCTAATGGAAGCACAGAGAAGTGTGCAGGACTGCAACTCCTGGTCTCTCTCTCTCTCTGAATTTTAGTAATGACTAGATTGTGAATTATATATAATATAAATTATACAAAATATACATTTTTAAATTAATGTTTTTTAATAAAAGTTATTTTCTGCCCTGTTCTTTCATTAAAAATGAGAAAGAGTGTCTGACATCTGCAAACTGACTGAGACAGACATTTCAAATACTGAAGAGGGTGTGCAAGCCCTCAAGCCAATGCTGGGGGCAACAAACATCATGTGTGAGGATAAGAGCCCAACAATTTCTGTCATTGCTCCGCAGACACAGTTGGCACCATTGAGGATTTCCCTGTTGTTAGAGATAAAGAGCACCATCCATCAACACCTATCAAAGAGATGTGACTCCACAGAGAAGAAAACAATCTGTACATCTCATTAGCCTGAGACCCCCAGGTTTAAACCTCTGCTCTTCCTATTGCCACAAGATATGCAGGAGACCTATGCAAAAGTGATGTCAAAGGCTGCTGCTCTGAATGTAATTGCATCTTGTAAACAGTAGTATGTCATCTGAATTCTTAGTTTCAGTTTTGTGTCAATGTGCCTTTAAACCATCAGACAATTGCTAGAGATGCCATCCACATATATCCAATTCATATGCAAAGAGTTGTGTGAATATTTTAATTGATGTGAACATGTTTTTTAATATAAATAATGTAAAAGGTGTGTCACTGTTCATTTTCTTGCAGGAGGATGCAGACTTGGAAATGGAGAATAACTCTCGAGAGATCACTACTGACGAGGAAGGAAGCACTGATCAGAGTGCTGCTGATTGTCTTGACACCAGTGAGAATGTGAATGATCCTTCCACTGCACATACACCAAAGAAGAGGAAATCTACACTTGCTGACCTCCTGGGGCAGACATTCAAAAGCACCAGAGCTCCCTTGTTGTTGTCGGCTACTTCCATAGCTGAAAAAGAGATCAGACAACACCAAGATGCTCCACCTCTAACACTGACAGCTGACCCTTTGGATTGGAGGAAATCTCATGAACAAGGTTACCCATTTCGTGCCAAGCTGTCATAAAAGTATTTATGTGTCCCGGGGAATAGTGTAACTGCACTCACCTCTGAGCATGCTGATCAGTTTCTGTTCCTGAAGAAGAAAATGCATATTTCAAGTTGGTTATGCTTTTTCAGCTCTGAAAAGTGTATTTTTTGCATTAATTTATTTGTTTTTAAGTTTTCTGTAAACTCAATTTACACACATTTTTTAGTGAGGCACAGTTGTGTCCTTCCTTTTAACTCTGTTTAACTGTTCTGTTACACTGATAACTCCTTTCTGGCAGTTCAGCCCTTTGCCAGTTTATGGCTAATTTACTATTTTACTTCACGATAATGATGGCACACATGGACAAGTTGTGGTGTGTGTGTGTGTGTGTGTTAAAGTGGCACTAAGCTAAGACTTGATGCACTTTGTTGTACATCGTTACATCTCAGTTGTCAAATTCTGTGAAACTGAAATCATATCAATGCAGTGAATAAATACGTAATTCCTGCTTTTTGCTTGTTTAGGAGCATTTTTTATTCTTCAGTTGCACAGATATCATGATGTATCATAGTGATGATTGTCTTGCAATGTATCGAGTATCACAGAATCGCTGTCATGGGCACAGAACCATCGTTATTGTGGGCAACATATCAAGCTCGTATCATATGTTGAGTAAGTCTGTGATTCCCACCCCTGACATATATTGTCCCTCAGTTTCACACTATTGATTGACAGATGTCATTAACCTGCTGACTTCAAGCTTACATAAGTTCTCTTTAAAAAAAAATCTGAAAATAATAAAAAATAATGTTTTTACAAATGTTTTATGGGGGAAAAATTAATTCAACTCATGTTAACTCGTATTTTTAGGCCTCAAGGATTCAAACAATGCAGTCTGGTTGCAAATACTGAGTATTAACTTTATGAAACATTGTGTGACTCCACTGCACTATATGTTTTTATGGAGGCAGCTAACAGTGCCGGACGGAGAGGGGAAGAAAGGAGAGATTAGTTTAGTGAGTCGATCTTCAGCCCATATCAGTGCAAGGACACGGCAGGCACTGCAGCCAGCTGAGCCATGGGGCGTCCCAGGAGCTGCCCCGGCAAGAACAGGAGTCGTGACATGAACACTCAAATGAAACTGAAAGACACATGAAGGGGCATGTGCACATACACACTCTAACACACACACAAGTTGCATCTTACAACTCCTCTTCATAGGAGTTGTCCTGTTTTGACCGAAGCTCATTTACCACAGCCTGAGGCTATCAACACCACCACCACACCTCCATCCCCACAAACCCTTCACACAGCACTTCTTATCAGCTCTCCCTCCACCCTCTCATCTCCTTCTCCTCTCTCACCCAGCCTCTTGCTGTTTAGCTCTCTGTGTCTGGTCTTTTCGCCTTTGTCTCTCATTCAAATGACCCCCTCCCTCACAAACACACACTTCTGTCCTTTACAAGAGAAATCTTGCCCTGCTCTTCAGCGGTAATGAAATGCATTTTTCTTCCTCTAATTCAATTGCAGAATGCTGTGTGCCAAGAAGGTTTATGAATACATTACTTTATTGCCAAGACAGGATGAAAGAAGAAATGGACAGCCATGACTGCCTTTAGCTTTTTTGAACACCCTCCCCACCTCTGTCCCACACACACACACACACACACTAATCCAGACTGAAAGGGTCTTTAAGCTTGATACTATAGGGGTCAGGAAATGCAGTCACTCAACATCAAACACACCTTAAAATGAACTTCAAAATTTCCATTCGCACTTAGCTCAAACATATTTGGCAATTAGTGTTCCCTTATGCAAGTGTTCTCAGTGACCTAGACAATGTCCCATTTCCACATTACTGTACATAGTAATTATATACTATGCAATTTTCACAGCTATACAACTCAATGCACTTTGTTTACTAACAGGATATAAGACACATGCTTACAGACATAAAAGAAACATCTAACATTTATAGTTAACATTGGTGTAGTCTGTTGTGCTTCCAGCCCATTCATTCACACACAGACACACACACAGGTTTTAATTTTGTCACTTTTTCAGTATGACAATCCTTCATACTCAAAATTTCTATTTAGTATGGAATTGGAACACATAAACACACACACACGTGGCCACTTATAGGGCCACATATTTTGGGATTTTAGGTAGAATTAGGGCCGGCAAGACTGGAGCATAAAAACACCCCCATTCAAAATGAGGTAGCCCTGTTTGAACTTGCATGTTATAAAATGCCTGATGAAGTATCCTGACAGTGTTTCACTGCCAGCTCCACTATTCCCTCTCTCCTTGCTTGCTGGGGGCCTGAACTCAGGAACATTGAGTGCAGGGTATTCTCCCTGCACAATACACCACCTTGTTGCCCCTTTTACTCTTTCCTCCACCCTACACCACCACGGTTTGCTGCTGTAATGACTCAATTTCCCCTCTGGCATGCCTGCCCCTCGGGGATCAATAAAGTTAATCTTATGTTGCCTTACCTTATCTTGCCTTGGATCCGAACCTCATTAAGACATGCAACTTTTGCCATATGGGAGCTGAATAAAAGTAGGCTCATGGCCTAAAAAATGTGTTAGAGGCTTAGTTCTGGTGGCAGCAGTGGCAATATGTTTTAATAAATCAAAATCTCAAGATATATTGGGAGTGAAATTCTCATTTGTGTCCCTTACTGAAGGAGCTTTAATATCCCTGGGATTGTGGATTTGTGCAAGCCAAAGGGCTTCCAGTTCATCTGTCAGAAAACTGTTCATATTACAAAACTTAGCTTTTTCTCAGTTAAATAGTAGCTCATAGCAATAGGAGATAAGACTGAGGGATTCAACCTGAGAATCCCATTCAAGATCTGTATTTTTTGTCATTTACTCTACCTCTGTCTCACTAACAATCTGACAGATAACAGCAACGTATGACACTTCACCAGCATGTTAGTCCAAAAAAATCCAGGCTGAAGGCTCCACCATCACTTACAAGACGGACCTCTTGAAAATAGTCTTTTATAGAGAAGTCTTTCAAAGACTTGTTTCAAGAATTAGGTCACAATTCCCTCATTTTTATCAATGAGAAAATTCATTTTAAGCTACTAGAACATTTTCATCTTCATACAGAGACTAAGACTTTGAGGTCAAGCTATAGTACTTCAGTAGACAAGCTAGCAGTGTGTGTGTGCACCATAATTTATCAAAGTTGTGACTTAAAATGAACTCCTCCTCATCTTGTTTTTTTATAATTCATTTTAGGTCATTACTTGTAAGGTTTTCTAAAGGACAACAGCAACAAGGAAGGTTGTGTGCTTGTGTTTCCATTTCTCCCCAACATGATCAGTCTTTATGCAGTTTTTGTTGTACGATTTGACCTTGTGTCTTTTTGGCTGATCCTTGCCGTCACAGCAATAAGTCAAGAAGGCTAATTAACCTCCCACATGCACACATCAACGTGCACAACGCATGCATGCATGAGTCATCCCATCAGCATGATTGCTGTCTTTTGGGTGCTAATGTTGGGCCGCGCTTCCCTCGGGTCAGCCAAACCTTGCCCCGCTGTCTCAGTGCAGAGTCAAGCAGGCTAATCTCCCACCTCCAGCCTCCCAAGCAAAGTCAACACTGGCTGCCTCCTTCATTTACCTTGTTAGCTAACTGACAGGGGGCTGTCTGGCCTGGAGCTTAAAGGCCTTAATGAGCAGAGGGCCTTGTTAGCGCTGTGTGGTTGGCGAGAGACAAATGAGCTTGTTAAGTCCAGGCTATGCATATTCTTAATTAGCCTTTTGTAGTGTGTTTGATAGCACATATCGCACATCATTCTGTGTATGCATGTGTGTGAGACAGAATATGTGTGTGTGCAACATTAAAAGCATTAAAAACTCATGAATAATAGCCCTCATGGCAGTGTTTGTATTTACTATAGGTTGTCCTCAGGGCAGACATTTATTACCTGTAACTATTTGATGTATGCTTTGTGTAAGTGTGTGTGTGTGTGCATGTGTGTGTGTGTGGGTGTGTGTGTGTGTGTGTATGTGCGTGCGTGTGTGTGTGTGTGTGTGTGTGTGTGTGTGTGTGTGTGTGTGTGTATGTGTATGTACCAGATATTCCTCATGTCGGGGGGACTCACCTCCCTTCTGAGGACAAAAAGCAAGTTCCCTAAACAAAAATCATCGTTTTTACGGTGACAACTTGGTTTAAAGTTAAGTTAGCTTTAAAGTTATATTAAGGTTAGGGTTAGGGTTAGGTAAGTAGTAGTTATGCTTCAGGTTAGGTATACTGCAGGATGTCATTGTAGAAAATGACACCAAGAATATGACCTGCTGTTTGTTTACCAGTTTCATGGGTGCAAAAAGGATGGGATTGCACTATAGTACAAACTTATACATGCATACATAACACAGGCAAGTCCTGATTCTCCTTTTCATAGTCATTGATAGTCTGGTCACTTATTCTCTGCCCCAAACTCACATTGCTACCTTGCTTACATCAAGCATAACCTTTACCTCCACATCATTAATTCATACCAAAGCATGAATTCAGTCTAGCACAAGTGGTGACTCAATTTAGGCCCTGCCTCCCTCAAGTTAAGATTGAATATGTCAGAACAGGTGAACAGGGCTGTCCCATTCCAATGACTGCCTCTAAAATAGTCAGAACTGTAACTGTGCAATGCCACAATCTTGTGATTATGCAATTAGCTGTCCACATTCACCTGCACATAAAATGCACCTGAATTGAGACATGGCTATAACTTAATTCCAACTGTTAATACACTATGTAATAGAAATGACACATGTGATGTCAAATCCAGAATAAAACTAAACTTAATTTACTAAACAGAATCACAGAAAGAATTTGGGGAAACCATTGTAACTACAACTGGCAATTTCACAAAAACAAAATACAGGTAGTGTCAGGAAAAGCAGGATGTAGCAGTGAGAATGAACTGAAGAATGTCTCTTTATTTAAAGCTTGAATGCGGGCAGAGCGAAACTGAACTGAATAAACTGAACTAAAAATACAGAGCAAAGCAGAATACAATAAACTGAACCAAGGGTCCAACAAGACTGAACTGAAGGACTTAAATAGAAACTGAACTAATGAAACAACAAAGAACAAATGGCAAGGCACACAGGCTGGGATCTGATTGGCTGAGAAAGACACAGGCAGCAGGGCAGAGCTACTGAGACTAATGCAGGGCAGGTGTGGAGGGAAAGTGTGAAGGGAAAAGCAGGCTGGGGACACGGGAGGAAAAACACAGAGTGAACCAAAATCCCAGAAACAAAATGTGTCACACTAACATTTTAAACTTTCAAACATACAAGTGAAACCAGCATGAGGAACAACATAAATCTGACAGACTGATACTGTTAAATCATTTTATCATGTTAGATATTTACAGAACATCCACCTTCTGTCCACCTACAGATCCCCCTTTAATCTATCCGTGAATATCAATAGAGAACAGATCAATAAACAGCAGAACCATATCAGGTAGGGCCACTCACATCTAACCTATTACAGGTACCTGGTCCTCCTGATTCAAAGTACACTAAAGATCTGATACCAGAACTGACTCAAACAGCAAACTGTTTATCTTCATCTCTTCAGTCAGTAAAAAAAGACAAAGCTTTAAACAAATACCTGGCTGTCAGGGATTGGGGCAGCAGAGCAGTAGATACCCAACAAGCAGGCCAGCAACAGAAGTGGGTCAGGCTGAAGATATATCAGGTGCTGAACACAAGGATCAAAGAGGTTTTCATAAAGCTAAGGGTGAGTGAAGCTAAGGGTGGATCTGTTGCATGGACAAGTCTCATAAAGAGGAACCTCTGTAAGAACAGAAAGATAGCATAGAGCAAAGAAGCAGGCACAAAAAAACAAGGGCATTTATCAAAGTATGACAACACATCATAACATTGAATTACTACAGTAAATATAACCTCATGTATGCACACTAAGATAATAACTGGTTTCAATTCCTTGTACTGTGAAACAACAGACACTCTACAAGATCAACTCATCAAGACACCAGGCAGCTTATATAAATATAACACTTCATTCCTGATGGGAGGGATAGTCGAATGTACTGCACTTCAGTGGAACGGAGTTGAAGAATTTGGCTGAACTTTGTGGTAGAAACATTAGCCTTTAGCAACATGAAGAGCCTCTTTTAAATTAGCTCCACTGGTAGTGGAGTCACTTCTATTGCTGGCCTTAAAAACTAACACAGTCATCATTGTTAGACAAGTTATATATGTACTCATAACACATAACATATACACATTATTTATCGCATACATACTGTATAAACACATATTATCATTCAGTTTTGGTAGTGTAGGCTTTTTCTACATTACATTTCCCCCCTCCAGCTATTGGTCTCTCTTTCCCTCACCCCCTTAGGGTATGATCCACCACAAGCAACATGATCAATAAGTCACTGGAAGTCCATTAATTTCCTTAAGAGGTTAGCAACTGGGGAGAATTGTCTGATTTTTGGATGATCAACATGCTTGTTGGCAGACAAAATGTGGATTAGACTTAACTTTTTGCAACCAACAGTGAATCAGATTCCCAGACTTTGTCCTCTACCAATCTGACTTCATTCTCAGAACAATCACTGTCTGGTAAGTGCTAAATGGATATTTTGTTGATGCCAGGCTTTCTACGCTTCCCAGTTCTCTACAACTTTAATTTAAAAAGCTTTTTCTTCAGTGGATGCTTCCAGCGGTCAATGTGAACTAGTCAAAAAAGTAATACGAGAGGCTACACCAACCCACCATATGTGACTGTTGACAGCCAATTTTTATCTGCACAAGACAACTAATTCATTACTGACCCATTTATTTTTGAATTCAGCCTTTGTTATGATGCTGATTAATACCAGTTTCTGAAAACCTGCTGCACTGTTTTTTTCATTATTTTACTGTTATCCCAAGGACTCTGATAAAAGTATGTAAATTTTAGGGCTTGTGATAGTGTGGGACATCACCTTCATTAACATGTTTGACATCATTTCGGGTAGATGATGATAAATCACAGTGTAAGCAAAGCCAGTAATGGGCTCCCTATGGTAACCTAATCATGGTTGGGGGAGGAGGGGGGGACCTTTGAAGTAAATAATCGTATAAATCCCTCATATTTTGGAGAGATAATAGTAGAAAACAATCTGTTCCCTCCCCACTATCTCAAATGTGAGCAAATTGACTGTTTATTTTACTTCGCTGAACAAACACCAAGCGTCAGCAACACAATGTCTTATTTGACATTCAAATTACTTTCTTGTTTCTTTTGAATGTTTTCATTTGCATGATGGTTCTCAAATTAGTTTGTTCCATTTGATAGCTTGAATCTTCAAAAGCTTACTACAGGTGAATATTTTGACATTTTTCTACTTTCACTGCCACAGTAAGAGATTAGAACCTTTTTTGCAAGTATCTGTTCTACAAGTGTCATTTAGCAAGACATTGTCCCCACCAGCTCTGCAGGGTCTTCTGGTGCTGCTTTGTTTTTGTGAAGTTTCTGAGTTTTTTAGGTCTTACTGTACCCCCAAGGAAAAACTAAACAGAAAATAATTCAATCATCGTAATGAAGAGAATGATAATGGAATCAGAACAGAAATTACCCAGCAAACTTCAAGGCCAAATTAAAGTTAGATCAATAAACAACTAACAGTTAGGTGAACAGATTGTTTTTGAGTGAGATTACTCTTAGATTTTAAGTAAGATTATTGAATGATTGCAAGTAAGTTTACTCTTTGACATTCAGTTAATTTAGACTTAATTAAGACTTGTATGTGATATTACAACATTACTTCAACTTAATGAACTTTGTTATACAAATTAATGGCTCAAACTATGGTTAATTGGATGAAGTGAGGTAATTGGTTTCCAAACTTTTTTCAAGTAAAGTTAGAATATGTTGCCACAATTAGCTTTAACTTCAGTGGGAAAACAATCAGAAAGTGCAACAAACTTGAACTTTAACAGGAGTTTATTAACAATTCTTAGTCGTCCTCAATCATCCTTTCATGCACAAAAATAACTCAGATAATGGTTCAGATTATTTGCTGTGGACAACCTAAGTCAGAAGCAGATTTTTCAGTGCCTGAAGTTTGGGTTTAAAGTCTTGCCTCCTAATGAAACAAACACTTCTGAATAAATTCAAATATGTTCTGCATGGCCTTTGGATAGTCCAAATTCAGAGCATAGATAAGCCAAATAAAAGACATACAGTTTTTGACAGATCTCATAGATTATCGACCATGATCCATCCCTCCAGAATGATGCTCTTTCACATTCAAAATATAGGGAGTTTGGAGTTGGGCCTGATTCTTGTTCAGGGATGATTCTGAGCACTACAACTGCAGCTTGGCTAAAGTCAGCATCTGCATCTTCTTCAACCACAACTCCTTTTGTAATGACACAATAACTTCCTCCTTTGTGCCCCAACCTCAAAATTAAAGAAAGAAAAATATGCTGACTTACGCTAGATGCTAATGTTAGCAAGTTAACATTATATATAATATAACGTTACTATGAATTGAACAATAACTAAAAGACATTAAGCAAATGTTAAACATTTTGCAAATAAAAAAAAAATTACCATGACATTGAGACACTGAGACATCTTCCTCGTGCTTCTTTTTCAGTAAAGTTGTTGACATGTGTGAGAAAAACCACAGTATGCAGGTGAAGGCAAGGCTACTTACTTACTTACTTACCACCTACTGTTCATTATTTCAAGTAACAATTTAGACGCTCTGAATAAGTTCATTTGAATAATTGTATTTTTGTTGACTAGTGCCACCTTTATCTTCACAACAATTAACCATTGATAGTAGACACATTTTGTTTAAAATCTAGTAAACTTACCATGTTATTTCTAGTAAGGTATTCTTTCACTTTTTCAGTGAAATGGTTAGTTGTTATCAAAAATCAAAAATCCTAGCTATTATAATTATGTTTACTTGTACCACTACTTATCCCATGTTTAACCAGGTGAACCCTACGGAGATATTTTTGCATCTTTCATAACTCTTAAACACTTTGAGGAAGTTTGAAATGTGTTGACAATCAAATGTGTTGAAAATCTTAACGTCTCTCTCCACGGTGCTAAAAAGCTTGAATTAGGTTATTAAGCTCAAAGCAAGCCATTTTGTATATCAAAAGTATGAATTGGTTGGTGTGAAACTGTAATTTTAAGGGTAAAACCTAATTCCTGGAGGTTTTTTGAGCTCCTGGTCAATTAATTTTGCCCACATGGTTCTTTGATCAGTTTCTGTCTAGTGTTCAGGGGAGACCTTGTCCCTGCAGAGACCTCAAGGTGTTGAATGATTTGTGGTAAATGATGACTCATTGTGACTTGCAGACACTGGCTAGATGTTTGACAGATTGGCCACATACTGCTGGAAGATATTCGTCTGTGTAAGTGGATTTCCTGCTGTCTTTATGGTGTTGCCTTCCAATGAACACAGGTCTCTAGCATTAGTAGTTACTATCCTCTTTCACTCAAACCTGTGTGGTTAGGTGTTTCTGATGTACTGTTTGAGAGATTCTTATTTACAATGGTGCAAAGTTAAAACTATTAAAGGACAGGTGACAGAGGTGCATGTACAACATGTGCAAGTAGGTTGGTGCAGAGTCTACCAATACATAACTTCTACAATGCCAATATAGGCCTGATAACTAATGTGAGATTTTTGAACTGTTATGTAGCTTGTGTACTCAACTGCCAAAGATATAAACAGACAAAGTTGATTTGAGCTTAATTTTGTGCCATAGAGAAACCATTATACCAAATGCACAATGGCTAAGGGCAGAATTACTTTACAAACTTTATGTGATGCAGTAAAGAAGAATGAACTTTTGTTCAGGCTCACAAATTTAGATAAACAGATAGCTCAAATACATTCCTGCATTCAATGAACAAATTGCCAAAGTTCAGACCAGAATGAGTGCCACCAAGGATAATTAGCCTAGCCAATGCTGATAAGTAGTTCACAGTGTTATAAAAAGCAATAGATGTGCTGGAATCTAAGATGGATTACCTGGAAAATAAGAGCCGACAGTCCAATCTACCAACAGTTTGCTGATTTTTGGCATGCAGAAAAGAATGACAGATTTTGAACACATCCTGGGCCAGTATATACAGGAGGATTCCCCTTTTCAAATTGAAAGAGCTCATCATTGCTCTACATTTAACACTTCTTCATGAGCAAGGACAATAATTGTGATGTTTGGGAATTCTCAAAGGAAATGACACGTGATGAACTGAGGCTTTCTATTTATCACAACCTCAGCACAGCTATTCAGAAGAAGGGTAAACTTTTTGCCCTGGTGAAAAGCAGGGTCCACAGGTTGCTGGAATAAGGCATGCAATACATCCTGCCTTGCTTTCCATTGAGTACTCCAGAATGAGATTCCAATCGCCCACTGAGGCACAGGACTTTCTCAACAGCCTGGAATTAATTGCCTTTTTGTCTCCTTCTATCTGCTTAGGTTATTTGTTTTTTCTTGTTTGTTTTGTCTTGGGAGGGAGGGGTTCTGTGACTGATAAATGTATCCTAGTTTATTTTTGTGCTCTACAGGTGTTTAGTTTTAGAATTTGCGAACTGTAAACATTGATATAAATTGAGTTACCCTGCTGTATTGGTCTACTGACTGTCAGGGACTGTCATAAATAATATAAACAGTCTGTGAGCAAGTCTGCTCTTTACTATTCTTAGTTTATTGCTGTATATTTCCCTCCACTCTTTCTTGTTTGAGACATTGGTATTATATAGTGTGGGGTTTCTACGGTTAATGTATCTTTGCTTTATTTGATTGTCTACAACTGTTTCTGGGCTAAATGTTGTTACAGCTTCTCAAGTGCTTATTTTCCCACTTGCTGACCTATTTAATCTGCCCTTATCAAAGGTTACAATATCGTAATCCTAATTCTATTAGCACAAGTGGAGCCCTCCACTAGACTCTCTGGGTAATACCATATACATATTTGCCCAGCTGACATTTGCATAAACATAGCTGACCAATCAGGACATGCCTACCTGAGTACATGTGGAACCCAAAGTATGTAAGCCTAACCTCGCAGGGATCCACTGTGGGGTCAGGTGAAACACAGCTGACACACACACAACCACCCTTTTCACCAGTCTTTGGGCTGATCCCACAAGCACAGACTATGAAAAGAAGCCCAACATGTCCAAGAGATAGAACCATATGACAGGGCGTAGACCATGATGCTGCTGTGCTTAGGTCCTTGACTCATCCCACTAAACAAGCCTGCTGACAGTGGGCGGAGTGTGGGCGGACTACAGTGAGAGGATCTCTTCCCACCTAACCATATAGGCTTGGGAGATGGACTCACAAAGCCAACTAGCAAGGCATTTCTTGGATAGGGCTTTTCCAGCCAGACCCTCTCCATAGCACATGAACAGCTGACCTGGAGCTATCCAGATGACTGCCAGCTTCTCCTGTTTCACGCTCTCCAAGGTGAAAGTGCATCCAGGAGTCAAAGAGTCAAAAAACAATTGGGTGAGGTGAGGAATAAATGTTTCTTTTGAAAAATATATTTATGAATAATTGTCAGCAGAATAAACTGTAGTTTGGTGTAACTGAATTATTGCTGAATTTGCACAAGCTATAGTATATAAAATAATAGACTTAATTGGACACTGTAGATTATCAGGTAAAACTGCACTTGCCCTTGTCTCAGTGGTAATTTACACTCTGTTTGATTAATAAGTTATATATCAAATTAAATAATTGATAATGAGACTCCATTAACATTTTCATGGGTAATTGATAAAGCAATTAGCCATCTGTTTATGAAGCAGATCTCTGAACACATGCTGACTGGTGTAATCCATACACACACACTGACAAAGATCAGAGGACACACACTTGCAGCTGTCACCTCAAGACAAGGTTTATTTCATACTGAAAGTGTGTGTGTGTGTGTGTGTGTGTGTGTGTGTGTGTGTGTGTGTGTGTGTGTGCATGTGTGTGCGTGTGTGTGTGTGTGTGTGTGTGTGTGAGTGTGTGTGTGTGTGTGTGTGTGTGTGTGTGTGTGTTTGTAAATTTACACCTCAAAATGAGGCTTCACCATGTGTTTCATTGTTGACCCAGCAAGTCATGAGCTTGTGTGTGTGTGTATGTGTGTGTGAGGTAGAGCCATCTGTTCTCTGAGTTTTAGGCCATGGCGTGTTTCAACAAAGATGATCTTGAATCAACAGAGCAGTTCACTCACCTGTGACCAAGGCAACTGACTACAGTATTTAATACTGACAACAGTAAATGTCATTGAGTTACACCCACCTGTACCATTTTGTGCTGCTACACTTCTTATCAGGACTTTATTAAAGATCATTATATTTTTCCTGGTGTTTAAAGAGCCTTGTGGGGAGCGTAAGTTGCACATTAATGGTTTTAAGCTGCATTAAATGCTGTCAACAGTAAATGTAAAATGGTTGATCTCTTGAAAGATCTTAAAAATGATTGCCTTCAAACTGAATACAAGAGAGAGATGAAGGTACCATAAACTTTTATGAGTCACATTTGAACCTACACTGACTTTTTGAAGCCATTTTTTTTTCAATTACCGTATGTGATATATTTTCATTCAGAAATCAACAGAGCATGCATACAGTAAAGAGTTTCACATTTATAGACTCCAAATTCAGGCCTGGGAGCTGCCAAGTGCAAGTTCCCTGACACTGGAGCAGTTAGAGGTCATTCACTTTGCATGCCAAGTTTTTCATAACCAGACGGTCCACTAATGTAAAGGTGTGACCTGAAAACCACATGGGCTCTTCTCAAACCTCCAGGCTACCTCTGACCTTTTTTTTCAATTTCAAGTTCAAGTTCAAAATTCATTGTCCTCTGCATAGGGACCACTTGAAATAAATCCTGAGGCACTCCCAATTTAAAACACTATTAATATTTTACATATACAATGAAAAAAATATATAAATGTCATATATAAAAATCATCATCAAAATGACAAACTAGAAATGAACAACTCAAACATTCAGTTAAAACTTTGATTTTATACAAATATTGCAATGCAGTGCATCTTTTCAGTCCAGAGTTAAATATCTCAACAACTTTTGGATGGTTTGCCATTAGAAATTGGTATAGACATTCATGTTCCCCTCAGGATTGATTGTAAAAATGTTGGTGATCTCCTGGCTTTTCATCTAGCTCCATCTACAAGTCACAATTTGTATTTCTCCAATACTTGGACAACAAATATCTGCAAAACTAACGAAATCCCAGTCAGCATCAACTGTACTCTGTTTTAAGTGCTTACATGCTAACATGCTAATATAGATGATAATCATGGTAAACACTATACAATTGTTTGCTTTTGTTAGTTCATTTCAATTTAAATATATGTATATCTGTAGTAGTAATATTGTAATACTACCTTGAAGAAAAATTTTGGCTTCTGGCACTCCCATGAATTTGAGAAATATAGGTGCAATCACTAAAAGACCTTCAATGTCAGTTTCTTTCTGGAGCTATTTATAAAGTCTCGTCTGAGAGGACATGTCTCAGAGAAACCTTTGAAATTACTTATAATTATTCTTTTTTAGTTCCTGCTACTTTCAGCTACAAGAAACAGTAGCAGCTGATGAATGGCCACCTAGTGAATATAAAGATGTTCTAATCCATCTTTAATGATAATTTGGACATTTTGTTATTAATTTCCCATCAGGTTTCCTTGGAGTGACCCTGAATCTGAAGTCTTGCCATGCATTCGCTCCCACTTACAACTTTTATGAGTTTTCTTTACTTGCTCTCTTATTCGTGTCTTATTCCTGCTCCCCACCCTTGTCTGCATGCCTCCTCCTTCATCTAATGTTTATCACCTCTCTTTTTTCTTTCTGCTCTCTTCACATCTCTCATGCCTTTTCCTTTACTTTTATTTTACCCTGACCTTTTTCTCTGAAGCTCTAGTTTCCTTTCCTTTTTACCTGTTCTCCCTCATTCCTCCCCTCCTCTCTTCTCCTCCCCCCTCCTCTCCTCTCCAGGAATCCAATTAATCTTGCCTTGTGCTAATTCCTCATGAGTGCCATTTAGTGGCAGCTCAGCAGGAGGATCCATAAGGATTTAATGTGTTTATTAAAAGTTTGACTGCTGGTCGATGGAGACTTCTCTTCTCCCAGCGGCATACTCTTTGTCTCTGGCAGCAGGACAATGTGTTTGTGTGTGTGTGTGTGTGTGTTTGTGTGTAAATTCCTCAGGGCTGCTGCTTAGTAAATGATTTTCAATATATATGACACGATGGGTGGCTGAAATGAAGCAGACGGAGATGAAGCATTTCAGCTGTCTTGGCTTGATTGAGAAGATACAGAGGTAATATTTTTGTTGTTGTAGGGATATTGCAGCCTTTTTGTGTTGCTGTTGTTTGTTGTTTATTCCATCTTCCATCAACATTCATGACATGAACTTGTTTATACCATTTGGGAGGAAAAATAGTTTTACATTTGTATGCATGAAGTATTTTGGCTCTTGGCCCTGGTGCAGTGAAGGTCTTATGTGAGTTAAGCTGTTAACATTCACCTCTGATACTCTGCAACTGAACATTGTTGTTGCCAAGAACAAATCAATTAATCGGATATTACTTTTTTAGTAGTGTGTTTGGTATGATAATGTTTTCATTAAGCAGATGTATAAGCTTCTGTGTATTTGTAGGATCTTGTTGGCATGGCCAAGCTCTTTGGTTGCAGCCGTTTTTGATTGTTCATTATAGCTTATGGCCTACACAGTTGACCTAGCTGAAAAATATACTGTAGCTACTGAAATGCTAAATCTTTTGTTTTTTAGAGTTCATAACTCATTTATATTTTGTTTAATTATATTATTGGTTGATGTTTGGTTTCTGAACTGCAAAGTTGCCTGGTTTCTTGCCAGAAGTTGAGACTAAGAGCAACTTTAGAAATTACTGAGTAGTGCTGAGAACAAGGAAGAAGTGTGACCAGAGCTAGAGGATATCAGTTTTCTGTTGTCAGGAGGAAGCTGTGAGAGGCTTGTCTAGCTTTACAATGCCAGAGCAAGGTTGAAGTTCTCTCTCTCTCTACATATTACTCATTTGAATGTTGTCTAGATGTAAACATTTAGGGTGTTTTTAAGGCTCAATATTCTATCCATCCATCCATTCAACTGTCGCAAGAAATCTAGATTTTTTTTTTCAAATAAAGTTTTGTTTGAGATGTTATGATACATTTCCCAGTTATTTCTCCTTCGTTTTTGATTTATCATCGTACATTAGTTAACTAAATTGCTTCTATATTTCAGAACTATGGAAATACATGGTCACCAGTGATGTCCTTTGGTCATGAGCCATTAATCCCTTGCTGTGCATTGGAGGTTGTGGTTTCACATCTCTTCTCACTTCATTTCAGTGCTGACCCTCTGCCAGCACAAAAGCTGGCAGGAGGGATTTGTCGAAGAGAAACAAGAGTGGCAAAAAATATCTGTAGATGTTCATATTTCTTCACCCATTGGCAACAATTCAGGGCTGATTTTAGCAAAAGAGTTGATGTACATCTTACTGTGTTCATTAGCGAATGTACAGCGACTTTAGAAAAGGTTGTATATATTGGGACCAAATGAATACATAAGTAGTATTGTGCTGGATTGTGCTGTTGTGTCTCAGGGGTGGATTAGCGTATGCATTTAGCAACAAAACTTGCAAAAAGACATTTTTAAATTCAGACATGACTAAAACGTTTCAAACAGCTTGAGCTTTCTCACCTTAACCCAAAAAAAATCTATTAAAACATTAACCAAAGTTGCTCTACTTGTCTTAAGAGATACACTTTTACAACAACAAATAAAAAACATGACAACATGATTCACATAATTTTTACACTCACCAAACCACAAAGTGATCCCCTGGGCCCAGTGTGAAAACATCAGCATTCAATATGCTTCTCTACTCACTTATTCAGGTTTTTCCCTTTAGTTTGTCACCTGTCTGTAAGTTTATGTAGGGGAGGAGACACAAACAATGAGTTCCAAGTTTATCAGTTTCACCTTATCATTAGCATTATAATGATTTTTTTAGTTTTTGTTGACAGCGTTCATATAACTCATTTTAAGCACTGCAGCTGGGATCATTTTGCCAGAATAGCTTGCAGTTCAGCACCATGGATAGCTCCACTAGCTGAAAGCTGCCTCAGAGGCACCAACCTGAAGAGAAACTCTTTCTCCTAAATTTGAATAAAAACGTACATGTGTGAGCCATCTGTCAGAGAGATGTGAAACTGGATTGTCTCTGAGATATATTTTTAATCATGTGACTGAAGGAAAATTACCTTGAAGTATTTTAGTGTTGACAGTGAGATTTCACAAATGTCTTTGTGTAACTCCCTCCCAAAAAAACCTTTTCATGGATTTTTTATCTGTCTCTGTCTTTTCCTCTTTGAAACTGAAACTTTGATAATTAATTAATTGATTGTTTCATCTTCACATGCGTGCGCACACACACACACGCACACACACACACACACACACACACACACACACACACAAACACAAACACATATCCCTTTGTGACAGGGCAGGGTCCTGTTGAGCAATATCATCTGCCAAGGGACAATTTGTCAAAGCCAGAACATAAAGTTGGCAATGGAGAACCGCTTGACAATCCCAGATACCATAGAGGCCCATTGCCAAGATGAAGATAAGGAGGGGTGGACGGGCAAACCACAAAGAATGCGAAAGTGAAGGCAAGGTTTGGAGGTTGTGGGCTGCGTGACAGCAATGAGGAGAGATGGTTTATTGAAGGTAGACATAGGAAAACATGCAGACTATGCAACATGTTCCTTGAATGGTTTCCTACAATCATTTGTTGAACATTTAGTATTGAACATTTTGTTATTCAAACCAAGAACTCCAAGAAGTTTGGAAGTTCAGCATTTTGAACTACATTTCTAAGCCTGGAGATACATGTTTATTTACATTATTACATGATAGTTACATTGTATTACATCTAAGTGCAGCTGCTAACTGTGCCTCTTACATCTGTATAGCATTAGCTTTCTATTTGTGATTGTGGTTTAAAGCCTGCAAGGGTTGCTGTTATTGTATCCTGTACAGTCGCTCAGAATGTGCTGAATGTTTATAATAACTTTTTACTGTCTCCCTCACCATACACACACACACACACACACACACAAAAAAAAAAAATCAGCTTGTTGTTTACAGCAGTGAGGGTCTTTAACAGTTACTATCACCTGAAAAACCTGTTTTGGAAAGCTAATGGAGTTTATAGCAGCAATCCTGGTTTGGGACAGCTGGAACATAAAAATAGATGGTAGCCTGTATTCATAAAGTGCAGCCTGACAAAATTATTGTGGACAGTTCCCGCCATGATGGACGCACTATGGCTGCCAACATCCTGTAATAACTTATGCAGAAAACCTGCCATCAAACAATCCATCAGTTTATTTATATAGCACTTCTTGTACAGGTGAACACAGATTCACGTAAACTGCGATTTAAGGCAAAAGTCATAAAAATTATAAAGACCAAAGAAACAATATTAGGCCCTACAAAGGTTATATTGGAATTATGGAAAAACAGAATTAGTTTGGACTTAAGTTTTCTGGGGCTTGTTGGGTCTCTAAATTAAATGGGTTCATTTTTATATTCTTTTTTTTCTTGGTGAAACTAAATGTATTCACTTTGTACCCTGGAATGATAATATCTAAAACATTTATTCCACACTGTCTGGGTTCCAGTATTAAAGTTTTCAGATGAGTTATTGTCTTGTCTTTGAAATATCAACCTTGATTTGCCTTTGACTCTAACAACCCACAGTTAATGCTCTTTGGGGAGAGACAGTGCACACAACAATCCAGGGCACACACACTCACACAGTCCTAAATTTACAGCCCACCTGACCACACCTGTGGTAAATGAGCCAGCAAATGGAATACTGCTCAACGCCTGCATGCACATGCACACAGACACACACGCACGCCCGCACACACACACGCACGCACACACACACACACCACACATACACACACACACACACACACACACACACACACATATACAGATTTTTAATGCAAATGTTATAAAGCAAAGAAACTATTCTTATGGATGCATAAAGAAAATCACTCTGTTCAATGTGACAGGTGTGAGTCCCAAAGTACCAGTTACACATTTTTATACATCCAAACACATTGAAAGTATTTCTCACACACACATATGCACATATACCCTTACACATAATTCAAAACTTGAAATCCAGCCACACATAGCATTCGAGACAGTTGGAGAATCATACGATTTTGAGAAAGTATTTCATGGTCTGTTTATTCAAAAATTAAATTTACTCACCATTGCTCTTTTGCACACACAAACACATACACCCAACATGCCCACACATACACTGGATGGAACACTTATACAGAAAGAAGGTCATACTGTATGCACAAACTGACAAACCCACATTACTAAATACCAAGTAAAAATAGAAAGGTAAATCAGAGTGTATTAGCATCTGCATACATATGAATATTTACTACTTATCAGGGGTGTTTCCATGTTCATGAACCTTTTAACATTCTGTCACAGTGTTTTCAATGATTTACACAGCATATATCATTTGCTAAGACCATGTTTTTTTCTCTCATTCGGATTTGCAATTATACAAATGAAAAGGCTGACATTTAGTTTTATATTCAAGGGTAACCAGAGGCAATTCGACAAGTTACAAAATTAGACAAAACAGGAGGCACAGAGTGCTGCACATCATGTCATCATGAAACTATACAATATCCATCTACAGCAATCAAACATTGTATTTTCATAGTTATTTATTTTCGTAGTTAGCATAATATAGTATATAATCAGCAAATGTACATCCGATATTCACTCTTCTTCTAGCCCCGGTCTGGTCTCTGCAAACTCCCGAGGGCTAGCAGCTACATTCAGTTCTCTTCTACAGTCACTATCTAGCTGCTAACTTTGTCATTTGGTGCTGGTTGAGTAGTGCACAGTGGGTTTATCAGATCCTTTTCACCGCATACATCTGCCTGCATCTGGAAACAATGTTAATGAGGGTGGTGAGAGTGAATGAAGTTGTAGAGCAGCAAACCAAAACAACATACTATTAAGGTTTAAATAGAAATAGGTCTATTGATTAGAGCAGTTTTAATTTTGTGTAATATTTCCGCTTATATAGCTTTTTTTTTTATTAAACCATTAAAATTTACAGTCCTTGGAAATTACATGTTGCATACATATACACACATTTGAATTTCTCATAGAAATAATGAGTTCCCTAGCCCCCAATGCCCCCACTACATGACCTAAACCCAAAATCTAGCGTAAAACAGGCCAAAATACTCTCACTTCCCAAAATTGTCCTTTCTCTGAAGGTCTAAAGCTGAAACTGGTCCTCACAAAGATAGTACAAAAGCATACACACACTTACACATACACACTGTAATAAGGTTTCAACCTGTGCAGATCAGTCACAATGAAACAGCTTTGGAAAGAAGCCCGAAATTTACAAGAGTAGAAGTCATTAGAACTTTCTAACAGAAGCTGACATACTGAGTGTTTATAAAGTGTGTGTGTGAGAGAGTTTGTGTGTGCATGTGTGTGTGTGTGTGTGTGTACAGAGTGAACAGACCCACTCCATTATCCCTGGTCAGTCTTTAACAAGCTCTGAAAGTCTGAGACCCTGTACAACCCAGCAGCTGTGATTTACTGTCATCTACCAAACAAGCATCCAAACACACAAAATACGTGAACTACACATCAACACACTGTGTCTCTAAACGCACACACCATTTAACTTCCCGACACACACTCACATACCTTGTTATGAACGTGCACACACACATTCACACCCTTTCTGCTGACACTCTGATGCACAGTCTGTCTTCACACACATACACACACTTTAACAGTCATCTAAGTTGATGGGCTCATCAATTTTTTAATCTGCATTGTTCTTAGGACAGCAATTACCGGCCTTCCCCCTTGTCACATTGGCCAATAAAAAGTGGTCACACAGGGTGAATAGCTTGTTATTGTAATAATTACAGTGGTTATAATTCTCTTCTCACCACTCTTCTGCTCTCTGTCAGTTTTGCTCTCTGTGTTACTTTTTCCCCTCAGTTCCTCTCCATCATGTTTTTTTTTCTTTCTCCTCACACTCCTTCCCTTCTCTCACTTTTTTAAATTTCTGTGGTGTCTGAGCTTGTTTTTCAGGGAGGCACAGGTCGATGGCTGCATTTTTAGGGCGTGTGCTTTCTTTGGGGTTTTTTGTGTCTAGCTACATAGATAGTCTGACACAGAAACATCACAGATGGAATATAAACTTTGAGTCTGTGTGTCTTCTGTTTGAACAACAAACAGACAGAGAGAAAATAAGGATTATTGAATGTATAAGATCCACTCTATCTACAAACTACACACAAACAAGTTCACTTTTGTCAGTGAAAATGTGTCAAATGTGTTTGTAATTCAAAGGACATTTTATATCTTTTATCATTATACTCGTCTTCATAACTACCCTACTCTTCATCACTACACTCCTTTTCATCTCTACCCTTCTCTTGCCTTTTCAGGCAATTTATTTCAACTCTCAAACTTCAATTACTAGGTTCTTTAAGTAATACATTTCACCCTCCTGATCTTTTTTTTGTATTGCAATGCATTTAAGCTTTCAGCTTTTTCAAGCAATATTAATTTCAAATTTCTGCATTTTCAGATGTGCTTTGCAATTTATTTCAGCTATCAGCATTCACACACATTTTCTGCAGGAAATTTAGTTTTCTAGTTTATCGTATACCCTTTTACACCCCCTCAGTTCAACCTCTGAAACAGGCCTTTTCATTTCCTGTCTCTTAAAGTAGTAGGATTTTGTGGAAACTTCTCAAACACAATGTATATTCAAGCCCATTTCCTTAGCAACAAAGGCTACAGAATGGAGAGTTGTTTATGGGCATGTGCAAACAATCTGATGTCATCATGAGTGGAGGTTCAGAGCAGGCTGAAGCCTGGGCTTTTGACTTTCAGGGAACATTTTTACATACCTTCACTTCAAGTTTTGGACCTTTGACCATGTTTAAAATACACATCTGACATTATAACAGTATAAAATTGTCAGAAAATCTCTAAAAGCATGATATCTCCCCTTTAACCCTCCTATTGTGTTCCAGTCAAATTGGACTGATTAACTATTAAGTTTTCTCTCTAAAAAATGTAATTAATTTAATCTGATTGTCATAAGATTCCATGACTTTGTCCAAAATGAGCAGTCATCAGAAATTAATGAGTGAGACTACACTTAGTGTATAAAATTCAGGCACATGCCCATTCATTAGATAGAGACACTTCCTCTCCCAGATCCCCACATACATGTGAGTTCGAGGGCACAAACATACATACAAACCTACACATACACACACATTGGTGAGGAGGAAAGATGCCAGGAAACTGACAGTGAAGATGCATTAGAGGAGGAAGTGTCAGAAGTTGAAGACAACACAGAATATGATCCAGACCAAGAGACAACCGATGTGGAACAATCCAGTGATAAGGAAGAGAGTCCTGCTGAGGTTGTTGTTACATTCTGGTCAAACAATGGGAATTTGTCCTGGTCTTCATCCCCACCTGAGAGGAGAGGTCAGTTGTTGACAGATAATGTTATCAGGATGATCCTAGGACCAACGCGATACACCATATTCTGGTTTGATAACAATTACTATAGCTCAAATAATCAATAAATTATACTAATTTTACTCAACAAAGTTGTATTAGCTCAGTTAAATGGGGCCTTACTTCCATAAATGCAGTTTGGGGTTAACATTTTATCACCTTTCACCCCTGCTTGTTTTTTGGAGAATTCAGTTAAGGTACAAGTTCAGACAGTTGTTTATGTCAATATACTCACTGTGAGGATGTCAGTGGAGAACAGGAAATTGACTGTATAAATTTTCAGCTTCCTGCGTGCAACATTGCCTAGCTGTACTCTGTGCTCCTTTCAGCGTTCAAGCAGGGATTGTGGTTTAGAGCAGTTAGAGCTTGATTAACCTGGACAGCAGGGTGGTCGCATTTTCGACTTTGAGTGGCACACAAACACCTGCTGTGAAGAGCTGGTTGTTTAGAGCTATCAGCTTAATGTCTGGAATCTAGAGCAGAGACAGGAAGATGTGACAACAGCTACTTCTGTCATCTGGAAAAATATGCAGTTCTCATGCACAAGTAGAGAGTTTGTGAAAACAGTATGTGTATGTGTGTATTCCTGTATAACTTAATGTTTCCGCTAGTGTTTTCCCAGAGGCCAAAGGAAACCTGGCCTCCCCATAGATATATTCTAATAAAGAAAACAAAATTTACTATTCTCATGTATGTCTTTTACTGATTTCTGTCAATCCTGTATTATCAAAACTCTTTCAGCTGGTGTAGCATGGGAAACAGCGCCCCTCTGCTACAATGTGTAGTTGATGTCCTCTGCACTGTGTAGTGGACAGTAAAATACATCACTCAAAGGAGGCCAGGTTTGCCAATTAAGATTTAGGCCAAGCTTGACTGAGCTCAACACTGAATGGTCAATGCATTGTTTAAAAAAATCAAGGGAGGCCAGGTTGAACCTGGCTTCTCACTAATCAAACACTGTCGTCAGGCAGTTTTTTTATGAAGACGATTTATCATCATGAAAAAAAAAAAAAAAAAAAAAAAAGCCTGTACGGAATAGCTGGCGGGACCAGTTAGCAGTTTAGCAGAATGGATGGAGATGGGACCTCGAGTTTCTTGTAAAAAATGACATTACTAAGCTTGCTTTTGAGCTGCAACTGAAGATAAAACAGAATGGGAGGCCTACCCCGAGGCTGGACCTGACTCAGGGGAGAACTGAGGGGAAAGCTAGGTCTTTTTGTGATGTAAACTTCGCAAGAACAGAATGGCTAACAGGAAGTGCAAAGCTAAACCGGCTTTTCTGCTGGCATTGCCTCCTGTTTCACTGGATGAGCCACTCCTTGAACAACCCATGGAGCACAACAGGATTCATTGATCTGACAAACCTCTCTCACATCAATAAGTTGCCTGTATGTAGCAATAAGTTACCTGTGTTTCCTGCTCCAGAAAAGCAATTGTACTATATCAAAAGACATTTCACTACAAACTGGATAATATTGTAACAAGTGCTTCAGAGGTCTATAGTGGAGGAACTGGGGCATCAGTTGAAACAAGCTATGGCATAATATATTGTATGCATTTCTTCATCTCAGTTTTAAACAAAACTTTCAAAGTTTAAAGGACAATTGTACACCAAAGGGTCCATACTGTGCCAGGAGAACACAGACCAACATAAACGTTCTGCCTTAAAGATGCAGAAATAAAAAACAGCCATTTTTCAAATTCAAGATTCAATTCAATTTCAAAGTCATTTCCTCTTGTTACACTTATTGACATTTGTCTTCTCGACTTTCACCAGCCAGCCAAGATAGCCTCTCCTGTTATTATTGCTAAGACATTCAGTCTAACTTGTCCACAGAGGTGAAATGAAATTTAAACTTTGTTAAATGCCCGCTTTATCAGAGATGTCAGCAGATGGCTGTTTTGTGATTGGATTTTAGTGTCAAAGAGAAAAATCAGACACTCGGATGTAGTAAACAAGAGAGATTTAGAGAGCTGCTGCAGTGTTGTGGACAGGCGATATTTCCCCATCTTCCTCTCCTCTGTGTCATGTATCAGTATTACACTGTGAGAGAAAATTACCAACAAGATTGGAGAGTGTGTCTCTGATCCTTGGACATCATCCACTGTGGGGCCATCTTGTTATCACACCTACACAATAAAACATCAGCACATGAGAAGTGAAGGTTACAGTGCAGTGTGCCACCATCATGGGAAAAAGATATACAGTGCACCTGCCAGCGTTATTGCTCAGCTGTCCGAAACAATCAAAGAATGCTGGCAGGTTGTGTTTTGTGCAGTTTACAGTGATGCACTGTGAATTTAAGTTAGTAAGACTCAAAAAATTTCACTCAACCACAAGTTACTCTATGTTTTCTGCTGCAGGAGGACAATGTTTACAATAATCATGCTAAGACCTCAGAAAAACTAGCAGAAACTGAAAGTGAGAAAAGGGAAATGAGACAAAATGTCTACAGCCACGCTAGCGGCTCTTTGAGGCTGTAACGCTCATTGTGTATAGCAGTATTACATAGTTTATTTGTGTGAAGCTGGTGTAAGCAGAAAGGTCATCATGTTAAGGCAATTATGAAATTTTATGATGTCATTGTTGTTGTTGATGTTATGTTGTGAGTGAGCCACATTTCATGGCAATCCATCCAATAATATTTTGAGACATTTCACTAAAAAAAACCCAAAAATAACAATAGAGGGAAAGTCAAAGAATCACCAAAGTATGCATAATCATCTGAGGACCATCAATGTCTATGCATACAGAAATTCTTAGAAATCCCATAGTTTTTGAGATAATATTGTCTCCACCAAAATGTTGAACCAAAACACCAACCATCATTGCCATACTGCTAACTTGGCTAGAAAGAAAGCACTTGCCTCTGATGAAAGGGGGAATATAATCAACACAAATGAGCAATGGAATCCTTAGATAATCAAAGCACATTAATTTATTGTGTTAGTTAAAACATAGCTTCATCATTTATGGCAAGACAAAAGCATAGTTTCTGTATAGCAGCATACAAACAGTGAGAAGTCATCCATAAACACATATAAATCAACAGCAGAGACAAAATGTTGCTCAATCTGTTAGATCCCATTGTTATTTATGTATATGTATTTGTCTATATGCATGTATGTTTGATGTCTAGATCCATACAATACAAATGATGCATTCGAAATTCAAAATTCTAGATGAATACATGTATCAAAGGTGATGAAAGATGAAGGTGCTTGGAAGTTATATTCTCACAGTTTGCTCAAATGGATATTCAAAGGGATATTCTTTAGCTTTTTTTGGAATTTGCAGGATTTTCTACTTTATGCACTGTTTTCTGTGGCAAATTATAGTGGTTCCATCCATTATGAATATGATCCTTATTAAGTTAACTCATTAAAACATTTAGCCCATTTTCTGTTTATTCCTTTTGTTGGTTTTGTTCATGATAAAAAAGTCACGGCATAAGGGTACTATCCAATCAGCAGGAAAGTCAACGGTATGAGGTACCACAAAGACACCAACATAGAAAATACTGTTTGTTAAAATTCTGAATTCATCTGAATAATTTGGCACATTGTTATTTTCACTACAAAGAAGTAAGACTACCATCTGCCACATGTTTTGATTTCTATGATCCTGTCTGACAGTATTTTTTTTATTTTTTTTATTTTTTGATGATGAACTGATTTTCTAATTGAGAAAAAATATTTATATGGCAAGTAAAATGTATATGTAATTATCTCGTATAAAAATCACTTGCTTTTGCCTGTAATAACATCAAACTTCCAGTATCACATGATTCTACAATTCCACAATCATACCCTTCCAAATCTGTTTATTTCTCTCTTTAACTGACAACACATTTCTTTGTGCTTGTTATCCTGCTCATGCATATCAGAGTGAGCAGGAGAACAATAATAAAATTAAAATAATATGTGTACCTAGAGAAAAATCTGCATGAAAATCATGTAGATCCATTTCCATGGCCTTAGTCTGGATATATTTATCCGTGACTTGAAGCACCTGGCTGCTGTAGAGACTCAACTGTTCTCACCTCAGCATCTGTCAGGTCGTCCTTGGCTGACAGATTGGTAGCTGCCTAGTGGTGGTTCAGCGGCTGGTCACAGCTGCTGGCCAGCCAGGTGGCTGCTAACTGGCTGTTGGCTGGCTGTCTGATTAGCCATCAGCTGCTGGCCGGCTGTGTGGCTGGTTACCTGCTGTTGCCAGGCTGTGGGATGGAGACTGGCTGCTGGTGTACTGATTGGCTTGTTCTCATTTTGAAGGACTGAATGGCTGGGTAAAATGAAATCAGAGCTTGTGACCCTGAAAAACAACCAGAAAGACCTCTTATGAAAACACAAATGTATAACAAAGATATGTTGCATATTAATATGTGGTTATATGGTGCATATTTAAATTGTATAGTATAATAAAGAGAAATAAAAGGAAATTTCAGTATTTTCCATTCTGGTGTTATTTTGTTTTTTCACTTTGTTGTTTTTAAGAAAGAAGGCTGTCAATATTGCCCTACGTGGTTCTGTCCTCTCAGTAGCTTACTATTGATTCAGTATAGATTGAGTGGCAATCACTTGTCAACAGACTGACTAAGCACTAATAGATCTGTGTCCTTTATTGGACTTAGATAGGGGAATTGTGAAACAGATGAATCTGTGCATGCAACTAATATTGACAAGTGAGATGTGCCTAATCACATATAACTGATTCACAATCAATAACCAAACAAAAAATATTCAGTAGGATAGGTTCACTATTTTATCTCCCTTAACCTCACCAAACCAAGTCATACTAACCTTGCATCTCTAAGAGCTGCTCTTCACCATGTGCTGATAAAACCTGCTAACAGTTATGAAATGTGAAACCAAAAATACAATACAATGCTACAATGCTACAATGTTTCAATGTTATAATGATCATTTTCAACACATATGTAAATGTGTTAACATAGGATCATCTCGTGTATAGTATGAAATCATAGTAAAAATACTGAACATCCAGGATCCAGTCTATATACAGGTGGTAGTGAAATGTGAAATAATTAAACAAGTGAAGTGTAAAAAAGGCCCAGTGAAGGTGAAGAAATATCTCATAACACAAAAAAATAAGAAAGGCAACTTGGCTGGGTCTGTTTATACAATGATCTTTGGTATAACTATGCAGTAGATGCTAGGACAAAACATTAGGAAAAACATAAAAGGAACAATAACATGAAAACTGAGAATGAGATAAGAAAACAAACAAGATAGATGAGGATGATGAGGCAGAGAGTTGGGAAGTGAGCCAGCTAAACCAGTGCTAACATCCACAGCAGCTAGAGAGCCACGCCTGGATGAATCACTGTGAGATGGAGTTTCACTCTACAAGGCTACTAACCTCATCTTCGGCCAGGTGAAATCACTGTGTGACTAAGGATAACCCACATGCTCAGAACAGTCTCACAGTAAGGCAGGTACACACTCATAAAGTCAGCCAGCTGTCAGAGATATGAACCATGCAAGCCAAGACGTATCTTGGTTCCCAATGGCATTTTGTATATGGATTCTGACTAAATTAAGAAGTCAATGTCAATACCAAGTCAGGTGGTGCTAGATGGACAGGAAAGACAAGCACATATAAAAATGGACTAACACTGGGCATTTTTAGGATGCATACTTAAATAAGTAAATAAAATAAATACATTTTAAACCAAGCTGGCAGTGATGGCAATGAGTGATCAATCCACTACTTTGATCCAGGCTGAAATATCTCAACAACCTTTGGACGACTTGCCATGGAATTTGGGATACAGACATGGTCTGTCAATGATCCCCAGATGATGAAGTCTACTGACTATGGTGACGCCCTGACTTTTTCTCTATTTGTTGTTTTGAGTGAAATATCTTGACATCTGAACTGACATATACTTTGGTACAACTATTCATGTCCCCCTCAGAATGAACTGTAATAACTTTGGTGATTCTTGTGCCATAATCAGGTCAAAACTGTAACTTCTCCGATACTTTGTTTATGACGATACATCTGAAAAATGAATGACATTCCCATAAGACTCAGCTGTATTTTTTTGTTAGTGCTAATTCACAGAGGTTAAGCTAAAATGTTGAAAATCACCTGTTATATCATATCAGCATTGTCATTGCAAGCATTTAGCCAAAAGCACGATCACTCTGAAGAACAGGGCTGCTAGTGTGGTTGTAGACTTTTAGTTTTTTCAGATAGAAAGTGAAGCAAGCATTAGATGAGGTGCAATTGCAAACCAAGTCAATGGTTTTCTTGGAAAAGAACTGTGTGTGTATCCTGGGGGTTTATGAATCTACACCATTGGTCTTATTTGTATACAAACACCTGACATTTGGGCACAGATTATTTGGACTGAGATATCTGATAGCTGTCTCATGCCTCTTGGTCATGTGATCAAACATGCTGACTGCTGCTTCCTGTGACAGCAGCTATCAGCTATCCAGCTGCTGTAATAGGAAGCATATATATGCTCCTATCAAAATCAATTACAGCTTTACTGGAGAGATAATGTCCTACTGTCTGCATGTGCTTATTATCAATTCAAGTCAAAGTGTTTATTGTCATATGCACAGTTAATAAAAAGTTTTCTTGTACAATGAAATTATTTTCTTTTATAGAAAGGTATAGAAAGTGATAAGCATAAAAATAAAAGGAAATAATGAAATAAAATGTCAGGAGAGATAAAAGAAAATAATAAAACATCCATAGAACACCATGTACAATGTACAATATACAAAGTAGTATTAGGCGACGAAATATCTGTATAAAATCCTATATACAGACAGTTGGTAAATGTCTGTGAGTGTGGAGTGTGCACTGTGGAGTGTGTATGTGCATCTGTGTGTGTATGTGTGTGTGTGTGTGTGTGTGAGAGAGGTGGGTTAGGGCAGAGTCAGGGGCAGTGGATTGGGTCTGTTGATCAGTCTGATGGCTTGAAGATAAAAGCTGTCCCTCAGCCTAGAGGTCCTGCATTTCACACTTCTGTACCTCCTGCCAGAGGGCATAAGTGTGAAAAACCCATGTTGGGGGTGGGTGGACTCTTGGATGATGCTGCAGTCTCTTCTATGGACTCTTTAGTGGTAGATTTCATGCAGAGATGTTAGGGACACCCTGTTGATCTTCTCAGCAGTCGTTAACACTGTCTGCAGGCATTTGTGGTCCATGGCCGACTGTTTTCATACCAAACAGTGATGCAGCTGGTCAAGATGCCCTCTATAATGCAACTGTAGAAGCTGCTGAGAATACTCAGTGACATGCCTAATTTTCTCAGTCTCCTTAGAAAGTACAGCCATTGTTATGCTTTCTTTACCAACTGGGTGATGTTACATGTCCAGGTGAGGTCATCACTGATGTGGACGCCCAGGAATTTAAAGCTGCTGACCCTCTCCACCTCAGACTCACGGATTGTCAGAGGTTGATGAGGTCTCCATTCCTTGCTCATGTCCACTTTCATCTGCTTGGCCTTATCTGTGTTGAGAGAGAAAGAGGTTGTTGCTGTCACACCATGTCACCAGACCTGCCATCTCTCTCCTGTATGCCATTTCATCATCCCCAGTGATCAGACCAATGACAGTAGTGTTGTTGGCACATTTCAGGATAGTGTTGTCCTTGTGTGAGGCAGCGCAGTTGTGGGTTAATAGTGTGTAGAGCATGGGTCTGAGGACACATCCTTGTGGGGTGACAGTGTTCATCACCATATTGTTTGATGTCAGGTTTTCATTTCTGACAGAATTCTGGCAGTCTGCCAGTGCAGAAATCTAACAGCCAGTTACAGAGTGTGGGGTTCAGGGCAAGGTTGTACAGTTTGTTTGTGAGTTTGTGGGGGTGGACTGTATTAAAGGCTGTGCTATAATCGATGAAAAACATTCTGATGTAAGCATCTTTGTTTTCCAGGTGGGAGAGAGCTATGTGCAGAGCAATGAGAGATGTCCTCAGTGGATCTGTTGGGGTGGTATGCATACTGCAGGGGGTCCAGTGACTCAGGTGTATTACTCTGGATGTGAGCCAGAACCACTTTCTCAAAGCGCTTCATTATGATTGAGTGAGTACAAGTGGCCTGTAGTCATTCAGACAAGTGGCTGGGCTCTTTTTGGGGACTGGGATGATGGTGGTGGGTTTAAATCAGGTTGGGTTTGTGGCCTTTGCAAGGGACAGGTTAAGAATAGTGGTGAAAACATCAGCCAGTTTTGTAGCACATGTCTTGAGGGCCCACCCGGGGATGTTATCTGGACCTGCTGCCTTGAGGGGTTAATTCTCCTCAGGACTTTGTACACATCAGCTGGTGAGACAGTCAGTGGGGGTTCTTGTATGTTCTGAGTGTGTGAGAGCCCCCTCTGGGTTTCACTGTTGGAGGTCTCGAAGTGGGAATAGAATTTATTAAGCTGTTCAGGTAGGGAGATGATGGTGTTGGTTATTTCCGTGGTGGTGCCTTTATAGTCCTGTTGTATAGATCTGTTATCGGCCTTGCCACCTGCGTCTGGCATCAGCAGCCGAGTAGTAGCCTTCCAGTTTCTGTTTGTATTGCTGTTTTGTCTCTTTGATTGTTTTCCACAGCCTGTACTTTGCTGTTTTGTACTCCACCTCATTGGCTGATCTAAATGCAAGAGAGCGAACACACAGCATGTGTTGTACTTAACAGTTCATCCAGGGCTTCTGGTTTGGATATTTTCTGACCTGTATGGTGGGTACTATAGTGTCAATACAGTTACTGATGTAACCAGTCACTCATTTGGCATTCTCCTCTATGTTTTTAGAAGAATTCTCTTATGTGGCTGCAGCTTTAAACACATCCCAGTCTGTGTGAGCAAAACAGTCCTGCATAATGCTCTCAGTACCTGGGGACCAAAGTTTGACTTGTTTACTCACAGGGGTAGTCTGCTTGAGCCTTTGTCTGTAGACTGAGTACAGAAACAGAGTGGGGGAGAGGGGCAGCTTTGTAGGCATTCCAGATGTTGCTTTATACATGATCCAGAGTATTCTGGTCTCTCATAGTTATATTCACATACTGTTAATATTTTGGTAGCATAGCCCGTAGATTGCAGTGGTTGAAGTCTCCCAAAATGATGACAACAGCATCAGGGTGTGCGGTTTCCTGAGCACTGATGGCATCATGAAGTAAATTGAGTGATGATTATTTAGCACGTAGTGGGATATAAACTGCAGCTTAAAACACATCACTGAATTCCCTTGGTAGATACAGGGGTCAACATTTCAACAGTAGCAGTTCCACATCTGGCAAACAATGCTTGTTTATGTATGCTTGTATGTCTCCACACCACACGTTCACAAAAAAGCACACACCTCCCCCTCTAGCCTTACTGGACGAAACAGTGCGGTCTCTTCAGGGAATGGAATGAGTCTGTAGCTGTATTGCTGAGTCCAGCTCACTGGCTGACAGCGTCTAGTTCATTAGCTTGTAAAACTTATTTTTCAGTGGCCACATGTTAGCCAACAAGAGGATTGGTAGCAGTTATCAATTATCAGGAGCTTTTAGCCTAGCATGGAGGCTTCCTCTCTTGTCTTGCTTGTGCCTCAATAAGGGTCTCCTCTGGTTGCCTTCTTCACTCAAGCACGGTGCTGGATTGCCTTCTCTGAGGCGGTGGTTTGGTGTGGTGTGAAAAATGTAGTCCAGGTCCGAAAGTATAAGAACGGTGAATACTGTAAACTCTGTGTTCAAGAGCGGAGCACGAAAAGACGTCTGCCAAAGGATGTATATTATATTGACATGAATATTATGGATAATGGAGAAAAATATCATAGATAATAAAGGTGAATCTCTCTATCTCCCTATCTCTCTGCTCCCTCTTCACTCTGCAGAGGGAAGGGATCCAAATCTTTTACATAATTGATGAGGTAATGAGGAATAGTCCACAGCAGAGATAGAACAGGTTGAAGGCCACCTGAGACCAAGGTGTGTTTGTCTCTGTACCAATGTGGACAGCTGTGGCTGCGTGAAGGATGCAGAAAGAGGATTCAGACTATGTGTTTGAAAGCATGCCAGACACATAGCAGAGTATATAACAGGCTTCCTGGCCTTGGACAGACAGAATTGGCTAATGTATTTTCTCCTTGTTATTGCATTAAGATCAATAAATAGGTTGCTTCAGCATATTCTTCACTTAGTTAGTTGAAACACCACAACCATTTTACATTTTTTAAATTTTGTTTAAAAGGATTTTGGCAGATTTAGAACAAACTTCTCCCAATAAATTTTGGATGCATCTGGGTGGTCCAATCTGACCACATTACCATGATTAGTAGCACTTTTCGCCCACCATGATGAAAATTCAAAATTTTTGAAAATATTTAAAATTTACATAAAGAGGGAAGTTAACTAACTTGCCTCCACTTTAATGTTTTTCTTTTTTTGTTCCCACAGGGTGCCGTCTGCCTTTATTTATCTTGTATTTGTTGTAAAAAGAAAGTGTTTTACATAAATTCAGAAGAAGATTAAAAAAAAAACAGATAAGAGAGAGTCAGTGTTTGCTCAGTGTGATTTTATTTATCACACATGGTGAAGACAACATGGTGGGCTGAAACATATGCGTCGCCATGCTCGATAAATAAATCTGGAAGCAGCACACAGAGAGTTGGACATCCCTCCTTTTGTGTGAGGCAAAAAGGTCAAAGTCTTTCACAAACTTTCCACATTAACACTCCACCAGAGAGTGCAAATGGATTTACATTTGGGAATTAAAACTGTAATCAGATTGTCCCCATGGGGTAAAACTGGGTAACATCTGTCCGCTTTGGAGAGCCGCTATGATAAAACAAATTCTACGAGACAATAAATGGCACAATAAACAACACAGAGTGGGCAGTGAGATAACATCCACGTAACACCAGTGGATGGCTCAGGTTAACAGGCGTTTGTTTAACAACGCTTCAGCAAACAGGATAAAAGACTGTTTGTTGTTGGGTTGTTTCCTGTTGTGCAGAGACCTGGAGGCAGATTCCAGAAGTCCTACAGCGTTCAATCTTTTCCTATCTTGATTTGAGTTGAGGTTATCACTTGTAGCCTCTCAATGTGTGTGTGTGTGTGTCAGTGTGTGTGTTTTATTATCTACTAAACTAACATTTATGTCATTTTTTTCTAAATATCTGATGGTGGAAGAAGACATATCTGCCTCCTCTCCAGATCTAACCATTTCTCTCACACACACAATGAGAGTATGGAGATTTTGGGGATATTGCAGCATGTTTATCCTGTTTATCTTGCAGAAACTAATAAATATTATAATCCAACAGCCCTCTTGATGGTTTTATGAAGTGGAGTTAAGGGAGCTGAGCAGCACAGACCCAGACAACCTCGGAAATCCATCTGCTTGCTAATTCTCATGGTAGCTATGAAACTCCTACGTTGCCCTGTGGGGCTATCGATTGTATCTGTTTCTCTTGTCAATGTGAAAAAAAAAAACACGATAACACCAATAGCTGCTTAGTCAGCTATTATACAGATAAATTATCCTTGGGGTGGAGGAGGAAGGAGAGAATAGAGAAGAGGAGATAAACGAGGGAGATGGTGGGAAATGAAATGTAGTAAAATAACAAAGATGGGGATAAAGGGATGAAGATAAGAGAAAGTAAGAGGAGACTGTACAAGTACAAAAATGAGAGCGAGAGGAGGGGGAGGTTTGAACTTTGTGTCGTTCGATTTGGAGTTTATTCAGAGTTAGAAAGTTGTAGAAAATATAAGGAGATCTACTGCAGTTACTGCAAATACAGTTTTAATAAGTGCAATCATTCTCTCAACAAGAACTGTGTCATTACTGCCCCTGCATACACCAGTTCCTCTGTCTCAGATCATCTTATGTACTGCCTAGTCATAGTGTTCCAGCATTCCTGTTTTCTGGCAGCCTGTTACCAACCCCTGCCTGGTTCTTGACTGTTCTTTTTGCCCTCATTGACTGATTTCCTGTTGCCAACCTTTGTCTGCTTAATGAGTAAACAACTTTTGCCTTTTACTGCCTCTTGAGTCATGCTTTCGAGTCTTTATCCCTGTGTCCAGAGTTGTTAAAATTACAGACTTAAAGGGGCACTCCAGCAACTTGCTATTGGACTTTAGAGAGACAAATAAAAAAGAGACAGGTCACAATGGGTGCAGCAGAAGGTGCTTCTCATTACCTTATTTTCATGTCTCCTCACTCCTCAGGTGACTTGGAAATCACTTCGGTCCGCCACCGTGATGGATGTCTCAATTCCCTTATTGTTGTTTGGAAGAGCGAGGAGCGCGGAGACTGCCTGCAAGAGGCTTGAGACCATCCATCGCGGAAGTCTTTTATCAAACTGACGCACCCCTTTATTGAACCAGAACCAACTAAGGTTTAGATATTTTCTGATTCCCAATCTTATTCAAATTTGTTCTATTTGTGTTCACTGTAGGTCTGATTAATAAAGGAAACATAAAACCACTTTCATCATTCATCAGAAAGATTTTCTTTGTGTGCATCATGAATAGTATCACAGTCAGGGGAGGAGGTGAGTCTGTTTTGTTTTTTTCTTGAGGCTAAAGAAATTCTGGTGTGTCTAAGTGTGTCAGATAGGAAGTATATTTTGACATGAGCTACTAAATTATAAGACATTCCCATCATAGATTTAAAAATAAACTTTGCTGCCAGCTCATGTGCATTCAGTCTCTGAGCAGCAACTTTACCAACTGACAGATCTGTTCACAATATAATGTGCGGATGCTTATCAAACAGTTTATTTTAAAAGAAGTGAAGTATGTAGAGATATTTCTCTTTTCTCATATCATCATGTACACATACTAATTACACTGGCAGTGGTAATTGTGTGCTCTTGTTATTATTCGGACAGATCAGCACATACTCCAAGGCATCCATCAAAAGGCACTAAAGAGTTGTAGACTGACAGCTGAGCCATCTGTGCTGCAGTCATCAGAAACTGACATTACCTCAAGATCATGGTTCAGAGGAAATTACGTCTCAATCCTGTATATATGTGTTCCCTCAATTCCTCGTCCCTCACATCTTTCCTTGAAATATATGGTGGTGCAGACAGTGAACAGCAAGCAGAATTACCTTTTCATCAGTGTTTATGTAAAATCTGCATTGTGAGACATGCTGTAACAACTTTGTAGTTGCAGTTTCCATTCAGTTGATTTGTGCTTAATAGCAGTCTTTGTGAGCATGCAGTACTAGCCTTCTCCTCCATTATCTTTTAAAGTGTGTACTAATCTGAAGGTCCTCAGTAGATGCTTGTGAAGTTTAGAGACTTGCTATACAAACATCAGTGTGCTGTAGGCGTACCTGTTTTCCCGAAGCTGATGCATTCGGACACATTTAGATTGGAAGTCAAGAATACTGACTGCAACCATCAACTTCTGACTTGCAATGGATTGCAGCATAAGACCCTCCATGCCTATACGTCTTTCAGATTACACACTCTCAAGTAGCACAGGCTTTGTGTTAAAAATTTGAAGATGACATCATCTGTTCACCCTGATAACATAACCAGGGTTATTTTCTCAGACTCCCACCATTGTCATACAAGACATTGTTTTCACAGGGCAAGTAGTTCACCTCATGGCAAGTAATAGTTCACCTAATGGCAAGTAATCTAATCTTAATGTGTGAAATCAGTGGAGTGTATATGCCAAATATAGATATAGACTATTGGTGGAATACAATACAATGTAATGCAAAGAATAGAATAGGGTGATATTCACACTCACCTCCAAAAGAATGTTCCTACATCTTATTTATCCAGAAAGGGTTTATTCAGCGCCTCCTGTCTTCACACTAAGACAGTAAAACATTCTTTTTTCTCTCTTGTCAGCATTTTAGCGGATGCTGACAAGAGTGCTAATGGAGGAATTCATTTCACAGATTGAGAATTACACAGATTGTTATTTATGTTACCTGTCATCTGCATTGTGCATCACTGTTGCTATTTAAAAGGCTCTGACTGCCCTCTGTTGTTCATTTACATATTGCTCCTTCACATTGAGCAGACACTAAAGTATAGAATGAAGAAGGCCCACACAATGGGTTTTCCATGGCTTCTGCAAAGTTTAAGTGATAACACTGCCTTTGGGGTGTGTCTTGTTCTCAAAATGGGTGTTTTTTTTTTTGTTTTGTTTTGTTTTGTTTTTTTGTCACGCTAGAGAGTCTCCCCATGCCATGAAAACCATTGTTCTTTGTTCTTTTTCATTACACCCGCATGGCTCTGGGAGCCAACTGTGAAAGTTTTCAGCCTCGTTTGAATTCTGCTGCTGGTCTGATTTAAAATGGAGCTCCAAGGCAGAGCGAAGTCATGGTTAGCCTGAAAAACTTTGACAGAACAGAATGATGTATGCAAGAAAGTTGTATTTTACAAAGTTAATTTAGATAAACAGATAGAACACTGGTTGGGTTTTTCGAGGGTTTACTTGATAACAGTAGTGCTGTGGTGGTATTTTTATCATGTTGTGGTTGCATTTTAATCATCACTTTTTGCCCACTAAAGAGACTCCCTGTGTCAAGAAAAAACAAAAAGAAAAACAATTCTGTTAACTTCAATTATAACAGAACTGCATGGTTGCAGGAACCAACTGTGAACGTTTTCAGCTTAGTTTTAACTCTACTGATGCTGATCTGATTTAAAATTGTCCGGTTGGTAGGACAATTTTTAGCTTAAAAGAGGCTTATTTTGGGACTCTAGAGTAGCTTTCCATGATTCACAGTTCAAAAAACTCCTTATTTATCTTGTACTGTCCCTTTATGCAGCCCCTCAGTTCAGCCTCTGTCTCTAACAGGCAGTCTTAGCTCCTGTCTCTTTAAGGTCCCACTGCCAATGAGCGCACTCTTTTCTGATTGACCAGCTTTATGAAGCCTGCTGAAGGGTAGCTGTATCAGAGTCGTGTTAAGTTACCATTGATACAAAACTGACATTTCCTGCTTTACTGCTTGAAATTAAAAGCTTTTAAATGACAAAATAATAAGCCTTTTAATTTGAAGAATTTACAGGAAATGAAGCATGTTCCTCACAGAATTAGCATGCTTTGAAGCAGTGCTAAAAAAAAAAGGTCAACACAACAAGAAATGGAGATACTGTATTTGGAGCTCTTTGTTCAGCAAATCAGTTAGGAATAATACAGGGAGGAATAGTACAAGCAGAAACAGTTTAATATGAACATCTGACATTATATATGACTGAAAATAAGGAAAAGCATAATAGGTCTCCTTTAACAGATAAATCATTTGTAGACTCTAATGATAATACGAACTCCAGACCACAAAGGACTGATGTATGTTGTAAACATGATATATGATGAACTAAGGAGGCTGCTGGCTAGAAGAGGAATACATAGAAATATTATCAGGAGAGAGCATATTATCTTACAGGGTCTTAGAAAAATAAAATACTGTACTGGGATAGATCCAAATAATATATCAAATGTCCAATTTTGGACATATTTCAAATATTGGACTGTGTCCAAAATACACTTTATCATCTTTGAATCCCTCACTTGAATCTCCTTAGAAAAGCAATATACACTTCGATGACTTTCTGTCTGTCTCATTTTGGGTTAGTTCTGCATCTTCTTTCGTATAACTAGTGCAAAGGATTGAACCAAAAGCATTAATTCATTTTATCAGCTGTTACAAAAGTTAAAGTTTACCTACTGTTATTATTTTGCTCTTGATTTCAATGCATCAACTCACAGACAAATGTCAAAAAACACATAATTTCCTATGTGAAATCTCTGCTATGAACAGATTCATTGTAGTAATAGTTCATATGACTAAATGTAATGTGAAATGGACCGCTTGTGATGAACACTTCTGATTATCACCCAACTCCTCAGCGCCACAGAGATTTTTAGTTTCTTATAGGTTATTATTTTGGTAATATGGCCTTCAAATCATGCTCTTATTAACCCAATTTCCAGTAAAGATAGGTGCCTGTTTTCAGTAAAATATATATTGGTGGAGAGGAAACCAGAGCTAAAATGAGAGTGAACATTGAACTTAGAGAGTATGGTGGATCGAATCAGGGTACACAGATCAAGTGGGAGGGTGCTGTTCAGAGCCTCATAAAAAGGTGTTCGGGCTATAAACTAGATCAACTGCAAGAACACCCATAATATAATGCAAAACAATACAGTAGTCTTATATAAATCCAATTTTTAATAAGATTGTGCCAGAGATGCCATGATTCAGCTATGGTAATTCTTAAGCCTGTAGCTTGTTAAGAGTGGATGTTTTCTTTCAAACTAAGTCACTCTGTGGTGTCTTCACATCCTGCCGCCACACCTTTCTCCATCTTCCGTTTCTCCCAGTATCTCCTGCTCCCTTGTCTGTCTCTTTGTCCCTCTCTTCCCTCTTTCTCATCCTCAGCACCCAGTGAGGTGACAGATTAGTACGAGAGAGCCTTGCTCACGCCTCCTCCTAATTGGACCCTACTGAGCTGTAAGCTCCTGCCTGCATCCATCTCACTCTCCATGGCCAGCCAGAAGTTCAACAAACAGAAGAAGGTGAATTTTAAGTGATGCGCATTCGCGCGCGCGCGCGCGTGTGTGTGTGTGTGTGCATTTCTTATAAAGGCCCTGAAAGTATACTTACATGATCAGATTCTGTCTACAAGTGATGGGGTCTGACACAAATACTACAGATAATCCAAATTTAGAACAATATGGTTTCTTTACCACAGCATACAGCAACCACATAGCCCTGATGGAGCAAATTATGGTATGAATCATAGCTTTGGTTGATTCTTGAGTTTAACGCTGTAACTTGCAAACAAAGCAGGATCACTGTAGACGACAGACAAGCATGACAGCATAGTATGTATTGCTTCCAATACAATGCTGCAAAGTTATTACACTTGTTTCCTATAAACTCTGAATAAGGCACACTGTAGCTGAAACATCAGTTCATGGAATAAAGTATATGCTGCATATCTGTCATTCTAAAGTGCTCCTGATTTCCTTGCAAGTAGCTATCAAGATATTGAGAGAACCCCCTGCAGGTCTGAACTACACAGTTGTTTGATTGTTAATAGTTACAGAGAAATATCTAATATTTGAAACCATCTTTCAGGTGATTTAAGGGTTAAGGATATGTGAGTGAGTGAAATGACTTCACCAACGCATCAGGTGCACATATGTGTACAGGTGTATTAAATCAACTGCTCTCTCAAAAATTACCATAATAAGCTCCACATTGTTTTGTGTTGGAGGGCATTATTTTGTACAGGTGTTGTGTCCACCCCCTGTGATCATTTGACAAATGTTATAATAACTTGCCTTCTGTAACTTTTCTAAACTGCATATGTTGTTACAAAGACAACATGCAGATTTTCACTAATCTGATTTCATAAAACACATTTGGCATCATTAGCTGCGCTGGGAGAAGAATTCTCTACTGTATCTGAACAGTGGAAAAGACGAGCAACAAGAATTTGGCAAAGGAGTCAAACTATTCCCCTTCCGCTGCTAGTGAAGAGACACACGGCACTTACATACAAGACGCAAGCACACACTGCTGGTGAGGAGATAGAAATATATATCTTGAATACACACACGTGCACACACACACAGAGTCTCTGAGGAGTGATGAAATAGATGAGTAGAGGATCCACAGTGAGCCTGGAGGACTGGATAAATATTGACCTGAATGAATGAGGTTTGTCACAGTACATAAAAAGGGATATACACAATACATACACACAGACACTGTCTCACCAACATCCCTGTCCTCGAAGAACCTCTCAGTCCATAAACTATGCTTGCACATCTACAGTGTTCTACCGTAAATTTTAACAAAACTTGGAATCAATGTTAATATTTATAGAGGGGCTGAGATTGAGCTTCACTATAAATAATGAAAGTGGTGAGTGTGTGTGGCTGATATGTGTCATTGCAAGTGTGCGAAAAGGTGAAATACTGCAAGAAAGTTGTTGTGCTTGCCTGAGGGAGAATAGCTGGAGAATAGCATTTTTTTTTCTAATAAACAATGACATTGCCTGTTTCTTCTGTAAACAACAACAGCATTTTGATGTCAACCCACAGTTAGTCTGCACTAACCCTCTTCCACAAAGCCTGCCATGTTGCACTGCCATGTTTCTACAGTAGCCCAGAATGGACAAACCAAACACTGGCTCCAGAGAGGGCCTTTTATGTTTTTCATGGCCACTAAATCCTACACACTCTAGTGTGACAAAATAATCTCAACTCAAAGCTCCACTAACTTTTTGTCTCATTTACCTTTTACCTACCTACAGAGAGACAGTAAATTATGTTATTCACTCTGTAATGTATCTATAAAAAATCCAAACTATTATGTAGCTTAATAAAGCAAAGCAAGATTTAATATAAACTGACTGGTTAATTTTAATACATTTATGCTTATTGAAATGTGTACCTATAGAGCCCCAGAGGCAGCACTGTTGTTCTGTCCAGTAAAAATATGAAGCTTCACTTTATATTCAGACAAACTAATGTGGCAGCTACAAGGGTTAGATTTCATCTGTAAGACCAACATTTGTCTTCCAAAAGGAATCATATCATATAACGAAATGTTGCAGAGACATTAGAGCCAGCAACGGACGTTGACCAGACATACTAATCGCTACTCAGTCTAGACATGATCCTGAAAATCTCTGTCATCACTTCTGGTAGGTGTGAAATGCATTCATTCTGGGATACTTGGCTGTCCCAAGTCCATACAGTTGACTCCTGATTTTACTTGGCTGGATGTGGACTTTGAATTGGAACAAGAACACAAGTGCAGACAAGAACACAAATTGAGAAAGGTCTCTTGGTTCCTCTTGATCAGAGTTTTCCCCTGAAGGGGATAGGAAGGAGATGAGGTCAGACTAAATGATGCAACTCTGAGAAACAAGAAGTCAGAACCAATTTAGTTCCATATTCATCTGTGAAGAAGAGGTAAACAAAATTCAGTAGTTCAAGATAACTGACAAGCCATCTTCCCCTGGAAGGAGAGAAAACACTGTCCACACTGTGTTCACACTTTGTCCCAACAAATCACTTCATCATTTGCCCTAGTTAGGTCTCTATGCCATATGGCTTCTACTGGTAATGTCTTGTTGGGTTTGTAAATAAGTTTATATAGTTTAGAGACAATGGTTCCAGGTGGGGCTAACACATTGTGGAGGGTATGTAAGAGGTGCAGACCCCCATGGGACACTGTAGGCCTTCATGGCTGACCTTAACTGCAGATAGAAAAAGTGTGATGAATAAGAGGAATCATTGATGAGTAAAAATTCACACAGGGAAGTACATCCATTTTAACTATTGATATATGGGCTTGAAAAGAGAGAAGCAGTTTTGACCAATGTTCAAAGTTTGTCTCTATCTGATTATATATACTTTTAAAATGTCTTATAGCAATTAAAGGCGTAGAGGGAAAAATATCAACACCAAGATATTTGAAAGTCTTAACGACCAGTATGAGTGAAGGCAGGGGAACTTCGTCCAGTTAACTTTATATCCAGATATTGAGAGTAGAGGTGTTTTTTTTAGTTAAAACATTCATTTCAGTCCAGTCCAGAATACCACATTTTAAAACATATGTGTCATTACTCTTCTCTGGCTTAGGTGGGCAAATGTGGTTGATAACAGTGTTGCTCATTCTTTGAGGCTGCAGGTGCATCAGTAAAAAAAAAAAAAAAAAGAAAATCATCAATTTTATGCTGTTTTATTGAATTTCTGAGTGTTCTTCTTTTGTCGATAAACTCCAAAGTTTTGCATATATTTCCTTCCTTCATTCTGCTTTTTATCTCTTTCATTTTCAACTTTCCATATGGGCTGCTGGCCCTATACTGAGTCCTATTGACCCCATTCTTGTAAACCTATGTTATTGCTTAGGCACTATGTTCGAAACTAAAGGCTATTTTTGCAAAACTACACACTAACCACAAAATCTTACACCAAAGCAGCAAAACGTTATACTTGAAAAAGCAAACTATTCTTGCAAACTCTTCAAACTCTTTAAATATTGTGTTTTTGTATCAATACACACAAACCATCAGTTGAATAAGCACATGAAGCACCAACTATGCACTGATAGCATAAATGAAAAAACTTGCCATTCTTGTAGTAAACATACATACACATAGGTATCCAAATGTGTAAAGTATGTCTATTCTGAACATAACACACTATCAATAAAAATAAAGAGATTTTTTTCTCAAAATATTCTAACACTCCTCAAACATCAAAAGCTCTCTAGTTCCTGGTCATTAGGAATTCATCTATTGCAGAGGGTGTTCAGAAATGTGATAATGTGTACAATGCAGCATGATGGTGAAGGACACTGTTCTGGCTAATACCACCATGTTCTCCCAGGATGTTGATGATGACACAGTGTCCGATATTTCTGCTGCAGCCCCTTGTTTATGAAACCTGCCTCATCCAAATATATTAGCTCATGATGCACTGCATCTGCTTCAAGTTCCTTGACTCTCTGTCAAGAGAAACAAAACAATGTAGCACAGTACGAAAAGACAGGGATCAGTCAATTTGATTTAGCACCATACAGATCCAGTAGCAATGATAGGATAGTATAGCTTACCTGCACATATTCATATCTCAGTCATTTTACACAGTCTGAGTTTCTTTTGAAAGGGATTGTGTACAGCTGTTTCATCCTAATTCTGTTGCGTTTCAGTAGATGAGACAGTTCAGAGAGACTCACTCTGTTGACCTTTTCGAATATGGTGTTATCTGCCATTACGTGGTCCCACAGTTCTCTGAGTCTGATGCAGTTATTTGCAGTGACCATATTTACAATGTCGGTATCCTGCTCTGGGGTGAACAGTCGACCTCTTCCACCAGATACTGGTTTTCTTGCAGTTCTGTAAAAAAACATTTGAATGGTTTTAGTGACAGATCCTTCTTACTATGAAAGTACAGTACATATTACTGTACCAGTAAGTCTGCAGCACTTACAGTTTCTTACTGGTTCTCATTATGAAATATCCAGATGATACCTCTAACAGTATAGCGGTTCAGATTTGTTTGAACCTGTTTCCCCACCTCCCTCATGCTCATCCCATGATTGACAACATGATTACCCAGAGTAGCTCTGATTTCAGTTCATCAGTTATTGTGTTCCAGATTCCCATTTGTCTCCCCCATCCTCACTGTTTCCCCCGTCCTACTTCACTTCTTCCTTCTCCTCCTTTTACTTCTTCACCTCTTCATCCTCATCTGCTGCGTCCTCCTGTAGTCCTTATCCCTCTCACTGTCTTTCCAATATTGGTCTCCATTGTTGTCTAATGCAAATGTTTACCTGTGGCCAATTTATAGTGCTCAAGTTCTGATTTGTGAGTGAATTCATTATCTGGAAGTATTTTCATGTGTCAATGTGCAAAGAAGTGTTAATGTGTGAGTTGTGATTACAGCAAAAACAAATAAAATTACAAACTGAGTGTAAAGCAGAGAATGTGCACTCAGTTTGGTACACTGGGTAAATGCAAGTGTTAATGGTTTCAGAGATAGTGCTTTAAGAATCACTGTTAGTGTTTAAGCATTCAGAAAAAAAACACTGTAATATCATTATCTGACAAAACAATTACATTTTTGTTCTTTTCACTCAGTACCAGAGTGTCTATATAAAGCATTAATTTTGTTACTAATAAAGCAATATTAAATGGGTATATACCTGAAACCTACTCTATCACTGTGTGGGATTGCATTTGAAAAGGCTTCAGTGTATTACTACACAATAATAATGTGGCACTGATAAAAAATTAAAAAATGAAAGCAGACATGAGGATCACTGTGAGCAAGTCTAGCTTAGTTTCTGCAAGATGGTTTTCATCATGTACGCAAATGAACTGAAAACACAGGCTGCCTGTAAGGTATAAAAGTTGAAGATGTATAGTATGCTTTGGAAGGGAAAAAAAACACATAGTCCTTACCATCTGAGTCATTTGACAGGCAGTTGGGGGTCAAATGACCCAATAACTCTATCCAAAACTGTTGTGACTCAGTCCTACCCTCTCAGACCTACACTAACCTTTAAGATTCCCTCCAGACATGTTTTAGGATATATAAAAATCCTCTTTGGAATAATTCATTGTGTAACATTGTGTAACATCTGCCCCTTCTCCCTCATTGAAAAATTCAGGATTTATGATTTATGATTGAGCACCTATTTGCCCCATGGGGTAACTATTCTGTAGCTGACCCTGACTTCCTTTCTGAAGGGAGACAGGCATTTATAGAATTTTTTTTTTTCACAAATGGCAAAAAGAAGAGGAGATTGCATTGAAAGGATTTGGTATAGGTTAAAGGATTCTCAGACTAAATCCAGTAAAATTTAAGCAACACTACCATCTGCTGTTGTCATAGTGAGAGCGCACCTTATTTCACAAGACAAGAATCAACTTTCCATTTATATTTGCATTTACAATCACCACAAGTAAATGTTAAACCTGTTTTCACTTGTAGTTTTTAATATAATACAGTTGGAAATTATCACGGATATATGATAAGTATCATAATCCAAATGAATCCTTTCGCTCACTGGATGTTTGTCTCACCCCCTCTCTAGTGAGTACATTATTATGCCAGGACGAGGGCTCTCAGTGATCCCTTTACAGTCTTTCTTAGTGACAACAGAGTACTCATTAAATGTCTTCATTCATGTGGTTTGGTGTTGCACAGGTCTACTGTCCACCTGTTTTCCAGGACCACCAAACAAGGTCTGTTGAAGCACATAGGGGTACTTTTGTACTTAAAAGACAAAGCTGCTGAAGGCTCTTATTAGTTTCATCTGAACTTTTTCATACAGAGCGAGGAGTGTGGATGTCGTCACTCATCACTCACACCGAAATTGCTTTAGGAGGGATCTCTTTGCAGCCAGTATGGAGAAAGAAAACAATTACAGCAAACAATAATCCTTTCATTGTACATATGGGAGTGTAAGTATTAAGATACACAGTGTGTTAAGACACACTCATGTGAATCTATTTTTTTTCTTGTTGATCCTGAATGCACACGTTCTCTGTCTCTCTCCATGGTCCTGAAACATCCAAACTTCGCCACTGTGATGTGTCTCTTTCCATGGTCTTGTAACCAATTCCAGACTGTCTCTGTCCAAGGTGCTGAAACATTCAAACTCACTCACTCTCAAACTCATTCATTAATCAACCACCTATGTCACTACATATTTTGGGCATATGTTGTCTTACTAATCTAGATATGCTCCATCTTCATGATCAATATGTTTTGCATTTGAAACAGTTGGAGCTGCCTATTAGGAATACCATAAAGTCAATTTGGTGTTAATTCAGCAAAATACTTATCTATTTATATATTAATATAAACTGGAGGAATGGCATTTGTTTTATCACATATTTTCTACATAAAATGGAGCATTTCCCTGTTTCTTACACCTTCATGGCTGTAAGCTGTCACATAGTTAACTGATTCAAGAATTACATCTTATAAGAAAACATTTACAAAAAACAAAGACAGACATTTGAATCACAAATAACTCATTGCATTGTTCGCAGAGAGGCTTTGTGCTTGGAAGCTTTTGAAATAACAGAACAACAAACAAAGTTTGTTTTAATTCACCAGAAGGGACAGTGAGGAAGAAAATAATAACGTTCTCTCATTATCTCCTAAAAACATAGGGGGGGAAGGGATTCATGTCACATTTAGTTTGAAGTCCATTAATTACCGTACTGGAAGAAGCCCAGTGCCTGCTAGGCTTATAGACAAATGTATTAAAGACATATATATAAATAAACTTATACTGTATATTCAGCAGGTAAGCATATTTAATCCATGTGTTGACAAAGGCACAGTTCAAACAATTATGTGGCAGTTGGATGTTTTCATTATCAGGAGTTTTCAGATTTTGTGAAGAGTAAAATATTTAGATAATCAAATTTACATTTCATTTCAAGATTTACATTTCATTTTCACACTTATTCCCCAAAACAAAAGCGATGCATCAACAATGCCTTTACAAAAAGTATCCTGGGTATGTTTTTTCCTCCGTTCCAGCCATCACAGGTCCATTTCACTTTTAATTTCCTCCATCTTCCTTTTCCTTTCCTCCTCCTTACTACTGGTTCTGTTTGTTTTTGTAGTGTTCTTCTGGTAGATTCCGCAGCTTCTCAGCAGCCTAAAAATACAGGAACACAGCAATGCCAAGTCTTTACACAGTTTCAACAGCTCACAAGTTTAATCTCTTCAACTACTTTATGATCAATTTACCACTGTTAATCTTCCCCTGCTCACTTACTAAGAAGCTCTGGAAAAAAACAAAACATTTACTCGATGCATGAAATATAACTGTAATCTCGACAGGCTTAATGTGCCAAACAAACAGTCATCAGTATGAAAAGAATAATAAAATTACATTGTGAAAACATTTCAGTATCTACAGTAAGTTGCCAGACCCTACATGATAAACTCAGGATTGTATTAAGCAGGGTTTGGACATGTGCATGTTATATTATTCACCTGTTCAGGGGTGAGGTCTCTCTGCTCCTGAGCGAGCATCTCATAACCCACCATAAACTTCTTCACTGTAGCTGAACGCAGCAGAGGAGGATAATAGTGAGCATGCAGCTGCCAGTGGGAGTTGTCTTCTTTTAAATGGGGGCCAGTAGGGGCTCCTGAATAAAAAGATGGGGAAATTAGTCTGGAGATACAAGACTGGATTTACTTATAGTTAGAGATTCATCAGAGGATTTATTCACACTGATGGCTGATTGATTCTCTAGACAAGTTGAGAAGTCTACAGCCTTGGGGGGGGGGGTGTTTAAGAATCCTTGAAATCTAAGACTGTTTGTGTATTATTATGACATTCATTTCAGCAGGTGCTTTCGTACAATGCTACACATGACAGGATGCTCTTTATTTTCTCTCTACATAGACACATACAAACAGAATTATAGCACAATCAAGCACTAAAGGCTAATTAAGAATATTCATAGCCAGGACACAACCACCCCATTTATCTCTCTGCCATCCACGCAGCATGAACAAGGCCCTCTGCTCATTAAGTCCTTTAAGCTGTAGACCAGACAGCCCCCCATCAGTTAGCTAACAAGGTAAATTAAAGAAGCAGCCAGTGTTGACTTTGCGGGCAACAGAGCAATAATCATACAAGTGTAATGAAATAGATATTTTATCATGATAATGTGCTTTTTTGTGTGGAGGTGCAGCAGGTCCATTCATTCATATTGTTTGTTTTATCACACAGCCACTGAAAAAAAACCCAAAAAACAACACATTTTGTTTTGATTAACTGGCAGGTGTCCATTGATGTCTAGTAACCAGACAGAATAGCTGGACACCATTGACGCAGGTGTTTGTTTCTAAATGAATGCATCATATTGAACTTGGTTAAAGAGTTTGGACTGTTTGTGTGGTTTAGTTTGTTTGTGAAAATTTGATTAAAAAAAAGCCAAAGGAAGAACTGTTCATATTCCTTGTACAGATTTCCACAACATCAAATGTCAAAGGGAGGAGAAAAACAGACTTCTGAAATAATGTTCAATGCTATACTATGCTACAATATACCTTTTGTTCCCTGTACATTTTTTGTGTTTGTTTCTGTGTACTTCCTTCTTTTGGAAATCAAAGGTCTAAGGAAGGAGGGCATTGTACATCGTACAGAATATAAAGCCATTTGAGAAAACATTGTGATAACACCTCAGCAGCAGCAGCAGCAGCAGCAGCAGCAGCAGCAGCAGCAGCAGGGGAAACGTGAGTGGAAATGTGCCAAAATCTTACATAGGTGTTGAGATCTGGTGCTCTTGCCATGTACGGAAACATCTGCATTTATCATGTTTAATGTTATTCAGGGGTTTCCTTTCATTTGTTACCATCTGCATGTGCAAGTTGACTAAACTTGTATGTAACTGCATGAAAAACTGCATTATTGCACATCTGTAAATCATTGTATCTGGTTCTCACAAGAGAGACATCGACACAGATACATTTCCAGTGATTTGTGACTGTATTTAACATTTAATTATCTTCTTTGTTACCTGCATTGCTTTCTGATCTTAGTGGGAGGTAATAAGGTGATCAGGGAAGTAGAAACACAACTCTCTCACAAAACCACAAAAGAAATAATAATAAAAAAAGATCCTTGGAGACAGCTCCTGACAATAGGGGCTGATCAGACACAGACAGAGACGACAGGAGGGTGACATAAAGGAAACTAATGGTTGGGAAATGAATAAGGAAGAACAAAGAGAAGAGTGAAGAGTCCAGATAAGGAATGAATAGAGACGGATACTCCCATTAGTAGACAATTATGCAGCTTTAAATTGTTTTTGGGTGTGTTAGCTCTGCAAGTGTGCAAGCTTTTGAGAGTGTGTGTATTTTAAAATGAACATGAAGTTGCAGATATAACTGGGATAGTAGAGTGGGGTATATGTCTGTGAGGTAAACATTGTATATGAACTAATGAGGTAGAAGAAGAAGATATCGTTTTAAGGATTTTTAACAAAGTAACCAAACTTTTTTTTGCGGAAAAAACATGCCAGACACTATTTATTATTCCAAGCAGAGGATTTTTATAAATATGTCTCATGGGGATCTTTAAGTGTGTAGCCATTTCTTTGTCCCTACATGCCTGCTTCTCTCTGTGTCCTCCTCCTTCAACCAGCCTCTTAATACTGTTTTTAATGTGTTGTGTGTTTTCCTCCGGAGGGAATAAGCGGGTAGCTTTATCTAATCCGTGATTTCCCAGGTGACTTCAACACCATCCAACCAAGTTCTCCCTCTCCACGCTGCCACTAATAAGCCTTGCCCTAAATAAAAGCTGGCTGTTTCTAAATGAGTTCAAATAAAGCACAAACACAGATGGGGGAGATAACACAACTCATTATGTGAGCCAGGTGTGTGTGTGTGTGTGTGTGTTTGTGTGTATGTGAATATGAATTTTCCAAAATTAGGGCTGTCAGTGTGCAGTATGTGTGACAGACACAGTGTGCTAGCTAGCTCACTAAGAGCACATCCATTATAATCACAGCAGTCTCTTTGGCCTTAATCCCCCTTGATAAGGTTAAAATAACACCATCATTTTGGGACTTGTAGGTTCGTCTACCTCTAATTATAACAACAGTTGGAAAAATAACAATGGAAAAATATGCAAGCCTAAAGGGGACTATATAATAATGATAATGTAAACTTAAAAATTAATTGTGAGTCCACAATTTTACACATATGTATGTGTTATTTGACTAAACACCTGATACAAAAGTTCATAATTTGAACTCCCGGAAAACAAACCAATATTATCTTTGCTGCTGCACTTCTTTCTGTCTCTTTTCATTCAGCATCCTCATCTTCATCTCTCACTCTCATGACACTTTCCTCTCACCTCAATGCTGTCTTCACTGTTTTGACTAACTAGAAATAGGAAGGTGCTAATAAACCAAACTGTAATATTTCACAGATAATTAGGAAGGATGTACTCTGAAAACTCAAAGAAGAGGAGGGAAATGTGAAACAGGCATGTATTTAATATTACCCCATTTTTTGGTGGTAGTTGGAAATCAGTTCTTTCCAGTACAACATATTTGTTTGTTTCTCAATTACATAATCCTAATTATGTAATTGAGGAGATAAAGGCGAGCTAAAGGACTAATTTCAAAGTTCTAGTACTCGTTTCAACAGATTTCTTACTTGAAAGTGTTGGGAAACGTATTTATCTCATTGGCATGTTTTTTCAAGGTAAACAGGGCTTCAAAGTTCATTACTAGACTTAATAACTTGAAAGAGATTGTAATGTGAATAGGTGAATCTACTGACTATGTGCTTATAACCTTCAACACATCACTGTAACATGAGCTTTAATCTTCATCTACAGTAAGAAATAAAACAGACTACAAGATTAAAGCCAAAGTAAGAGCTGTTGCGACAATCAACTGTTGCTGAGACTTTACTTCAAAGATTTGATATATGACTTTTTTTTTTTTTTTTTAAAGAGACTGAGATGATGATTGTGTTCTTTCATCCTTTTCTCCACACTACAGTTTGGGTGGGAGTCTATCATCTGTCCTTTAATAGTGGGCTGCCTTGCTCTGAGCCTCCTCCTGAAAAGAAAAAAAAGAAAGTGCTGGCCAACAGACTGACAGCAGCATGTCAGGGACCTAGGTGATAACTGTTCACCCAAGACACAGAGCAACTGTCTCTGAAATAGATCTAAGGCCTTTAGAAATCGTCTCTCTGAAACATTAAACATGGTTAAATTAGTTACTTCCTGACAACCTAGCTGTGGACTAAATTAAAGATGAATTTCACTCTCATTGTTAGTCTGGTTAATAAGGTCCATATGCACAAGTCATTGGCCTGAGGCTGCTCATGAAAGATGAAACAGATCACAGAAAATCCATAATTCAAAATTATAGTATTGGATGGGGGGAAAAAAAGAACTTGTTCACAAGGACAATAGCAACTCTTTAAGAGTTCCTGTTTTTCATCATAACTATTGAGCAGGTTTCTCCTGTCTTCTCCTGTTAATCAGTATTTGTCTTGCAGGTGGTGCTCATTGGGGTTTGTTGATATAGTGCCTCTGCTGACAGATGGCATTCATTTCATGTTAAACTTACCAACTTATGTTCAGTTCATTCAAAACTAAGCTCAAGACTGCCTGAATACAGAAATGATCTTAATTTCTGTCTGAGAAACTGGCACTTCCTGTATACAAGTTGTATTCAAAGTGCATCCACATCCATGCTGTAGTTTATATTCCCATATCTGACTTACTTTTGAATTTTTCATCTCAGACATTTACCTGTCATACTTATTCAGAATGATGTACAGCCAGTGAGTGGTGAGATTTCTTCTCTCTAAAACAACTCAGCAGGATGAAGCGGCTGCAGGGATTGAACCTGTAACCTTTATCTTGCACAAGGATCACTCTGAGCGATCAGCCGTGATGACACCGCTCTCCTTTCTGTCACACATCACTCATCGCATCGCTGCACTCTGCTAACCTTCATTCCAGGTTGTACCCACGGCAAGGTGTTCCTCTGACAGTCGCTCACAACAGGCTTTTCCCCTCACTGTTTGTTTCACTACAGATGAATATCAACCGGAGTACCGAGTTGAGCTTCTGATTCACAAGAGGAACAGCTGTCTAGACGGTAAACACCTTTACAAAGCTTATACTTTTGTACGTTTTTTGCAAACTCCTCTTTCAGAGCAGGCCTGGCTGTATTTGGAATAAGATTCATACCCACATCATGACTGTTGGGATGCAAGTTCTTTCAAAATAGATTAATTTGGGGATTTTCTCGTCTGAAATCTATGCAAATGTATTTATCACTCTGCATGTTCTGTCAAAATAATACGGTAATTTGGCACTCGCTGCAGAGGTGTCAATCTCTAGCCTTTTCTCTTGTTACTAGTTCTTTCATGTCCTCTAAACGTGATGTTTTGCTGTGATGAGAAAGTAATGGGAGCTATTGGAAAACAGGTGCAAGATCCAGACTCATGGATGGACAATAAAATTTAATAAAATATTGAGGATAGGAAACTTTATAACTGTATAACATAGATGGATATAGAGCACAGAAAACTGGCCTACTGCAATGGTATTTTTTTCACATACTAAAATAAAAAGTCAGTCACAGAAATTATTGCCTGCAATTAATCTCCCTCTCACTGAGTCACCCCTTCAATGACTTATGTTCACTCAAGTGATGCCCTTTAAGATCAGATTTTCTTTTAAATGATGTGGGTTCAAAGGAAAATGCTGACACTATAGTCCCACTACAATCACTGTATAAAAATCTTTCAAGATAAGCTATTATATCTTTGAAGCACTAAAAGCCAGTGTATGTGACTGATGTGAATTCTTGCTCTTTGGAAGGGTGATCGTTCACTTGATACAGGACTGTTAACGCCCATGAAAAGAGAGACGCATTAGAATGAATGATTTGGTGGCATACAGCACAGATGTGTGTGTGTAAGGCTGAAAAAAAAACATCTCTTGGAATACGTTTTTTCATCTTTAACAATTAAAATTAATTTACTGTAAAGCTAAAAAAATATGTGATGGCACTTTTCTAGTGATACCTTTGTTTCTCAAGCCCAAAACATGGTCACAACTTCTTTTAACACCAGAGATTGAATGAAGTTCATCAGACAAAAGAAAAATATTCTCACATTAGTCAGATTTTCTCTGGGGATATGAATTGTGTGTAGAAAAACAAAATCTAAACAACACCTTGAAGGCAGAAACAGACAAATAAATTAAATTCAAACTAAATTGGGAAACTTTTATGGAAACTCTCCAGCAAAAAATAAGCAATTCAAACCACTGGGGTTTTTTTTTAAATATTAATTATAGATCTTGTTTTAAGTGAAAGGAGACACTAGCCACACAAAGCCATAGAGAATTATCAACTGACCCTGATGCATTTTAGTGTCTTTCAACTCATTGTTTTGGTTTTATGGCCATAACTTTATTGTTCTGTTTCACTCTTACCATCAGAGTATCACCACAGATATTTCCTTAATAGAGCTAAAAAGAGTGGAAAGAAACACGACTCCACATGAATGCTAATGCAGCCCAGTGTGTGCTGTCTTTCATTGTTATAATTACAGCTTGTTGTGCTACACCCAAGTGGCCAAATAATCTGTTAATGCAGGTTTTAGCAATTAAATTGCATTCATGTGTTAAAGTACAAAGTCATTTTAGAGTTTAAAGCCCCAGACTATTTAAAATGTTTACTGTTTCTGAACAACATAAAAATTCACGAATTAATAAGCAACAATCAAAGAAAAGAATAATAAAATTAAAAAAAAAAAAAAGAAATATTTTGTTGCTATTTATGCTCCAAAACTCATTAGGACTGTGTGGGTGTGGTTTGGTGTACAGAGGTGCATGACATCATCTTTTCTGACTGAGTCCCAGCCATAAAAACCAGTGAGAAAAGCACAGAGAGGAAAAAAAAAAGAAAATAGAAATCTAAAACGTGAAATTAGATAATCTTCTCTGTTCTTTGACAGTGTTTAGGAACAAACATTAATTCAGAAAGTTTTCTGTGATTTTAAATACTGACGTTATATAGTGCAAATTTAATATCCTATAATTTCCTTGTGCCTGTTCAATCAGTGCAGCTTTTCTAAAAATGCTCGACTGCTTCCTCATTTAAACATCCAAATGAAGACACTTTTCTCTTGTCATCATGGAAGGCCCCTCCTTCAATGCTGTTAAACAGACAAGATAATACAGTTTTCTGTCACCCCATGCTACTTTAACTGATGGTAAAAGCTTGGAATAACACTACGAGTGCTCTTTAGCTGTGAGAACCCCTGTTTTCCTCCCTGGTGACGTAAAAGAAAAAAAAACATTAAATATGCTGATGTGACTGACACTGAGTGTCCATTGAAGTGGTAATAAGTAGGGGACATCAAAGCTTGGAGTTTTACTGCAGAGATGACTGGAATACAACAAGAGTAGGGGACACACGCTGTGCCTTAACTTAAATACAGTTCATCTTTCCCATGACATTAGACAAGCTAACGGATATGCATATGTGGTGCTGCATGATATGAGCTTATGTGAAATTATATCTGAGAGAAAGAAGAGCACATTGATTCATTTGTGGCCTGCAAACCAAAAAAAAATGGTGGCGGATATGTTGAGAACCTTCTTTTTTATTTTTTTTTTAAAGAAAGGACACTATGTGAAGACATGAAGTGAGGAGGGTGTAAAGAGAAAGGCGAGATGTGACATCTTTTCTGTTGCTTGTAGTGTGAGAAACAGAAGAGATGCCAGGATATGAGAAATATGGAGTAGTGGAGGAAGAAGTTCAGTGTATTAAAAGTCTGCAGGATGTTGGGCTGTCACAAGAACTTTGGGTAAAGTGTGACAGTGTTTTAATGCTTGTCTCCCTTCCTTTATCGCTCATCATTCCTGTTTAATTCGATACAACGGTAGAAGTCTTTAAAATCCTGACTGAAAAGATACATATTTCATTGTGCAGATCATGCTAGAGATGAGCTCACTGCCTTCAGACTACTGACTATCAGTGGAGCTTGTTCACATATCACACCCACAAAGTGAATTAGCTCATAGCTGGCCTGATATGTGAACAGCCTCCAGTTTGTCGCAGTAACCTTGTGTTCCAATCCACCTATCCATCCACAGATTGTCACGTATTTAGACTCAAATTATCTTTAATCTTTTCTACCATCTGTGCTTCGCCCCCTTCTGCCGCTCCATAGAAGAGACTTCAAACAGGTTATCACATTTATACCAAAGCTTTTTTTTTTTCAGCCCCCTTTTTAACCCTCCCACTCTTCCACCTTTTTTGACTTACCGTGCCAGCCCATCGAGTAGGGAAACGAGACTTCAAACAGATTGTCATACTTGGTCAGCAGTCGCTTCATAATGTCAGCCAAACCTGATAAACACAGAGACCGGCAGAAGAGAGGGAATAAAGTGAGCAAACATGAGGAAGATGGGTAAGAGAATGAATTGTTTGAGCATTTTTTATTCTGAATGGCATGAGGGAGTGGAGCTAAAGACAGGTCATGTAAGAGTAAAAATGGGAAAACAGTAACTGAAAATTGAGAACATATAACCGAATAAGCTGTGAATTTAAAATATTATACTGAGACAGACCAGAAAGACAAAAAACAAAGTTCATAGTTACATGAATATATATATACAATTATCTCTCTTACAGTCAAGCCTGCACTCACAGAAAGCATCAGTATCATCAGCATCATTAATAATGAATTAATTACCATGGTTATAAAGTATAAAAAGTGAATTGGGTATTATAAATCGAGTGCCTTATTGGTTATTTGAGTTATAAATTAAAAAACACAAGACAATGATTTCAGTCAGTCAAATCATGCAAACAAAATACTCACTTGAAGTTCAAAGCACAAAATTCAGATTAAACATAATAATTCTGAGAAATTTAGAGGCTTTATTATGTTTAATATGAGCTTTATCGTAGAGCATAACATGCAGAGCACATATACATATAGACTTCTTTTGTGCTTTTCTACTGGTAGATCATTTTTCAAGTATAATCAGGGACAAATAGTAAAAGGAAAAGCAATTACAGTAAAGTGGTTTGATGATGTGCTGAAATTCAAACTTCTAAGATGTCAACAAGATAACCAACAGCTTTCACTGTCACATAGAAAACAGCAAGTATGTGCTGAAACAGAACTGAAAACACTGCAGGGAACTAATGTCTCAGTGATACACTAATACTGTTGGTTCAACTGTGTCCATACAATATTGATTGATCATATTCTCATTGGTGATTCAGTGAATAATTATTAACATCCTTACATCAGACACTAACATCACCACATCCACCTGTTGCTTTAATGGCAGCAGGCAAATTAAAGGCTGCAGCACTGAATTGAAACAGTTTGATGTGACTCCAAGCATCAAATCAGAAGTTGGTTCAGACCACAAAAAACACCACAGTTTCTGGAATCAGCTGACTGCAGGAGATGATTTTAATTTGATATTCTGTGTTGATGCTTCTCAAATGTTCAGTGTTCAGTGCGTCGGACGGCACGGCCCATCATTTCTTATCTATGTGCCCTCACATTCACAGCTATATACTCAAGCTGAAACAGCTCAACAGACTGAACTGCCTCCTGGTGTTCTCCACCAGCTCAGAGATGACAACATAATTCCTCCAAATGAGCCTTCGGTTAATTTGCAGATGCTATGATGTTTGTCCTTGAAGGGGAACAGTGGGTAATCTCATCTGATCCTCTTGATCTTAAGAGAATTTGTCCTCTGACATCATCATCTGCCAGACTCATTTAAACACAATGACTTTAGAAAGGAAGGGAACTGCACTAATTAAACAACTGATTTGATTACTAAAGATTTATATAAAGTTTTATGAACTCTATTATTGGGAGGGATGAAGGAGAAAAAAAATGACAGTGCAATCACCATAAACCTCATAAACTTGGCATAAAGTTAGGTCACCATTTATCAATTATTAACATTTAAAAACCCTGTTCCTGTCTGCACTGACTGTCAAATAAAAAGCCTAAAATTGAATTGAACCTGCGGGCTCCCCACTGAGCCATATCAAACTCCTTTAAATGACCTTATCGCTCTCTCAGTCACTCACTCTGTCGGAATCTTCACAAACACACTCACCCTCCCTCTCCTCAGCGGTCAGGTCATTGATTCTGAGGACATGTCGTCGTGGTAACAGCAGCAACTGATAGGGCCAAGTTGCCCAGTATGGAACCACCGCCAGCCAATCAGAACTCTCCACCACCACACGCTCCTGAGAGAAGACACACATTTCTAACGTTTTTGAATGCGCAGGGAAGTAAAACTGTATGGTGTTTTATAGATTTTATAAAGGTCAAGATATAAGAAAACATTGTTCAAAATCACATTGACATTTGTAATAATGCAAATTACGAGAAACACAATCTTACAATTTTAACCTGGTTAAACAGTATGATGTACAGTCAAGTATTGTTTATTCAATATTTCTGTTTTTTCAGTCCTGTCAGTTTCTTATTTGCTCTCCGCTTTCTGCACTGTCCACGACACGGCCCATTATGGACAAGAGCTGGAGTCCTCGCTTGAGAAACTTATTTTCAACATATCCTGGGCTTCTCCTGCATTTGTAAATTGCAACTTCTGTCTCCCCTTCCATACCACAAGGTTGCCAGATAGCGTAGCTGAGATTTAATCCCATGTTTATCCAATTCTTGTCTGAATGGAAGATAATCCTTTGCATCTTCTATTCAATGTAGCAGACAGATCTTGAACAAAGTGGATCATCTGGTCTCGGATCTTAATTTCTTTGTCACCTTGTGCCTTTAGTATGTTGACTTTGGTCTAGTAGTTCCATAACTTCAGGATTATCATTTGGATATTTGGCTTTCACCAATCCTGTGGCACCGTGCCAAATCCACTGGTGTTATATTTCAATTCCACCAATATCAGACTGACCAGATACTTAAATTGTCTCGTATATTGAGGATATGAATGTTGTTTCTTCTTTCTGTTTTCTCAAACATCCAACTTATCCTCTAAGTATTCAAGATGTTTCTCCAAAGAATTAATTCTCTTTTCTTGTTAATCAATATGCACGCCTTGATTGTGCACGTCAGAGATAATAGATAGTTTTCTTGTCAAGCGATTTCAACTTTGGTTTGAAAAGATTTCACTTTATATTCGACTGATACCAGCATTGACTATTTTTTTCTATGTTTGGCTGAATATCATTTAACTGTTCATTACTGTCCGTTGTTCTTTGTTCTCTTTGTCTCTAGCATGGTTGATTTGTTTGTCTGCACTTCTTATAACTTAACAAACACGTCAGATCTTTCAAATCTTTTACAATTATAAACTTGGACTTGCTTCAAGTTTATCTTCTCGCTTCCCACACAGATTAGTCCTCTGGATCTCTATTATCATGTAGTTTAGGCAAACTTTTCTGTTTTTTCAAAGGCCTTTATCAAACACCATTTCCCACAAGCCTAAGGCCATTGCATGTTAAATGTCACCAGCTTCACAAAGTGACGCCAGTCAAGTCGCAAATTTTGGACTTGGGCTGAACTGCATTGACACTTTTTGGACAACAGAGGTTACACGTTAAAGTTGGAATAATGACATTAGAATAGAGCATGGGTGGATATCATGGATAAGGGAGAAATTGTTGATGATGTAGACCTCTTTTAAATGTGCTTGACTGACACCTGTGGCAGCTGTGGCTCAGGAGGAGTGGGTCGTCCACTAATCAGAAGGTTGGCAGTTCGATCCCCGACTCCTAGTCTGCGTGTCGAAGTGTCCTTGGGCAAGATACTGAACCCAAAATTGCTCCTGATGGTTGCACCAGCACCTTACATGGTAGCTTGCCACCATCAGTATGTGAGTGTATGTGTGTGAACGGATGAGTGAGCAGTGGAAAAAACAAACATTATAAAGCACTAGACGAATGCAGCCATTTATATTTCTCTGACTCTCCTGCTAGCTTTTTTTCTGCACCTGTTAGGACGTGACCAATCACAGCTTCATCATTATTATTGGGACATGTAATTTTAGCATAGCTCTATATGAGCTGAGGCATCAGCAGCCAGAAGAGCCTTAAATATACTACATATGCTGGTAATTCCTGGGTGTCCAACTGAACCCTGTATTGATTTTGCATGTTCGACCTAAGGTTTCCTCCACACATGCTAGTCTTCCACCACACCAACATATTTTTTTTTTATGTTTATGTTTATTTGTAAGGCATTCTAGGGTTAAAGGTAAGACTTTACTAAAACCCAATTAACAGTAATCAGACACCAAGCTAGAGAGTGTTAGGGCATCCTTGTCCAGCAAGGCATTAGTGCATAATTAAGGGATCTACAGGGAATACTGTGGTGTTTAATAACTGTGGAGGAAAACACAGACTAATCTAATAGTGTTCAGTTCTGTTAATGAACTGTACAAGCCGTAAAGGATTCTACTCAGTGCCGAGTGCAATAACACTCTGAATATGTATCATTATGTGCATCTGCAAGCAGTGGTAATGTATTAGTGGAAATATTATGAACAGCATTTTTAGTAGTTATTCATTATTGATACGAGCCATTACTTCAACTTAAAAACACCGATTTTAAACTTCTTACTCCCCAACTATATTCTTCCTCCTCACTTTTTTTTTTTGGTCACGATTTTCAGCCTTCTTTCTCATCTTCAATCTTCTTTCTCAACCCTACTCACACTTCTTTTCCACTGCACTCCCCCTCTAACAGGATTATAAAAGAAGCAGAATGAAGATAGAAAAATAAGTGAATGGGAACCAGGATGGAGAGGGAAGATTGAGGAGGCAGCGTGGGTGGAGAAGAAGGAGAGAGAGAGAGAAAGAGAGAGAGAGAGAGGGAGGAAGTGAAGGATGTCCTAAAACGGAAACCTCACAGACTGCAAATCCCAAAGAGTTTTATTCAATTAACTTAGAAAGTTTTTGTTTCAAAGTCAAGAGTGTCACCTGGGAGCCGAACCCCAATTCAAGCTCCTCTGAACACTGCAGTGTGCCAATTTATGGTCCTAACCTTGGGTCAGACAGACAGGAGCAAAAAGAGAGACAGACAGACACGCACACACACACACACACAAGTGGACAAGAACAAGTAGTTTAAGGCATGCCTTCAAACGCTCACACACACACACACATCTGCCTCTACTCTGATTTTATAAAGGTCAGCCCCCATGAGTGGCAGTCTAGGAGTTTCAAGTGTCTACTCTGCTTTTCTCAAAACCTTAATGTTATCACCTCTCTCACACTCACACACACAGACACACACACATTCCCAAAAGAACAGGTATCAGCTCATTCCCTGAATGAATCAGTCACTGTCTGATTTCTCTTTTCCTTCTTACCTGCACATCGCTTTCTGTCTCTCACTCTGTGTCTCTATTTCTGTCCTTACACTTTCTTTCTTTTTTTTCCTTTCTTCTCCTCATCTGTCATTGTACTTAAGGGAATTTCGGTTAATAACACATTTTATCATCAGTGCATTCTGCCACTACTCTTGAAGAGAAGTGAATCACCTTTCTTTTAGGCACTGAAAAAGAATCGGCTGTAATTCAAGAGTAGAAAATGCTCCTTTTCAGACTCAACCTGAATGGACTTCAGTCTCATGATTTCAGAAGAAAAAGTTAGATTTTTATATTGATTTGGTCAAGACAACATCCCGCATCCTTGTAAGCAATCTGAAAAATCACTGAATAATTTGGATGAAATAATAAAAAAAGAAAATTTAAGTATATTTCTGATTTCTGAAAAAAAAAAAAAAAAAAGTGGTTGTCCTCTTGCACATCATTCCAATGAAATGGTAAAATGCATGGACTTGGCTTTCTATTTATACATTCCAGATGCACAACACTGGATCACACCAGCACAACAAAGATGGGAAGTAAAGTGAGAAAACACGACATCAAATGATTGTTTTTGTTATTCGGGTTATATAATAATCTGTTAATTAGCACTGAAACTCTGAGGATGACTCACAGGTGGAAGAGAGAAAGAGAAGGATATAAGGTGCTGCCAGTTAATCTCATTGGGGCAAGATAAACTGGCAGCACATTTGACTGGCTTATCACTGGATAAACACAAGTGAAGCCTGTTTGAAGAGCGGTTTTAGCTGTGAATATAACCTGTGAGTGAGATAAAAAAAAAAAAAAGAAAAAAAGTCACAGCTCCATCAAGATTAATTCTCCTACAGAGAGTTTGTTCACTGTTTCCACCAAGTGTCTGTTTACTAATAAAGACATTTGCCAACAGGCTTAATGCTTAATGTGTCCCCCGTCGTCAACAGTTACTGCTGCGGATGCTTTAGACACATGACTGGAGAATCACTAAAACACACACACACACGCACACACACATTAAGTTGGTTTTCCTAATGTCCATGCAGATTGAAGATGGATGTCACAGCATTATGCTAATGAGCATGTCTGCTGTCCAATCACACACTTCACTGACTGAAAGACAGGCGGAAGATGCTGATGGGGGGGAAAAAAAAAACAGAAAGATGAAGTAAAAGAAAAACATGGGGGTGGAAGTAGATGGATAAGGGGAGAAGTAATGAGGGCAGCTATGGAAAGAAAAACACTGATGTCTCTGATGTGATGCATAAACTGTATATTTAGAAACATTTTTGGAGAATTCCCCGGATGATTATTGTAAGCCATCATCACGCAGTTAGCTAAAATGACTGGTGTTCCCATTACCATTTATGAAATTGCTCATGATCATCAAATGCAAATTTTTAGTGAGGTAATCCATGGAGCAATTCAAAAGCACTTCATTTAATCAAACATGCTTTTTAAGCCATGTATAATGGTTTGATTTTCCATATTTGGCCTCTATAGCCTGAGATGTCAGATTTGTTGTGCATCTCTACATGACACATTTTCCAGACTATTTAATAAGAAATCCAAGACTAAATGTTTGTCATCAATTCTGTATTAATTTTAATCCTAATCATTTAGGAAAATCCAACCATAGCACCATAATTACTGGCTCTTCAAAGTTCTATTTCATTTTAATTTCCAGCACATACTTAACATCCCTGAGATTAACAATAAACTGCACACATTTTCTGTTCCTGTTCAACAAATCCTTTGAAGGATTGTTGAAAGGTATTCTGGAAAACATCCAAAACTGAGAACAGAGGAAAAGTAAAATATGAGTTATAAGTGTTTTGGGGGTAAAATTAAACTTGAAATGTACTTTATATGTGTTTACTTGTGTACTAGCTGTACCTTTTTCTCAACCTCTTGCTTGGCGTATTGCAGCAGCAGCGGCTCTCCGTGTTTCTGATAGTACGCTCTCTGACAGCGGTCTGAGAGAGCCGGCTCATTAGGCAGGAAGTTGCTGGCCCACACCTATGATGTCAAAGGAAGCAAGACGAAGATGGAGAAAGAGGATGATGAGACACGACAGAAATCGAGAAAACCATAGAATTACAGTATGCAGGTTTATGTGCATGTGTCTGTTTGCATCACACTATGTTTAGAAGCCAGCCCACTTTATCTTGCTGCCATGATTCCAAATGAGTCCGTTTAATAAGGTCATTCATCAATATCACTCAATCAATAAATGTTTCACATGTGCAGAGATTTCTGGGTTTCAAAACTCACTTTCATTTTTTTTCCTCCCAGGTTTTTAAGATTGATAAATGGGTTTTTCCCTGACAGCCACTGGCTTTCATTTATTTCAACAGCGGGAAAATCAGCTTGAAGAGACTGAAATGTAATTGAGATAGGTACTTCATCACAGTGAACACAATCAGCCTGGTTCCATCAACCCAAGCAACAAATACCTTGGACACATATTTTCTCAATCAGCTTCTTCTGTGAGCTTTAGGGTCCTGCTGTACATGAAAACAACATCTGCTGAAGTCAGAGCAGTTTTGGTTATTTCACATGAGGAATCGTATTTTTCGCCACACTGGTTTGAAGTGGCAGCGCTCAGGTGGAAAAAAAGATGTCACGTGCTTGCATGCACCGATCAGAATTTTGCCAGGCCAGCATCAATAATATATGACCCTGTCCCGATAAAGTAGATAAGCTTCAACAGGACACTAAGGATGGATGTCCCCCCCCCCCCCCCCCCAACTTTACCTTTTGTTGTCACTTATTTACTCATGAATGTTAAATGTTATAGCAGAATACCCAAAGTCCCCCTCCAGTCAAAAATGCTTTTTCTTCTTGTTTCTTCAATTGGATGTTTGAGCTTCACTGTGCAGAATGATGTATGTGCAGAGTTTGACACTAGAAGGCTGTTTTCACATTCATCTGCTGAAGGAGGAAAGTTTCTTTCTGCCCACTGAAAATGTCGGTTAAGGCGAGTGCCTATGAGCATGATTTGTGACATCACAACAATTTTGCATGTCTGTGATCGGGTATATACAACACAAGTTGTATACTGGACCACATTGTTATGTGGAAACTTGAAGCCTTCCGTGCACATACACTGAGAATAGACATTAAAGTGAAGTAGGTGATATCTTATGTCCAGCAGTTAAACTTTTTAAATTAATAATATTTGCATATTAGTAGATTATGAATTTTTAATGAAGGAGAAGGAGTACGTGTCATTTTAAGGATTTTTAAGAAATTAATTGAACTTTTATGAGGAAAAACCATATCAGACCCAAATTATTAGTCAACGTAGAGTACTTTTATATGTCTTAAAAAATGTCTGTGGGGGATCTTTAAGCTTTGAAACCAAGTTTTCAGGACCTTGACGCGACATGTCCTCAATAAAAAGTGAAATTAAATGGAGATGCATATTGAAAGTAGTCTAAACCCGGGTTTAATGGCTGGAAAACAGGACCCATGTCTGTCATAGCGACACCTGCTCTGTCTCCCTCTTCAGCTTTACAATCTCTCGGTTCTCCTTGCCCCTGCATTTTTTAGCGCATGCCCTCAGAGTTTTCCACCCTCTGCAAGTCACCCTTCTGTTATTGGCTACACATGGTATGACCTGCTGCCAGTCTGTGACCTGTCCTTTCAGACTTGTTTGCCAGTACTGACTCACTGCCCATCTATTGCCGAACTAATAAGCCAGTTATTTGACCTCTGTCTCAGTAAAGTGCCTTAAACTCAACAAATCCTGTCTGTGTGTCTGCATTCTGGTCCTTATCCCTGTTGCCCAATACCTGAACTGTGACAATACACATGTGCTTTTACTTGTCATAGAGTCCTGATATTGTTCCTTGGTGTGCACCACACAACAATAACGTCACACTACCAAAAGCAAAAACAGATGTAATGTTTATAGTCTCGGCATAATGAATGTTATACTGTCTGGAAATTAATGATATATGCAACAATACTGACAGGGTGATTCTGGGATTTACATTTTACCACATACAATGTAAAATATGTGAAAAAAATACACTTAATAATTGTGATATACATAATATTAAAGTCACATTAAATTACAGCAACATTTTAGCTGACCAGCACATACTGCTTAACATGCTGTTAATATGTGCCCATAGACACACACACACACATACAACAACAACAAAATTAGCTTCCCCATTGTGATTAATTGCATATCTTGAAAAAAAAAAAGATCCACAAGTTTAAAGCAGCTGTTTTGATATCTAACTGAGACAAACATTGTTTATATTTTCCTCTCATCAGCCACCAGCTGGCATTCTGTACCAGACACTATCCTCTCTACATGAGACACTGGTAATAAGTTGTAATTGAAAAAGTCCCTAGAGAAAACAGAAAGTTTGATGCTCCAAAACAGATGAGTTACTAATGGTAACTTTTGCAGTTTGTTTATTTTTGTGGAAAACATTCATCCACTTTACTCAACTCCACAAACAGCACTACAGTTAATTTTCTATCACACCTTAAGGTTGCAAAAACTGCCTCATAATGTACTTCTATTGCATTTCAGAAAGCTTTTTATGGATAACAGTGAACATCCTGACAGACATTCTGATTATTTATGTTTGCGCCTCATGGTGTTTTATTGACTGTAAGTCAAAGACTGCCAAATGACTCTGACATTTAGCTGCCGATTTACTGCTGCAAATCAGTATCTGAGAAAACCATTACTGAGGTTTTGAATAGGAGATATTTACATTACAAAAAAACATGCAATATATAAACACAAGAAGACTGATTAGTTACAGTATTGCTGCGTTGCAAAGCTGTTTGTGTGTTTATTGGTTTTGACTGATGAAGGTTCTTTTCTTTTCATTATTTGTGCATGGTGTCCAGGTTCAGAATTATTGTAAACTGCTTTCAGAGGGTATTTTTGAGAGTTTTTATGCTTATTTCTGTGCAATTTTATGGAAAGTAACATATTTGTGTCACCAGGGGTAGTTTTTCAATTATAATATTCCATTGCATGAACAGAGTAATAATCAGAGGCATTCTCTGCTGCTTTGGTATGTAACGCTGCGCTGTTTCAGGCTGCATGGCAAATTGTTCTCTGATTAAACACTCCTCCACGTTTTCACCCAGAATGCAGTGCAGGATTCGCACTGTAATAGGCTCCTCATTTTGTTTCCCTTTACAACAAGAGACAATAAGTAGCTTTAACTTCATGTGGGAAATATAAAAAAGGTTCATAATATTTGAATTGTGAGGTATTTTATTGATGTCCTGCTGGTCTTGCCTCTAGGGCACCTGTCATGTGGCTTCATCATTCTGGGTTTAGATTCATGAATAATATTTAATATGTAATAAAGGAAATGCAAAGTAATCTTTAAAAAAGCTGCAAATTATGAATGTTTCTTGGCATTTTTGCCCTGAGCCTTTGCATGATTCTGTATACAATGACTGCACTGGGAGTAGAAATCAACTACGCATAATGTTAATATCAAGGCCCTTTTTGAATATTGACTGAAGGCTGTACCATATTTATGATCCTGGAAAGACAGAAAGAGAAAAGACATGGTTGGTTTGTGAACTATATGTGCAAATACTGTACATCTGCATGCCTCCAGGCGTGTGTGTGAATATATATGCATGCCTGCCAACATCTGTAGCTGTGGGTCTATTTGTACACCTGTGTTTTTGTATACACAGATCTATCTCCTATCCTGCAGCAGACTGTTGATTCGAAGAGGAAAGTGGAAATAATGCACAAGAGAAAAACAAAGAAAATACTCTATTCCCAAAGGACAACTTCTGTAAATAAAAGGTATCACTCTTGCTTGCAAGTGTTGTTCTTCAAGAGTGAAATACATACTTAAGTAGAAAAATGGACTCAGTAACACTCTGTTCCTGATAGGCAAATGTTTTCAAACGCATTCTGAGCACTTCACAGAATTAATACTGTATATAGTTTAGGCTACTTACGTAGAAGAAAAGGATATTGCTATTCCAGAGGCATACATTTTCCTTCCTTCCTTCACTTACATACATACACTCCGTTCCTGTGAGACCACAGTTATCAGGAGCAATGCTGCCTCCAGACTATGATTAACATTTTCTGTTCCTTATTCTTCAGAGTTTTAGATCTTTGCTTCTTACGTTTTGGCCTGGAGGGGTTGTCCAACTGTACACACACACACACACACACACACACACACACACACACACACACACACACACGCACACAGTTACACTACTATTTTCTTGGACTTTGATGTCTTTAGAAAGGGAAATCTGGACTGCAGGAAAGAAGAAACAAAAAAGAACTGCTAAAACTTTTAAAAAAGCTCCATCAAAGCCTGATTCTAGGTTTGATTTTAGCTCTGTTTGAAATTCTTTCATACTAGATCACATGAAAACAAACCATTTATTTTTTTTGATCTAGAAACAGTTATACAGTATAGAAAAGATTGTGATGGCACTTGAATGCTTATATAATAAAAGGGACTTTTAACCATCTGAATCAGGAAGTTTCTCTCTTAACAGCAGTGCTGTCGCTCTTTTCTCACTTTTTTGATGCAACATTCTGATGTAACAAACACCCTTCACCAAAGGAACATCAATGGTACAGCGTGTTCAAACCATGTTATTCTGAGGTTACATACTGCCCTCTGCTGTTAATGTCTATATTCTAGCCTTAGAAAACCTCACAGCACATGATTCAGGGATTTTGTTTCTACTCATCCTGTGGGGTGTCAAATCTATTTTACTTCAAAAGCCTGAGCTTTTCCTTGATATGAAATTTCATTGATCAGCCAGAGAGGTGGTGTAGTATTTGATTACAATCAGACCTTTAGTGAGCTCCTCACCTCAGACAGTGTAAACCTGTATGACCTTTTTCCTTTTAAAATTTCCATATTTTTTGTAATGTGCTAATGTGGTACTCTACTGCCATGACAACATACTGTATTTTCTCTTTATACTTACGTTAGTTTAGCCTTTTCATCTGTTTTTCTTTTGTCTTTATATACAATTTAATTTGTTTACTTATAACTCATTAGTAATATTCTCATCTGCATTCTCATCTTAGTTTATTGCCTTCACAAATACAATTTAACTTTGGATAATGGCTTCATTCAAAGTGGCTCCTGTGTCCAATTAGAAAGCCATCTCATAGTGTGCATATTAGGGCAGGCTGAAGACAGAATTCCTCCCTGGACTCTCTCTGAACACCTGGTTCTTTGTTTCTGACAGGCCTTTCTTCCTTTGTTTGTATGACTCCCCATCGGTTGCAATCGAGTGGTCTTTTCATTTTAGGTTCTATGCGGCTTTATTTGTTTTCTATATTGCTTGGATAGCTGACATATAACTCTGTTTAAAATTCAACATATCACTCTGTCTACCCCACCTAACCATCATTCTGTTTTTGTCATTCTCCTTCCTGATTGTGCTCTTTCTCAGCATCACACTGTCAGGGTGACAGTTTGACAGGAAATGCCTCTCGTTTTCTCTCTGAGGTGTTAGTCTTGCCTGAATCACCACAATGAATTGGCAAACATGACAAGACAAGAAAACGAACAACAGTAATATAGGTGTGACTATGCATTTAAACAAACCAATAAAGGAAAAAACAGACACTCAAATATGCACTAACACAAAATGTGACAAACAGCCACTGGAGATTTATGAATGGGGAGTCAATTACCAGCTTCTATGTTGAGACTTGTCTAGCTCGAAACTTTTAAGTGAGTTCTTCTTAACACATCTTAACTTCACCATAAGGGACAATAGCTCAGATGTGCAAATTGGACCAGTGCGACAGATTCAGACTGTACTGTGCATATGTGGTTAAAGCATTCATTTTAACTGCATTGTGAAAGCAGAAGTATTGGGAGAAGTGGTTAGTGTTTGTATGTTGATGTATGCATTTTTCTGTCTTAGTTAAAATTGCTCACATCAGCCAAATCAGAGCAAATAAGCTGGCATGTTTACGCATTTGGGCATACAGTGGTACTTAAAATAATTTTGAATTTGCTCTATTTCAGCATAAATATGTTCTTGAACATGATCAGATTTCTATGGAAGTCATAAAACTAGATAAAGAGACAACAATTAAACAAATTAGACAAAAAAAAACTTATTGAGGAAAATGATCCAATGTTACATATTTGTTTTTTTTGTTTTAAAGTTCAATATATGCATGATGTTTCCAAAGTCAATGAGTAATCATATTAAATTACTGTGATCTCAATATTAGTATGATTTTTGCTATAATTGAGCAGCTCTACTCTGGACCATGATGGCTTGCAATCATTGATGGAGCTATGAGTTGCACCAGCAAATTCTACAGGAAAATGTCATGTTATCCATCCGTGAATTGAAGCTCAACAGAAAGTGGGTCATGCAGCAAGACAATGACCTCAAACACACGAGTCGTTCTATCAAAGAATAGTTAGAGCAGAAGAAAGTTCATTTTTGGAATGGCCAAGTCAAAGTCCTGACCTTAATCCAATAGAAATGCTTTATAAGAACCTGAAGCAGGCAGTTCATGTGAGGAGGCCCACCAGCATCCCTGAGTTGAGACTGTTCTGTAAGGAGGATTGGGCTAAAATTCCTCCAACCCAAAGTGCGGGGGCTGATAAACACTTATCGAAATGTTTGGTTGAAGTTACTGCAGCAGAAGTGGGTCACAAAAGTTTCAGTTCCAGCCTCACACAAATAGGTAAGATTGGATTATTTTCGTCAATAAAAAAATGAGTACGTTTATTGTTTTTGTTTCATTTTAGGATTTCTGTGAAAATCTGATCATGTTTAGGTAATTTATGTAGAAATAGAACAAATTGTGAAGGGTTCACAAACTTTCAAGCGGCACTGTAGGTATAAGTCAAAGCAGTATGTGTTCAGTACAGTTATGTGTCCATTTCCTACCTGACAGTGAGGATGTGGATTTGAACAACCCATCATAGCACCTTTATTCTCAAAGATCTAAAAAAAAAAAAAAAAAAGGACAAGTTAGTCAATAGCATAATTGACCTTTTTTGTTCATATTTGGAGCTACAAAACTAAGGCCAAGCAAACTGAAATGACGATAAAGACTAAATTCGAAGAAGAGACACGATCATTACACATTATTTATTATTTCAATAATCACCCAGCCATTGTGCAACCTTTTTGACCACAAAAAATATTGCAGTGACAAATTATAGCCCCTTGATGGTACACTGGATGTCATCCTTGGGCTGTACAAGTAAGTGATATCCTGTTTTGCTCCAGAAGCCAACAATCAAAGTGGTCTCTCTCAAGGGCTCTTAAATAGAGCAAAATGTTTACTGATGCAGGGGGCTACAGCATAAGTGTCTCAAAAGGAATCACTTCAGCGAATAATCTGGGAGAATGGTGCTGTCCTTGGTGCTGATATTGGTCATTAACGCTGTTGTTGCTGTGGCTGTTTACGCATTTGTCTATTTGGTGAGAATTTTTAGGGATCCCAAGTGATTCAGTACCATGCTCTTGTATATTTCAACAGATGCCTACATTCACAGTTTATTTTTTAGATCACTAAAGGAATATCATGAGCCAAAATCTATCATGGTTTAGAAAGGCAGAAAGTACTGTATGTTGGCATTTTTCTATACTGGGTTGGCCTGCACATATAATCAAAAAATGTCAAAACTTCTCAGTGAACACACTGGTTGGTTCTGTGTAAACTTGACAAAAAGGCTGGGATATGTTGGAAGGTCAGTGTTCTGGGGGTCAACACCAAATTTGTTTATCCAATAGCTAAAGATATATGACTCACCATTTGACCATGTTGGACAATAAAATAGCTAAATTGTGATTTTAAATAAATAAATAAATGAAAAAAAATGAAAAATGGAGATTGTGTACACAAAAACCTGTGAAGAGGAGTCTACTTAGGTGAGGTTGGCTGTTAGAAGATAGAGGCTGACCTTTGAGGGACCAGATGGATACAAATATGTTATTTGAATCAATTTAGTTTTGGATTTAGGATGGACTCAGCAACTATAGTGCAGTGATTTGTTCATAATTGCTAAAACTGTGATTATGCAGCTCTAGTTTGTGCTTTTTCCAGAGTAATGGCTAATGAGGGCCATAGATACTGTAGTATTTGGTGCCATTCAACACACCGGACTGACAAAATAAGCTGTGTGTTTTTTCAGAATCAATGAGCACATACTTCTGTCTATATACCCAATAATGTACTGTAACCAGTTAAGATTTACTACAACTTCTAACCTTTCAATGTATCAACAAAAACACAGTATCTTTATTTGCAATATTCTCAGCATGTAATATAGGAAGAATTTAATTGCTAGATATATAAATACCGACATCTTATCTTATCCATATCCTGGTCTCCCTATTGCTGCTTGAATTTTGCCCAGAGGCATGATTAAAGTTTCATCTCATTCTATACAGGACAAATTAAATGGAGAGCTGGGAACAGCAGAAAACTGAATGATCAGTGACACAAGAGCATGAGGTAAAAAGTTCATCTATTAGATTTGTTCCAGATATCTATCCCTGAGAGAAATTAGATTAATGATGTATGTGTTAATCTGAATAAAAATGACTGTGTCTGCATACTTGTGTTTGTGCATCCTATACCTGAACCCAAGGGTAGATGGCGCCTAGCTCTTCAACAAGCTCTGCCCACTTGTCAATCACCTTCACAACTTCTTCTTTTTTCATGAGAGGGAGGGTGACGTCAGACCAGGGATGGAAACACATGACCTTACTGAGAGAGAGATGAAGAAAGAGAGGTTGGTAGGAAATATGTTAGATAAATTACAGGAATCAACATAGTTATTACAATTCATCCTGAGGTGGAAATGAATGTCTGAATCAAATATCATGCCAATTTATCTTGTTTTCATCTCAAAACTACAGATGTGCACCTCCATGGTGGATTGATCCTCAGTCTGGACCAAAGTGGTGCACCCATAGACCATTGAAACAAATGACACTTCCATCCCTGGAGCCATGCCACTAGCATGGCTAAAAGTGGTGTTAAGCACTGTGCTGTTAATAAAACTAAACTAAAACTGTTGTTGAAGCCTACAATTTTATTTTATTTTATTTTTTTTTATTGTTGCTAGGCAACCACCAAATCACCTGTAATTAAACCTTACTGTTAGTTTGTTGTGAAGTAAACTCAGAGCTGCTGTCTTTCATTCAGATTATGGTAACTAAGGTTGGTAAAGTCATATAGCTCCGGCAATAGCCACCACTAGTTTGCCTCAGACTGGTTTGGTTGTCTCCACCGCAGAAGGCTCATCTCTGAATTCATCCGATTAGACAATGGGGAAAAAGCTCAAATGACCTTAGGTGCTTTTCTGCTCTGAGTTGAAGCAAAAGCAAAGCAAAAGCAGTGAGCAAAAAGCTTTATTCTCATTGAAAACAATTACAAAAAGCTGCCCCAGGCTGCTAAAAGGCGCTCTGTCTGATCAGGGCCGTGTAAAGCTACATTACACTCTCATTTCTTTCACTAGTGTTAGGTGGTAATATCAGGTGTTAAAACCTTCACCTTCCATACTGTCTTTGTTCTGTTTGGTTTTTACTTTTTTAGTGTGTATCTATTATTTACTATGATGTTTTTTTTGTTGTTCTGAGTCTGATTAATAAGTAATAAATGTGCTGCTGCTGCCTTGTCTGGGTTTTCCTTGAAATACATAAAAAAGATCCTTGATCTCTTCGGGAATAGCCTGGTTAATAAAAGTGATAATCTGCAAGGCTGTGTGTTATTATCCCTGGTGCAAAGTGCTGAATGCTGTGAATCTACTGCTCTGCACTTTCCAGAGACCACCTCTCAAAAACAGCTACACATCTTTTTTGACATATTTTCCGTTGAAGTTCTTCTTAGTCAGGCTCTTCGGATCCATTGAAAAATTCTTGCAATTAATAAATAACAAGTCTGACAAATCGCTCCTTGAAGATTAAGATGAATGTTTCCGCTTGTATAAACAATCACAACCAAAGTGATGAAGATCCAGTACAAACCATGATCAAATTTATTGGTTGCATTCAGCCTCATAAAATCATCATTATCATCATCGTCCAACTCAAAAGCTGCTGAATGGAAAATAAAGTAAAGATGTTATCAATAAAATCCTAGAGGGACGAATCTGAATGCTCAGAGTTCAAAGATCTCTCTCATTTTCTCATTTCAACAGTAAACTATCTGAACTGGAATTAAAATGAGCCATGGTTTAAACTACAAAGAAGGTACAAAGGTTAAAGTCCAATTGAAATCACATTTAATCATTCCTATTTGCAGTCAAAAATTATGTCAACATGTTCTTTTAAATGTAATTATAAGTTTTGGATTCACTAGAATGAAGAAAAAAGGTCTTTGGGGAAATATCAGAAATGCCTCTTTTTGCAATAGTCTAAGTTTGACTGACTTTAGCTGGAAGGCTACCAGTGTTAAACTGTATGGAACACAGAAAGTAAACAAACTGCTGTAGCTATGAGTTATGGTTAGACAGTAATTTGCTAACAGGCATTTTTTTGGCCAATGACCAAGCCAGCATCTAAATGGACCAAAGTTATATTTATGTTAACATGCTAAAAAGCTAACATGCTAAGCAGCTAATTAGTTATCTAGACTGCTTAGTGGTGTTAGCAGTGTGCTTTTCCCAGGTGAATGTTTGTTTGGTGGCTCATTCAACAAGCTAAGGTGCAGGACAAGATGCATGTTCATGTTTGTAGGTTAGATAAGAAAGAAACTTTAGCAGGTAAGCTAATTTGTGTTGTTGTTCAGAGTCTGTGACTCTTGTGTTGTATAGCAGGATGCTATCAGGCTCAGTATGACCATCTGCTCTGCCTATGCTCAAACACATGTTATTGCTTTACTCAAGATTTTATTTTCTGTATCAAAATTAGGTATCTAGCAACATAAGCAGATGTTGAAATGGTATTTAATTAAGATAATGTAAAACTAGGGAGAAATATCACAAAAGACAGACACCGTTGGGACTGACTGACCTGATAACATGCAAAACACATGTCTTAGATTTGAAGCTACAACATCATAGTTTTACCTGTGATATGCACCATGATATCTGAACATTTTAAGCAGAATTCTGTTCAGACAAAAAGTGAGCAGGACCAAGTGAAAAAACAAAACATGGTTTCAGAGTGTAAATACCTTTGTACAGAGGTTAAAAGGTGTGTGTCCTCAACTCATGTCCTCAGTGTATGTGTGTGTGTGTGTGTGTGTGTAAGATAATACAATGTCCATGTGTATGTTTGCTCTCTCCCTATCCTCAAATACCCATGGATACCACCTCAACTGTTGGAGTCAGAAAAAAATGAAATTTCAGTCTGGCTCTTCTTGGGCCCAAGCAGCTAGTACATGATCAATTATTGAACATGACTTTGGTGTTTATGCTCTGAGCAAAATTGAATGGTAGTATTTATGAATTGTTCATGAGTATTTTAGGAGCAGCCAGCACTCCAGTGTGTGTGTGAGTGTGTGTGTGTCTGTTTAGACTTCAGCCAAACTTTAAAACACAGAACCACCTACAACTTCAACCCTTGTACATTAAATTAATGTCTGTTTATCCAATTAATGTCTACATGTCTATTAGACACATTCAAGTCACAAACCTACACAGCAGTATTAACTTAACAAGCCAGGACGCATCAAAACTGTTGTAACCTTACATGATGGGTAAAAACTTGTATCCAGACGTTATGTGTGTCTTGTTTACTGTTAAACTGATACTGATGGAGACAATGTTCTAAGAAAGCATACCTACAGTATTCATTTTTTCAAGTTTTTAAAAGAGACATCAATTTAAACAAAAGTCAGTTTCTAATAATACGGTGTTGACTTGTATGCTCATTTTCTCACTGAACATCAAGTATGTGGGTTTTACTGTATCTGTATACTGAGATTGAATGTATGACTGAGATAAGACGATGCCATAAGGAATTAGGAATTTTCTCAATTCTTCCGTCATCCTATCTCTTCTGTCTCCCGTGACCCAAATCTCCAAAATCACACTTCCTATTTTGTTTTGCACTCTAATTGGCTCTCTGAATGTTGCTGCAAGGCAAACAGCTGTGGTTCAATTTCCTCTTTCTTGGCCACAACACTGAGTAGACTGAGAAGATTCCAAACACACTACAATAAAAACAGTACTGTGCAGAAAGGTAAAAAAAAAAAAAAAGAAAAGGAAAAAAAAGATTGAAGAAGCATGCAGCCACTACATCATGAAAAGAGAATAGCAAACTCGAAACACAAACATACTGAATCTACAATGAAGAAAAACACCTGGAAACTTCACATCAATAAAAAACACAAGACGAGTGCAACAAGTCAATCAGTGCTGTTTCTCTGCCTCATTATTCTGAGAGTGTGTGTGGCAAGCAATAACTGACAGCCCCTACTTCTGCCAACACAAGGGATTTCAACCCCGAGTTCAGTTTTCAACCTGCACATGCAGTACAGTGTTTTGATTTAATCTATTATTTAGCTGTTGTGTAACTCTGCTGTCATGAAGAATCATCCAAGTATTCCCTAAATGGCAGGACAGTTCAGGAACGTCTTTAAAGATATACCATTGTCTGACAGCCACATTTCTTTGATATGATATGAAATATAAGTGGATTCTGTATGTGTTTGCAGTCAAGAATCTTCACTTACTGATCCATGGCACCATAAGAACCATGTGACATCTGAGATCAAGATAAGTAAAAATGTATTTGCAATGGTTTTGTGCAACTCACCTCTCTGTGAGTAGTGTAATTATATGTCTGGAAGTGAGTGAGAAAGGATTAGCTATCCTGTCGAGCATTCTCAAAATCTACCAACCCTGACAAAGACTAATGATTATTTCCATTATCCGGCAACCTGACAATTATTTTCTTGTATCATTCTGTCTATAAAATGTTAGAAAATAGAGAAAAGTGCCCATTTTAAATTTTTAGAGCCCAAGGTGATGTCTTCAAATGTCCTGTTTTGTCTGATCAACAGGTCAAAATCCAAAGATATTCAGTTTACTTTAATGTATAACACATAGAAGCTTCAAATCCTCATATTTCAGAAGCTTCAACCAACAAATGTTTGACATTTTTCCTAAAAAAAATGACTAATACAATTACCTGGTCATTGAAATAGTTGCTGATTCATTTTCTGTCAGTTGACTGATGAATTAATAGACTAATTGTTGGAGCTCTACTGAAATCCATGTCATCATAACTCATTCAAGCATCTAGCTCTTAGTGTGTACAATGGTGTGGTGAGGAAACATCCCCATCTGCTGGTTACACAGAGGAAAAACCTATCATGATGTAAGCTTGGTGTGGATTTGTGATTTAATTTTGCACAGTTCAAGTCAAATCATGAAAACAGGTGACATGCAGTGCAGCGATTAAAACAATTAGCCCCACCTAACAGTTGGTTATGGTGATGATGATCACAACAACGAATCAAAGCTGCCTCAGCATGACAGCTCTGATTGCAGCTATCAGTTCAGATTTAATAAATCATACATTTTAATGTAACATTTGTTTAATGTTTAAAAAGGAATACTGATTAAGATGTAACATTACAAAGAAATCTAACCTTAAACCACATATTAATTTAATTAGTTTAATATTTATTTCATTCTAACAACTTCATTTATTGCTTATTGATAAAGGCCCAGATACAATATCAAACATAAATGCTGCTGTTTGATGTACTTTAGAGTAAACTTTCATCTTCAGTCTCTCGGCATGTTTTCAATAAATAACGTACACTCGGTTTCAATCGAAGTAAGGAAGACAGATACAAATCCACATAAAACTTTTACATAGTTACTGTCTGACTGTGACATGGTGCTTTGTTCTTACCAGACGCCCCTGGCAGGTTTAGACTGGAACAATGGATGTTGATCCGAACCTGAGGAAAACAACAGCAAATGTAATGTAAAATTTAGGGTATTTTGATCCACCTGCACCCATCAGCCCTGAATGAACACATTATTGTGCTATGAAATTATAAGAATACAATGAAAATAAAATATTGGGATTGGGATAGGGATTCAATTTAAGTAGAAAAAGGCTATAAAAACATTTTTTGAAGAAAACTTAAAAACACAAATGCTGAATAAGTATAAAAACTACATTTGTGTAACTAACGACTGAACAGAATTAATCTATCAAACAAAAAAATCTGTAGAGCTAGAGAACTAAGTGAAAGCAGGGTATGCAAAAAAAACAATATTTTTTGGACTGAGATATTACAACCAACTGCTTATTTTTTTTTAATGACTCCAATGACTTGTTACTGTTAACACTTTTCTAGCATCAGATATGACACTCACCAGGATCCGGAGCATCTGGCTGAAGAGCAGGGAAGTCATTTTCAAAAACAAAAGTGCTTTCATAGTTTGGATTCACCTGAAGAAACAGAGAGACAGACAGACAAATAGAGTAGAGAAATCATATACATGTGGAGAGAAATGTTACACATTTAGCAAAAATGAAATCTGTAATAAAATCCCATCCTGACAATGTCACAGTTAAATTAGTCTGATGTCCTCAGAATCTACAGATGCATCAAAATGTAATCATCAGTGAAGCTGCTAAGTGGACAAAAGATCAGATTGTGGATGTACTATACAGCTATTAGGCAAGTATGAATGTGTGTAACTGTAGAGTGTGAACAGAGCACTCTCAAAAAGAGAGCAATAGGGCGTGACAGCAGAGAAACCCTTAAACTTTAGAAAACTATGGATGTGACATCTACGACACCTTTCGTATGTGCCATAAATGACATGTTGCTTCCCTAGCCATTACCAAACTAACTGCCATTCACAGTTTAATGCAGGCCTACTGTATGTCCTGTATGTATCTACTGAATTACCTGTTCTTACCTCTCCATTAGCACGTGTGTTTCCGGGACAGAGTGGATTGTTAGGGTCATGTCTGGGTACGTGTTCCTCTGGAGGTTTTTCTACCTGACCAGCCCAGGGTCTCTTCATGCGGTGCGCCGACACCAGGACCCAACTGTCTCTGAGAGGGTTGTAACGCAGGTGCTGGTGCTCTGAGGGGTGACATGCATTGAGACAAAACAATGGTATAACACATACATGTTTACAGAGAGTGCTGGTTCACTGTGTGGGATATAAAGAGATAAAGAGGTGGAAAAAAGTGACTGAAAGTGGAACTTTCTCTAAGGACAATTTGGTCACTGAAAGGCATTTTTAACTACACATTAAAAAAGAAAACTGTGGGACATTCAGACACAGATGATATCAGTGGCTTATATATTGGGATGTCGTTTGTTAATCTACTAGTTCATGTATGTTAACATCTGTCAAATCCAGCAAAAACTTGCAGCAGAAGCAACAGGAACTTAGTCACAAGACTGCACAGCAGGTTTATGAACGCTGAAGCAATAAATTCTCTGTCAACCCGGGAAGAAAAGGCTTGACAAGCTTTATTCGTCAGTAAATTATGTCGCTGCACAGAGCTGACTGGATTAATATCGCATATATTGATTTCAGCAAACAAATATCAACCATAAGAACTCTATTACAGCGAGATTCGAAGTGACCAAACTCCATTGAAAGATGTGTTAATTTATCGGTTCCTCTACTGAATGAATCAGGTTCAGGGTAGAATACAGCAAAAAATATATTTTGTGAACAGATATGACCTGTTAATAACATCGGCATGTAAAAAAAATCCATGAAGCATCCCTTTAGCTCGATAAATGTTCTTTTTTAATAACTGATAAACATTGTTTGCGATGAGCTCAAATCTAAAATAGTAGTTTTAAAAGCTGACAATCGGTCCGCAGTGTAGCTATGCGAAGTTTAATAGTGTGTCCTGTTTAATAGTGAAATGCCTGTTAGTGTGGAATTTGGCATTTAGCGAGATAACATTAAGGTAAAATGACCAGATTTTCAAATGAGTTTGGAGTTACTTCCTCCCGCAGCTACAGATCCTGGATAAAAGCTCCATACCTTTTGGATCAAAGCTGACTTCCTCTTTCCCGCTCATGGCTACCAGCGCTGTTTTTCACCTTTGTGATGTTAATTAATTTAATTATTAGTTCTTTCTGAACTTTGGCTGACAGCTAGCTGCTACTACCTCGTTCACAACCATAGACTGTATAAAGATAGTTCACAACACTCTGCGGCCTACTTCCTGTTGTTGACCGGCGAAAACAGCCGTGCTCTAGTGACATATCAGCACGTGTGTGAACATTTTAAAAAGCCGCAAAAATAAAGGCAGAAATTACCAAATAATGAATCACAACAAAAAGATGTGCCAATTCATCGCAACTTCTCTCAGTGTATATACGCGGGCAAACAACCATATTGTACAAAAAAAAAATCTTCAAAATGAATCAAAACTCTTTAAAGGGGGGTTTTTACAACATGCTGGCAACCAGGGGAATTGCTGTTGCCAACACGACCAACTCTGCCTGTGATTGGTGGAGCGAGCATATCCCGCCCCCACCTGATCAGGAAGAAGCTGTCAGTTGTTTGGAGCAACCTGTCTGCCTCGCCTCCGTGTACACATGTAGCCTAAGCCCTGTTGCTGTGTCTCTGTCTGTTTGCTTTTGTTTCCACCATGTCTCTAGTCAAAACGAGTTTAAGACTGTTGGTGTTCGTCACAGTCACCGTCCTGGCCGTGCTGCTGCTGAGGCAGTGGATGGCCACCAAACAATACGTTTTCAACAGAGAAGACATCGCCAAACTGGCCAAACAGTACGCAGGTGAGTTTGGTAAGAAGGACTATGAAGCCTAAAGCAAGTCAAGACCAACCTGAATTTCACTCAAACGCTGTTTAAAGTTAAAAATATATATATAAATATATATATTTACGGTTGCAGTTAGCCTAAACAGTTACTCCTCGCTGCCTTTCATGTGTACTCAACATACTGTAATGTCTGTATTCTCAGGACAGGACCATGAGCAGGCCTTCTCCAAAGTGGTGGTGGAGCTCAGGAAGAGGTAACTATATCTCTGTTCTGCATCAGATATTTAAAACGGGCACTTAACTGACATGATAGCATTTAGGACTCCAACCAATACAGCTCTCTTTGCTTTCACTAACTGGTTTGAGCAGCTTACACCAGGGAATTCAGTTTTTTTTTCTTTTACTTGATAGCTCAATTATCAGTTTTGACATTGACACATTCTGCCAAACTAATTATTTCACCACTGACTTAGTGTTACGTTCCAAATGCATTGAAAAGCAACACAGTGCCTGTGAAAAGATTGCTCTTCTCCTTTTTCACTAAGCCCAACATCACTAGTGTTTTCATGTTGAATCGCTCATTTAACTCCAATGTTTCCAGTGCCAAATAACATCTTCTGCCTTTTATATGGGGTGACGGCTCTACAGTGCTTAGTACAAGTGGCAAAAATTGTGACAAATTCCTAAAATTGAGAGGCTGGAACCAGGAACAAAAAATGGTTTCAGTGCTACTTGTAGAAAAGTACTATCATTATTAGAGTTGTACTGTGTGTCTAAAAGCCAACTAATGAAGTGTAACTGAACTAGGTATCCTGGCCACATCCTGCCAGACGAGGACCTGCAGTGGGTGTTTGTGAACGCCGGAGGCTGGATGGGCTCCATGTGTCTCCTCCACGCCTCACTCACAGAGTACCTGCTGCTGTTTGGTACGGCGGTGGACACAGGAGGACACTCAGGTAAGGAAGCAGGGGGTTAAAAGACAAGGCTGTTTATCTGTCATGGGATACAATACGGACAATGCACACTTCAGCTTCTGTCATGGGCAAAACAGAATTGATCTGTTAGTACCCGTTTCCACATACTTGGGAGCCTTTTTCTTGGAGGTTGTGATGTATTTTCTTTTTGTGACCAAACTATTCAGAAAAACCATCTAAATCTGACACCATGACTGCTCTCTGCTTCTCTCAGGTCGTTACTGGGCTGAGATTTCTGACACTATCATCTCCGGCACTTTCAGACAGTGGAAGGAGGGAACGACTAAGAGTGAACTTTACTATCCTGGTAACACCTTATGACATTTTAATCTGCAATGTTACGTATTTATATGAGTCTTCTCTCTGTCCTAAATTAATGGGGTAAACATATTTGAATGACAGAAACAAGTAGTGTATAAGCGTTTTCCTTCATGTGAACAAATCCAGTTTAGTAGTTCCCATGTGTGACTGCCTTTCTCCTGCAGGTGACACCATCATACACACTGTAGGCGAGGCCACATCGGTCCAGTGGACCGCCGGGACGTGGATGGTAGAGTACGGCCGAGGTTTCATCCCCTCCACCCTGGGCTTTGCTCTGGCAGACACCCTGTTCAGCACCCAGGATTTCCTCACAATGTTCTACACCATACAAGTCTACTTCAAGGCTCTGCTGCTCGAGGCCGGTACACTACTTACAGACGCTGGAGTTTTCTGAGACATGGCCTGCACAGGGACAGTAACATCAAATGTTCGCCATGTCGTCACACGCACTTTTGTCCCCTGACCACTAACATCCAGCATGGGGAGGTAAATCTGTGCCAGATAATTCCAAGTTCAATTATTTTTACCTGAAGTTGTAGACAATCCAAATTTGCAACAGTAGAGTTGATCCCATCTACATTCGAGTTCATGACCCTCCATAAAGGCTATACAAAAGAAACATTTGTCTTTGTCCCAACTTGTAACACTCACTCATCAAACTGCATCAACAACAGCGCAACAGTGAACCACTTTTTTTTTTAACCACTGACTTTTTAAGACATTAAGCCTGTACTATTACAAGAACACATCATTCTGAATGAAGCACTAGCCAGTCACCCAAAGTCCCTCCTCAGTATCTTGCTGTATACAATAATCATTCCTCTGAGAGCTCTCAAACTGCCTACATAGTTAATGAGATCTTCAGTAAAAACAAAAAAAAAACATGCATATTTTTTTAGTATTTGGTTTAGAGAAATATTCCCAAAGACCTTAAAACTGCTCTTGCCAAATCTGAGATTCCTCTGTGAATAATATAGAGCCATTTGTAACCCTGTTATGGAGTATAAAACTTTTTCAGCAATCAGTTAAATTTTAAAATAAGTTAATATAAAATGCTGAAGTTCAAACTGGTTGTTGATTATCACACATCTGTGGACCAAGGTATTCCTTTTAAATCAAATACGCAAGGCTTCATTTGGTTTGTGAAACAAACGCTACTTTCTCAGTAGATACCCATTTCATATTTATATGCATGTGGATTCTGAGTAAATGAGGGTCTTGTGTCAATCCAGTTTTCTGAAGATCTAACTCCTTGAAACAGTGTCAAAGAAAACCAAAAAGCCAAGAAGTGTGTTATCTCCAATGATTAATCCTATGTTGAGTTTTGGCACCCATTCAGAGTCGATCTGTCAACCCGAGAGGATTATTTTGAAGAAAACTGCCGGGATGGTGTGAGAAAGGTCCCATCTTGCCCCAGTGTGAGTTGTATTCGGACTCTTGCCAGCTCAGAGACAGCAGTGTTTTAATGGTTATAGTTTTGTTTGTCTTGGTGTGTGTTGACTCCAGAGCTACTGTGCAGCAGCAGATTTCAAACTGTTATTGAAGCAATTTTCATATTTCTCTTTTTTTTTCTCATCACAACCCATTTGTTTGGGCTTAATGTATGAGAATTTAATCCAAATACATCTGAAATATTTTAGAAGGTTTTATGAGCTTAAATAGACTTACAATATTTTTGAAAATGTAACTACAGATCTTAACTTGAGTGATTTTACTCTCAGACCATTTTAGACTATTCGGCTCTGGAACTTTGCACTAGCCCAACAGGGCAAACACAAAACCCTATCTGCAGGTCTCGTCCTTCACATTTCCACATCGTAATAAACTACTGAGCAGAAACAGTAGAAAGTCAAAGCCTTTTGGGAAAAAATATACTTGGAATTGTACTAAAAAAAGCAAATCACTGTTGCTGAATCCACTATCTCCCAGTTTCTTCCTTTTCAGATAAGAGCCTTACTTCCAGATTGATGCTTGAAACCATCAAGCATCATATTAGTGCTTCTGTGGGGGTGAAAACATACTGTAACTACCCAAAAACTGGAGTTTATTTGTTCACATAAAGCAGCAACAGCAGCAGTGTGGTCTCAGGTGGATGGAAAAAGAAATTACTGTAACTTGAATGGTGATGAGTGGATGTGCAATTTACTGTAAGGTAATGAAGAAAACTGACAGTGCCAGAAGAATAAATGTTTTTGAAGGAAAATGATACAAGCCTATTTTATTGTATACACACTGAATCTTGAGTAACACACCTGTTCTGAACCTCTGCTGAAATCAAAGCCCTGCTCACGTTAGAGGTCAACTTCTACCATGGGACCAAGTATATCCATGAATTTCTAATAGTTCACCGTAGTGATGTAAATTATGCTGGATTGAGGACCACCTTATTCTTCACAGAAGCCAATAATCACAGTATATATTGCATTTCAGTGAGCTATTATCACAGTATGTAATCCATCACAGATGTGTTTGTCCTGCAAAACAAACATTGGGGGCGATTTTAGCTGGTTAAGCGGAAGATGAGTGAAATCACAAAACTGACCTTACATACTCAGGGGAGTTAATAAATATAGAGATGAGCTCAGGGATTGTGGATGTGTGGAGGGACGCTGCATGAACAGACGGTATTATTCAATAAAACAGACGGGCAGAATAGAAGATAGACACATCAGTCCTCATCTCCGTCTGTAAATGTCAAGAGGATGCAGACAACCTGATTTGTTGTCATCATATCCATGAGGAAGGTCTGGGTGATGATGATAGAGGCGCGTGTATTTTATGTGGTTGTGTGTTTGCTTGTGCCTGCTTTTATGTGTGAGTGTGCACATGTGTACATGTTATACATGCCATTGCACACATAGTGCAGGATATTGTGTGCTTGTCTTTATATATATATATATGGCTAGTCTGTGATGTTTCTATCTATCCATCTGTGTATGTGTGTTACCATATTATCCCAGATATAGATTTAATGTCAGTCTAACAGACTGGCCTGACCCCACTGCCCTCCTTCTCTTTAAGCCCTTTAAAGGAGATGTATTCAGAATCGAAGACGGGCGACCGGTGCTGAAATACCAGCGTGCTTGGGTAGCGGGCGCACCTTAATGGAATAGACAGCAGCCTCTTTGACTAATAGCCTTGCATCCTCCAGGCCAGAGATGTCCTTCTACCACACAATGAGGCTGTGCAAATAGATGTCCTTTAGAAGTGAACACACACACACACACTGATACAAAGTTAGGAACCAAAGAAGAAAATATTGTATAGTATGAATATACACACACTCTGTGCATGTACACACACAAACTCACACACATTCTTGTGCAATTAGGCTGGCATAAGAAAGTATCCTTTAGAATAAAACATCAGATAAGGGACATAGATAGAACCCCTGGGCCTTCATTAATACACAGGATCAGTTCACTCATATCAAAGGTCTTTACTGTTCTCTAGTGGACATATTCAGTACCACATGCATCTCATGATAATGTGGGATAAAATATGATTTACATTTTAGTAGGAAGAATATATGAGCCCTAAATGAGGCTGAGATCAAATCACAGCAACATATTTGTGAGCAAAAGGAACTGAACTGTGAAATGTGATCCCTAAAACAGTGATAGATACTATTATAACTGTTGCAATTATGTATGCAATGTCATTCCAAGCACAATACAGCCAGAGAGGTTATAGTTATTTAATTGTAGTTAATTAAGAATTTTAATTATTGGTCACATATAATTTATTTTCTTTGGGGGAAAAAACAAACAAAAAATCTTAACTAGAGAATAAGTTACTGGCTTGTTTCAGAGATTTCAACCAAATATCATCTCATGCTCATGTTTTCTTTAATTTATAGAAGTGTTATGCTTTGTAATTAGGGATTTGGGGTGCTATTTTATTCTATTCATCTTATTATTTTAGAAGAACATGTACAATTTGAAAGTATTTTTGAAAAATACCTATTTTTAAATTATATTTTTCTTAGTTTCAAAATGCGGTACTGTCAATAAATGCCAGTATTGTGCTCTTTTGCGGCACACGCGTTCACTCTACGGCAAGCCCCAGGGGCAAAACCTGCAAGAACACCCCACACCTGGAACTACTGACTTCAAGAACAACTGACGACCAGCAGAACACTGTCTCACAAATCTCTTTAAATCATGATGGAGCTTTCATATCAATCTATGAAAGTCGCTCATCAGGCTCGGGAGGCGGTGAGTGAATATGTTATTTTGTTTCTGGTGAGTTTTATCAGATTTAATGAACAACTGTTTGCACTGATGCTCGAGAGAAGAACGTGAACTTGTACCTGTGCTCATCCTTAATGCCCCAATGTGTCCTACATGTATCATAGGCCAGGTAAGCCAAGTGTATTTTTACATAAATGTCAACTGAATTGTCACAAATGGAAGTTAAGCGCTTTAAGGACAGCAGTTGAGCTAACTGAGCTAACCAGGCTTACAAACGTCCAGAGCTACCATCAATCGGCGTCCACTGGTTGCCTAGATACCAAGTCAGGTGGTTGTAACTTGTGGCAATTTCTCGCCCTCTACTGGCGACATGTATGTCTCCTATGTTCTCCATACGTTCAAATCAGATTTTAGACCTTTGCATACAGATGTAATGAATGATCCCTGCAGTCCATTTATTTGAGGCAAGGCAAGTTTGTTTGTAAAGCACAGGGCTTGCATGAATGTACACTAAAAGAAGGGGAAAGAGTACATAAAAGGCAGTTCAGTAGGCCTTTTTAACTGGAACATTTTGACATGTAAACGTAGATCACTGTCACACTGTCATGGCTTAACTGGACACTTGTTATTTTCCGCATATATTCAAAAGGCAGATAGTACATGCTCAAGTTCTGTACTTAAATACAATGTTGAGCTTCTTGTACTTTACTTAAGTATTTCCATTTACTTTATATTTCCACTCCACTACATTTCAGAGGGAAATGTTGTACTTTCTACTCCCCTACATTTATCTGGCAGTACTTTGCAGATGAAGATTTTACACAATGGACGATATAACAAACTTTTAATTATGGCTGTCAACATCAGTGCAGCAGTTGTGTTTGAGCTGCTACTGCCTGAGTCTCAGTACTGAGTTTGTTCTGTCCAACAGGATGAGCTGAGGACTGAGATGAGGAAGAAGAGCCTTCTCATCCTCATCTACCACCACCTGCTGGGGCAAGGGTCAGTATGAAGTAATGAAATGATATCTGTGTCTATACATCATCGGCTACATACAATTTCTCAACAAAACACATTTCAAAGTAAAATCACATTGAGCTGTTCCAGACTCACAGGACAAGACATCAGACATAGTTGACCTTGGTTGTGTAACTTTTTTCAATCTTCACACTGTGTGTGCATGTGTGTGAGCTCATGTGTGTGTCCATCCGACAGCTACGTGGCTGCAGCAGTGGCCTTGGACCAGGAGACAAATGGGGGTGTGAGGAAATTCGAGGTGTGTGATAACATCGATCTGGAGATGGTGCTGATGGAGTATGAGAGCTATCACTACGTCAAGTTCCAGAAGTATCCCAAACTTACCAGAAGAACAGCAGAACCAGGTGTGTGACCACCGCCACTCTAATGAGCCAGATAAATACCAAAGGTCCAAACTACAGTGAGAGCAGGAGCACCACACTGATATGGATGTACTGTATTTATTGTTAACCTCTGAATAACTGGGGTGTATTTATAAAATCTTAATTAAAGTCAATATTTTCTGTTGCATTTGTTGTTTTTCTCTGGATCAAGCAGAAAGCAGACATGCACGAAACAGTGGAATAAAGAGGTGAGTGTGCTTCTGTGTCTTGTTTCATGTTCACACTATGAACGAAAAGAGTAAAAACATGACAAAAACAACATGGTAACAAGTAAAGAAGCATTAGATTGACTTAAGAGGGATGTTGAATAATGTCCAATGTACTTGGGAATAAGTTTAGATGTCTTCTGTTGCACTGCTTCTTCGTGTCTCCCAGGAGTGCCTGTTCAGCTGTGAAGCCTCTTCCCAAAATCAACGCATCCCAGAGGCCGCACTCTGGAGGCGGAGCCAAGAAGACCGCTGCCATTGTATATTCAAATACACCGCATTAACACAGAGCAACCCAAATCAGTACATAATATTAAAAAGCAATTATTCTTACATCTTGATGACTGTGTTTCATTTCCCAGGAGGACGGCTCCTCTGTTCCCCCAGAGTCATCAGAATTTGGTCTCAATGTTTCCTCCATCAAGAATGGACCAGCTGGAGAGGCAGCCATGAACAAGAAGGTACTGAGGAAAGTTTTTTTATTTTTTATTTAAGAAGACATTATATTTCAAACATCATTAATCCTCATACAGAGAAATTAGGATTGAGAAGGCAAACGTCTTCATCCAAACCTGAATCAGCACCTGTATGTTTTGGTTATAGACATCTCTCTCTGGATAAGCACATACCTGTTCCATTTTAATCACAGCTGTCATTTTTTTTTAATTACACCTGTCTTATTATTCCTCTGTTTCCCTAGATATGTAAGAAATGTTTTATTATCTGTTCCAGGGCCACATGACTGACAGCAGGGGAGCCGGCAGTGACTCAGAGCATATGGTAATGACAGTGAAGCCTCTGAGCAACACTGGGGAAATATAAATTATGAAATTCAGTTAACCAAAGTGTGTAAGACGTGCAAAATGTTATTAAAAACATTAGATTTTCTTGATTTAATGGTGAACAAGCAAAACCAAACAATAATAGTACTGCTTTTAGTACCGCTACCTACAATAACAGCTTTGTGTTGTGTTGCAGGAACGGCTGCTGAAGCCCCTCAGTGGCTTTTCTGGAATGAGCGGTGAGATGAAAGAACTGGCTACAATCATCAGCAGGGTACTACACACACACACACACACACACACACACATAAATACAAACATGCTCAAAAACAAATATGTAGAGGAGCTGGTTTTATCTGAACTTGTGGCACAAAATATGATGTAGAAACTTCTGCAAATATCCTTTTAAATGAGGATAATGTGATATGTGATAACAAATATGTCCACTAGAGAGCAGTGAAGGACTTTGTTGTGAATGAATTGATCTGTTGTATTAATGAAGGCGCAGGTTCTATCTATTTCCCTTATCTGATGTTTCACTCTAAAGGACACCTATTTACGCAAGCCTAATCGCACCAGAACGTGTGTCCATTTCTCGCTGATATCTTCCACATGCATCCCTCATTCTGTGTGTTTGTGTTTGTGTGTGTGTGTGTGTGTGTGTGTGTGTTCACTTCTAAAGGACATCTATTTGCACAGCCCCAACGTGCGGTGGGAGGACATCATCGGCCTGGAGGATGCAAAGCGATTAGTCAAAGAGGCCGTCGTCTATCCCATTAAGGTGCGCCCGCTGCCTGAGCACGCTGGTATTTCAGCACCAGTCGCCCGTCTTCGATTCTGAATACATCTCCTTTAAAGGGCTTAAAGAGAAGGAGGGCAGTGGGGTCAGGCCAGTCTGTTAGACTGACATTAAATCTATATCTGGGATAATATGGTAACACACATACACAGATGGATAGATAGGCAGGGATGAAGGGAACACACACACTGGGTGCACAAACTCACAGGTGTTATCCCCTGTAGAATTTATATACACAGTCAGATTCACTGAATTTTGCTGATGCATACAGAAATGCATATACAAATAAAAGCTGGCACATATCAACACATGAGCAAAGAGCACACACACACACAGAAGACACATACACACACTTCTATCATCATCACCTAGACCTTTGTCATGGATATGATGACAACAAATCAGGTTGTCTGCATCCTCTTGACATTTACAGACGGAGATGAGGACTGATGTGTCTATCTTCTATTCTGCCCGTCTGTTTTATTGAATAACACCTTTCCTCCACATTCCCACAGTCCCCAACTTCTGTCTCCATTATTATTCATTCTCTGGGGTATAAGGTCAGTTTGGTGATTTGCGTCTGTTTACCACCTAAAATTCAGACTAATAAATGGTGCGTGGTATTTCCAGCACTGACTCAGCTATACATCAGGCTTATGAGTTTCCTTTGTGCACAGCTCAGCTTCTAATTGGCCTGCAGAAAATGAAGATGTTGCTGGAAGTTTATAATGTCTGAACCTATTAAGCATTCTCTTATTGAACTATGATGTGAGGTTTTTCTACACCGTTGTAGTTTTCGTGTTTCACTCGCTGACTGCCTTGATTGCTCTCATTTAATTCATCTTGCTTTTTATGTTTCTACCCCCCCTTTCTTTTTCCTGTTTTGTCTTCCTCCCTCCTCCTCCTCACTATTTTTTCCCTCTTATTCTCTCTCTCTACAGTATCCGCAGCTGTTTACAGGCATTCTGTCTCCGTGGAAAGGTTTGCTGCTCTACGGCCCCCCAGGTAAGATTTCCAGTGCTGTAAACCTTTATCAGGTTTACAAGTCCTATATTTTGCACTTCTACCTCATGACCTGTTTCACTCCCAAACACAGGTACAGGTAAGACCCTGCTGGCCAAGGCCGTGGCTACAGAGTGTAAGACGACCTTCTTCAACATTTCAGCCTCAAGCATAGTCAGCAAGTGGAGAGGAGACTCCGAGAAACTGGTCAGGGTAGGTTATTCTTCAACATTTCATATAGCAACCATAGAGCACTATTTCATGTTGTTGGTTTCCACCCCGTTTACCTTACATTCATATCAAGGGGAGCAAAGAAAGAATCCAAAACCACAAGGTAAATGTACAGGTACACCTCTACAGTATGGTGCACTGTCAGATGTGTCCTTGAAATATATGTCTGCAGGTCTTGTTTGAGCTGGCCAGGTACCACGCCCCATCCACCATCTTCCTGGATGAGCTGGAGTCAGTGATGGGCCAGAGAGGAACCAGCATGGGGTGAGCTGAACAACAAAGTGCAGCACATGTAGATGTGCTGAAGGTCAGGGGTTCAATCCCAATAGCCAATATGTCTGTCCACCTAAAGCCATGTGTCCTGCGAACAAGACAGATAACTCACTCTGAGATTTCTTAACCCAAGTTGCATTATATATTGATAATGTACATTTATATGTTGTAATTTTAGTTTTTAAAGGTCTGAATGCAAAAAAGTTCACTGAAATAGTTTTGACCCAGAAATAATCATGTCTTATAAACAAAATGAATAATTATTATCCTAGCAATACTATATTCATATAACTGTGAAGCAGCTTTGAATGCCTTATGTGGATGCAAAGGTGAATGAAAAGTGGATGAACAGCAGACTGATGTGTTTCCTCAGAGGAGAGCATGAGGGCAGCCGCAGGATGAAGACAGAGCTGCTGGTTCAGATGGACGGACTGGCGAGATCAGAAGACCTGGTGTTTGTACTTGCTGCCTCTAATCTGCCTTGGTAACGCCCACATCACATACAAACTCAATTATTAACCTCAACTATTTTAAATTTTATAATGTTGGTATTGCTGTTATATTTATAAATGGAGATGAATACTGAAGTTTCCTCTCTCTTGATTTATTTCTCTCACTCATCGCGTTTGGATAATTTCCTAAAACATCATCAGATGTCAGTATCATCACAAAACAAACTGTAACACATTTGTGAGTGTTACTGCTCCTCTCTCAGGGAACTGGACCACGCCATGCTGAGGAGGTTAGAGAAGAGGATTCTGGTTGGTCTTCCTTCTTCACCAGCTCGACAAGCAATGATGTCTCATTGGCTGCCTCCTCTTAACTCCACAGGAGGAGTGGAGCTACGAACTGAGCTGGAATATGAAACTCTGGCGAAGGTGTGTTACAGTAGGACTTTTTTTAAAGACAGTTTAAAGGCCAGGTTCACAAGTCTTAAAACAATAGTCCATATAAACAATGAAACAGGTTTTGCTTGCTGTAATCATTCCTACTGTTCATACTGGAGAAGATCCCCTCCAAAGGCACTTACAATGAGGCTTCAGCCATCTGAGTTAATCAAATAAAGCGGATATCTTCCACAGTTACTGTTACTGTAATTGTCCATACTTCCATCATGTACTGCAAGTCATGTATTCTCTTGTTTTAGGAGATGGAGGGTTACTCTGGCTCTGATATCAGACTGGTGTGCAAGGAGGCCGCCATGAGACCAGTCCGCAAGATCTTCGATGCTCTGGAGGCACATCAGGATGGTAGGGGACACACACACACACACACACACACACACACACACTGCTGGTTTGATATCTAATCACACAGCAAGATCGACCCCTACAGCATCCATGTTTTCTGTCTCCCTGAGTAAGACACTGCAGCCTCACTGTGACTCTCCTCCACAGGAGATATTGACATGCCCGCCATCCAGCTGGAAACCGTGACAACAGCAGACTTCCTGGAAGTCATCGCGCACACTAAACCTTCCGCCCGAAACCTTATGGAGAGATACACAGCCTGGGAGAGAGAGTATGAGTCTGTCTGACACTCATATGCACAAAAAAAAGAAAAAAAAGAATTGTATTAGTGTCTACAAATGAGCCTGCTGCAGTTACACTTAACAGGAGCCAGTATGAGTTGCAAGAATATATCAGCATGTTCTATTAGCAGGAGCTATTTTTATGCTTTGGATATGAATAGCATAGAACCTTTCAAAAAAACATTGTTGGCACCCATTATATGACTTCTGGGGGCATATTTGATACTTTAATTAATTCTCACATCATTAAATTTAAAATCATCCAACTCTTCACATTTCTCAGGTGTTATTTTTGTCTCTTCACTGAAATGTTTTAATGAGAGACATGGCTGAGGTGAAAAGGAACAATAGACAAAGCACTGAAATATGCAAATACAAACTACTTGAACAAAAACTGGTATTCTGACTTATTGCTACAATTTGTTATGTTGTCTTTCATAATCATGTTCCTCTGTGCAGTGATAAAGAGCACAATAGTCACCAGCTGAATATTTTTTATTCAAACTTAAATTTATACATGATAATATCTTGACAAAATATTTGTTACTGTGGCAAAAGATGGTCGGTACTTCTGAAATGAAAGCTTCACTCTTCAACATTCTGGACTTGAAGAGAGAAAGCAATCCCATACTCAAATGGACATATTTCTTTATCTTATATTTTGGGACGGTTAACGGTGAGTGTTGATGATTCCAGAGTTTATTCTAGTGCAAAACGAAGAAGGAGTGGATGTGAAGAATTCTTGTTGTTACTTCTTTCTTATAGCAGGTTCTTCAGGATGTGTTCGACAGCGTCTGGGAAGCTGTCACACGTCATGTGGGGAGGAGGGTTGATTTTATTCTCATCTCCTTCTCTGTATTTACCTGAAAGACGACAGGAGAGAAAGCGGATTGTAATTAAGCAGAAAAATAATAATTTGTCATAATAATTAGTTTAGTAACTAGCTAATGATATCAGATCCAAGGGAAAGTACCATGAAATGTAGGTTAAATGATGACAGTGGAAGAGGAAGATGGAGGAAAAAGGAAAAACGGGATGAAGAAATAAAACTGGTGGAGGTTTGATCTTATCTTACCAGTTCTGACCAGAATACCCAACATTCCTGTGTTCTGAGCTCCTCCCACATCATCTCTGGCATCCTGTTAGGAAAACAAAAAGCAGACACAAACCACCACAGACCAACTATTACTACTATTACAACTACTTTATAAACCTTTATTTTATTTGGGATGGAAGTGACACGTTTGAGTCCCAACAACAGCACACACTCTCTCAAATTTACTTGATTAAGTTGCTGTTAATGTATTACGAATGACAATATACTTACATCTCCTATCATGACAGCTTCATTGGGGCTACATCCTAAATCAGCAAGAGCCTATTTGAAGGAAACATCCAGAGGAAAAAGAGATAAGAGGCTTCATTAAGAAGTTAATTAATTCAACAAGCAGCTTTTGACAGATTTTAACAAACGATGCCAACCAAAGTACATATTCTGTCATGTTTGAAATATTTTGTGATAAATACAAAGGTTTCTTTTCTTACTTGAGCGAAAATGAAAGTGTAAAAACATAAACACGTATATTTCTAACCTGTGTGAAAAACGTCTTTTCAGGCTTTCCCACCACAGTAGCTTTAGAGTCTGTGGCGTACTCCAGTCCTGTTACAAAGGGCCCGGGGCCAAGGGCCAAACCATCCTTCCGTTTATAGTACCGAGCCTTATGGATGGCAATGAGAGGAGCACCGTCCAGAATCATTCTGGAGAGAAATATAACATGATTAACTGCACTGTGTTTATTAAATATAACAATCAGAAAAAGGGATTAAAAAAAAAAACTGCAAAGCTGAGTGAAAAGGTTGGTAGGAAGAGGTCAGTTCTGTCCATAATTCTGCAATTTGCACTGGTCAAAAACCAAGATTGTTAAAAGTCACAGATGATTTCGACCCACTTTTTAAGGCACGAAAACAAAATTTAAATAAGGTGAATTGAAAAGTTAGTTATTTTGTTTTTTCATAACAGCTAGAAAAACTATAAGCTGTTACAACATCTAACCTGTAATGTAACCTGTTGCAACATTTTGACATCTCATGTTTTCACTCAAAACCATTTTTTTATTACATTTAAACTTGGTTGCTTCTTCTTTTATCACCTGAAAGCCGTGTTGAGAGTTTGGTAGTTGAAGTGATCAGGAGCGAGTCCGATGACGACAGCATTTGGTTCAGACGTGTCGATACCTGTATTTTGGATGGACATACATACAGTAGTAGTAATGATAAGTCAGTTAATACTAATGCAAAAAGTTGCTGTTTCTTTCTTTCATATAACTTTGAATTTAATACTTTGTTTATTTCCACTGTTGATCTGACTACATAAACAATTTGTGCTCTGGTAATTTCAGCATTGGCCACTATAATTAACAACTAAATGATAAATGGTTAACTAATAAATTGAGAAATTCGCTTATGATCTCTTCAAACAAACTGATGCCTTGCACACTGTCTTAAAAATGGAGTCTGAGACAAAAGCACAGTTGGTTTTATAGCTGCTGAGAAACGGACTGACTGGAATAGAGATACAAGGTTTTCAGCTGAAAACAGCGATATACAGTGATGAACAATAACAATAAAATCAAAACAGGTCATCCTCCAAGTGAAGTATGTTCTCTAACGCTCTCTCTCACACACACACACACACACAGACACTCAGCTCTGTACCAGTGAAGTCCTCCAGTGCGCTGTCCTCCACCAGCAGCAGCGGTCTGTGTTTCTTCTGCTCTATCAGACTCCTCGCTGCACTCAGAGACGTGAAGATCTCTTTTTCCTGCAGAGTGAAGAGTTCATTTTCAATTTCTTAAAGGTTACAGTTTCAGCACCAGCCAATACCGCTTTGGACAAGACACAACTTTACCTTTCTGTTTAAATGAAATATTAAAGAATAAGGCCACAAATGTACCCTTTCTTTTGTCTTTACCTGTTATGGCGAAGCAGTGAAAATATACTGTCCAGCCACACAAACACACTCACACTTACAGACAGAGGAGGTGTGTTTCACCTGGAGGTCAAAGTTGAGACGTTGAAGTCGTTCCAGTAAGTTCCTCTTACTCTCCTTCGTTGTGTTGGTCACGAACTTCACAGCTACAGACGCCTGCCGTAACCTGACGACAAACAAAACAAAACTTAGAATTAATATTGATGTATAATAACAAAATGAACGACAACAATTCTAGAAGGTATGTGACCTTCAACAGACTGACAGCGATAGTTTTTCTTCAGCCTGTGAGGCTTTTGTGACTCTCATAGTTCCGTTTTTACTACATAACAATGAGAAGCAGTGTTGTGGTCGGTTGTCGTCCATGTGGTAACTCTTCTTCACTTGACATTTTGTGCCTCTCCCTGGTGTCGGAGTATGTTTCCTACCTCTTTAGGGCGTCCTGCGCCCCAGGCACTGCTGTATCTTCTATATGTAGAGTTCCACTCAGGTCGATGAGCACGGCCTTCAGAGCCCGTCTGCCCGCCATCCTGGAGGCCTGCAGAGGAGGACATGGAGAACATGATCCAGGTTAGGAAAATGTTTTGTAGCTTATGTGTGTACAAATGTACAAAATAACAATCCTTCTTCTCTTTGAACAGACACAAAACAGTCAAATAATATACAGAAGTTCTTTTCAACAGGTTTCAGTCCTGAGAAAACATGCAGCCACTATGTAGCTGTGCTGTTAGATAAAAAGCTGCTTGGCCTACAGTCTCTGATTATGATTTTTAAACAGCTAAATATGACCAAGGTCCACTGTAAATGGAGCTTTGCTGGGTTTAAAAAAGCTTATTCTTTCATAATAATTCATTCTTTTTTTAGAGATTATACGCTCATAATCATAATTCACATCGGTAGTGGCAGAATTTAAAAGATTACTGCGTTGTTCAAACCTACATCAGGACAAACTGAGAGGATTATTGACCGGTTTGTCCCCGGCATTTATGGTTTTCTGCCTGGAATTCAGATTTTGGGATTGTTTTTTATTGCTATTTGACTGTGTGATCCGCTATTATTTAGACATGCTTGGATTTCTGTCATGTAGTTATCAATGCGAGGGTACACACACACACACACACACACAGAGCCTGTAGGTTATGTATCTATTATTTGTATTTAGCTGAACTAATAACAGGAAACTGAAAAGTGCCAAGCTAAGCTCTGCATGCATGTTTGAGTGTGTGTGCGGTCTGCCCAAATTAATTTTTAAGTGATTTAATTGTACTTTACAATGCTTTTTCTATTTATTATTAATCACTGTTAAGTATGTATCCAGGTATTGACCACAAAGTTTCCTACGATATCAAATATATAAACATGGCGTGTTACGTTATAGGCCTTTTACACAGCAAACATTTTAAATTGTCACAGCAGCATATGCACAGGTGTAATCAAAAGCCTTGTCTTAAAACAACAGTCAGGTGTCCATATGAACAGTGAAAGAGGTTTTCCTCACTGTAATCATTCCTCCTGTTCATGCTATCAGTGTAAGTGATGCCTAAATCCACAGTGTGTCCACACAGTCATTTTGTGCAAAAGTGCATTTAAAAGTTTATCAGAAGCTTATATGAGGCTTCAGCAGTCAGATCAACGTTAGTCATATCAACTGAATATCATATTTACGGTCTTTTTAGCATAAAATACCCTCTTTGTGTTTCTTCAGATAGTGTTTCCCTGTTGAGCTGCAGTGATACTAACAGAAAGACATTGACAGATATCTGCTAGATTTGACTCATTTGGATGTCTGAATACATTTTTGTACAGAATGAGGTTTGTGGATTTTGGCCTCCATCACTTACATTGAAAGCACATTATGAAGGGGTTTTCTTAATAGCCAGTAACTTATGAACAGGAGGAATTCTCTATTTCAGTGTTTATTTGGGCACCTGACTATTAAAAAACTATGAACATGTCCCCTTGTACTGGTTCTCTGGCTCTTCGTGTTGATTTTGTGGTGACGTTTTTGAAATGTGCACCTTATATTATAGAGCAGGCTACACCTGTCAAACTGATACTACTGAGCAACAGCAGCTCTCTAGCTGCTCAACTGTCATTCATTTTATGTTAGCTGGTGATTTTAACTCCAGCACATAAAGCGACTTCCTTGCGGGTCACAAAATGCTGCAGTTTTAATTGTAAAAACGGCGCAATAACTGAATAAAGTGTGTATGTTTAGAAAGTCAACAAACTGCACAGCTAACCTTTAGCAGGGTTGGTGCTAGATTGGATCCGCCAGTGGGACGCTTTGCAAAATTCGCGAGATTTAACCATTAAATTCACCTACCCCCTAGCCCTCGCGATAGTTTATAAATGACGGACTCCCTCCTACTTCCTGTTGACGTTTTGTTCTTCGTCGATTTAAAGTGGGTTTGTTTTGTTCTGTAGGTGGTCATTGCTGCCCCCGCAGCTTAAACAACGCCAACTATTTCTACTCTCCAGTTCCTGGATTATTCTTCACTATTTTTTTTATGTCTTTTCAAGCATTTTGTGTTCTGTATTTTTGAAAAGAAAAAAATATCACTCTATCTTTTTGATTTCTACTCTCTTATATCTCATATATTTTTATTTTCCCCCAAACTTCCCCCCCATAATCAGTTAAGAGGGTTATCTTTAACCACTTAATCACTCATTAAAATAATAAAAAAAAAACATATGTGTCCCATCCCACTAACAACCAACAGATATATCGCATTAGTGGGTCTTTTAGGGCATTCAAATAGATTTAATATGGTGGGTGGTATTATCAGAATGATAAAAACCTTCTCTTTGCATGGTGCCAGACAGCACAGATCAAATCCTCTTTTCATGTTTCCTTTTCATAGTGAATAACAGTGCTGTTTTTTGTTTTCAGTATTTGTGCTTGCATAAATATTACTTACATTGGCTCAGACGATAATTGTGGAAAACATGATATTGGAGAATTAACCTCTCAGTGAATGTTTGTGTCTGAAGGAAATCAGTTTCATCTTTCATCTTGCAACACTCACTTTAATGTCATGTTTGGGTTGCGATTTTACTTCTGTTTTTTTGTTTTGTTTTCTCCCTTTTACTAATACCTGTTCCTCTTTTTGGTGCTTTCATTAGCCTTTGCTATTTTGGGGAACAAATACATGATATTGGGGGGTACAGATGGAGGAAGAAGCAAATAATCTCAAAAGTTTCAATTCAGATTTTTCTATTGTGTTTGTATTTGTCCACCTGAGATAGTTAATTTGGAGTTAAAGCTCACCAGGTTAAAATCATTATCTTTGTCACCCTTCTACATGTTTGTATTTGTAAGTAACATTAGAATGCCTTGACAGGAAAAATGAAATTTCAATATTTATTTTATATTTGAAATATTCTGTATTTATCTCTATTGTTTTGACAGACTTTTATGTAGTTCATGATGTAGATCAGGCTTCATTTTTTTTTTTTTTTTTATCTCTAATCATATACAGTAGAGTTACTCAATAAGAGCCCCTGTATATAATAATTGAACAAAAATTATTGCAATAAATTAGAGTTGATGTCAACTTTTCAAATGTTGAACTTATCATTTAAAACTCAGGTTTATAAGCAGCTGAAAAAAAGAGAAGAACTGAACATCTAAATAAATAAAAAGAAGTTTAATAGAGAAGATTATTTTTTTTATTCAAGCTAACCTGTCCAAAACACAGTACATCCTGACCTGTGAAATGCTGATATATATTCATGTACAGTCGCGTGTGATCACTTACAGGTTTCACTGTGAACCGGCAGCTAAACTCTGACTAATCACAGATCAAAGTTGGCTTTACTGTGCAAATCTCTCTGATAAACATATGCTTCTAATTCCGTCAACCCCCCCCCCCCCTCGCATATTTAGGATCAAAACTACTGTTAATAATAAAAATGTTTATGGAGCCTTAATGGGGGAGGATAATTCACAACATATGGGGATTATTAATGACGTGGATCAGGGATAGACGGACACACATGGAGCTGAGAGAAACTGTGTCAATATTCGCACCGAGCAGAGGTGGAAAAGATGAATACAAAACACCAGAAAATTTTATCCTGCCACACTTGTAGAAAGAGAAGATTAAGACGATAAAAACAACTTAATGATACATTTATTTCATGACAACAAACAAGTTGCAAGTTGTTTTAAGAGTGTGTTTACTTTAAATTTACACTACATGTTTAACCAAAATCCAACGGGAAGTCATTTTTTTCCATATTTTGTTATGTAACAGTTCAATTATACCTTCTATATATTTTTTTGTGTGGGGGGGTGAAAAAACACAACATCATCATTTCATATTTCACACCAAAACATTCTTTTAAAAAAACAGTCTTGCAAAAAGCTCACAATGTGAAACTATCTAAAGCTTAAAATGCTAAATACCGATTTTAAAAAAACACTTAAGACGTGCGTTTCTGTCCTAAATGGCTTCTATATCCCTGGATAACATTATAATGAGACAATAAATAGACATATTGCCCAACACTGTCACAGTCAAGAGTAACAAGTTGATCCTTGGTAAAATAAAATGAATGACACATATCACAATGAAATCAATAAAACAGATTCCCTTAATTGACAGAACATGTGGTTCAAAAAAGAAAACAAAAACACTCTGCAGCATTAAACTAAATTATGAGATGACCAGAGAATTACCTCTTAAATCCTTTTGGTGTCACACTGACAGGGAGGTTTGGAACAAACAGACTGAATTCTCCCTTTTTTGTTTGCATATGAACATCTGCAGTTCAGAAATGGATTTTTGAAAATTTCTGTTCTCCTTCAAGCCACTGAGGAAAGACGTTCAAAGCCTGCTGATGTCCGGCAAAGGCAGAAGTCTCTAAATGACAGCATGTGTGTGTGTGTGTGTGTGTGTGTAGTTGTTCCTTGCTGCATGTGTCTGCTCCTCTGGCTTCATTTTGGTACTTTTGGATCTGCCGGCTGACCGTCAACCAAACAGCAACAGCAGGACGATGCAGGCTGTGTTCACTATTATTAAAGGCACTGTAAGAACAAGATAAGAAAACATTTGGTTAGATTATTCTGCTTTACTCAGTTGGTTTTTTTTGATGAGACATTTCCTGATTTAAACAGTAAGTGAGCTGATTTTAGAGCTCTTGAACAACTGCTTTGTGTTAAATGAAATACTCTTGTATTTGAGAAGGTATTTAATGACAGAGAAAATTTCAATGGATACGCAGCCCTGTTAAATATGATATTCACTCAACATTCTATGTGTTCTCAGTGTTTGATGAATGCATTAATATTTTAGAAGCTTCACAACCTCTCATGACAGTCCGGACCGAGCGGATGAGGTTGAGGATCTGGGCTTTGACTCCTGGGTCATCTCCAAAACCTCCAACTCCATGTTCAACACCCCAGCCGACTGAAGAGAGAGAGAGAGAGAGAGAGAGAGAGAGAGAGAGAGAGAGAGAGAGAGAGAGAGAGAAATGGAAGGAGAGCGGAAACAAAGGACAGATGAGATATAGAGAGGAGAAAGCAGACATGAGTTGGCAGTGCGTTAAATATGACAACACACAGTATGTCTGTATGCATCTTTAATGCTTTTATTCAACCTTAAGTCGCCTTACGGTTTGAAAAATAGATCTTATTCCTCACCAAACATTTTTTTTAATGAACAAACCTCAATTTTCTCCCTAAAAATCTCAGTTCTGGTGTTTTTTCAGTGTAAATTTGCAGGCAGACAGCTGATAGTCTATCAGTTTGAACGTAGATAGCTGCTTTTTAGCTTCGTATTCAGCGTTATCTTAATAAAATATGTGACGTATGCTTTATAAAATAGGATGTAGTACTTACTCTTGCTGAGAAACCTCTCCTCATGCAGCACGGCGACTGCATTTGTGCACAGAATAGCAGTCTGGATGAGAGAGTACAGTGTAAACGCCATGCTGGCAACTTCTTCTGCGATTTCCACCACTCCCAGTCAGAGATGTAGCTGCCGTAAACAGGCAGCGGAGGTCGTGCAGCAGGAGGAGAGCGGCGACCCTCACACGTCTCTGTGTCATAAATTAAGGGAACACGATATTGCATTTTTAATATTACAACTCCATAAAGAACATTTGTAGTGACATTTTAATGAAATTATTGATTTTTTAAAAACCCTTTTCGCGTCAACATTGACAAATAACGCTAAAATCACGAAACAGCTGTGGTCATTTCTAATTTCTTCGCAATATTTTCTTCTTTTTTGATGATTTTTAATTCATCTGTGTGTTTCCTATTTTCCCCTTTATTGCTTTGAGACATATATTTCACATTCATTTATGTGTGTGTTGGGAGTAGGTCCACCATTTAAGCTTATGGCTTCTAGAGCTCTCTTGTCAAATGGGTTTTGGGTTATGTTTTTTTGTTTTTTAGATCATGTTTAAGTGCATACATTAAATCAATTATGGTACAAATATTTTCAAATTGTGAAATGTATTCAACACTCTTGCCTTGGAAATTAGGACATAGCCTACTCATATAACTGTTGGTTGAATAGGTTTACTAATTTTTGGTATTTTCCACCTGAGAAACTACAACTGTAATCTATATCACAAAAACAGATGTTTAAATAGAAACTGGTATTGGCTGAGTTGATGTAATTTCAATCATGAAAGCACATTCTGGGTAATGTATAGACTTTTAATTTACACATAAATAATAGAGAAACTACAAGAACATAGGGTATTTAAATTCATCTGCATTAACAGTTTATAATGATAACATTTTTCTCAGTAAATGACAACTTTATCCATTCATTCTGTTCATTCTATAAACAAGATCTGTGAGTTCACATTTTTATTCTTTCTGACATACACTTGACTGCACCATCATCATCATCATCATCATCATCATCATGTGTCTTTCTTTTTCTTTTAACATTGTAATAAATAATATTTTCACAATCAGGGTCTTAAGCCCAGATACTCAAATAAACAGACAAACAAACAAACACATATAGATAGACTGTGAGGTTCTCACTTAGGACATTTTGTACAGTCGGGTGAAATATTTTACAGGTAGATTTACAACACTGACAAACTTTTGCTCCTTGTGGTCTGGACAATCTTTCTGAGAGCAAACAAGTAGACAGAATGTCCATTCATCATCTGCCAACACCCCAAACATATTTTAAAGGTGGATTCAGCAGATGATGATATATTACTTTATACTTTAATATTCACTTTTTGTTTGAAAGTGAAGCCTGCAAGCTGTTGGTTAGAATTGAACTGGGGAAATTTTGGGTGAAATTTGAGGGACTGAAAAGTACCTTCAGGGTGCTTTTGAGCAAAGGATTTAAACTCCAGATATGTAAAATCAGATGAAATTTTCAGAAATTTTACAAGGACAATGCAAGAACATCTGCATTGACCATAATACTGTTGTTTTTTAAAATACATTCAGGAATCATCCGCAAATACTAAAACCACAGGTACAAACTGTTCTGCCACTGTACAGTTTGAATACAGTATGAACCCTTTTTTAGTGACACCACTCACTATTAATACTATTGTAATTGCATCATTACTGTAGGTTTAAAACTCAAAAGTTTTTTTCTTCATTATTTTGTTCTTCATCTGAATATTTCAAGAGGCCATGTTTAGCATCCTTTTGGGATCAGATGTTGACAGTAAATAAAGTTTGGTTTGTTTGTTTCTCTTTAGGGTCCCCATTTGGTGATACCATGGCAACAACAACAACAACAACAGCAACAATCTTAGAGTGAGAACCGTCAGTCTCATCCACAGGCGTACAGTTGTATATACAGTTGGGTCAGCTGACTCTTCATCTATAGCTTGGAAAAGTTCATGGTTTTCTGAAGACGTCTATGACTGCATTTGTGGTGGTCTTCAACATCCCTAGAAAAGTTTTCAAGTTCACAAAGGGCAAGAGATGCCGTGGTTGCTTTGGTCCTGGTCGGGAAAAAGCTTTGAGTCTGACTGCCAGCGCAGCAGTGAGGAAAGAGCACAAATCATTTTCACCTGATGTCACCAGTTTGTGTCCGTTTCAGTTCAGTCAGTTTTGGGGAATAAACTGGACCTCAGGCTACAGGAAACGGGGATGAAACTTCAACCAGCGTGTCACCACTGCAGTCCAAACTGGTCCAAACTATGTTCCTACCAGACAGAGTTTAAGTGCAAGGCTATTCACAGAGGTTGTACTGAAAATCATTGTCCCAGGAAAAACTTAAGAAATGTCTATTTATACTATTTAGTGTCAAATTCCTTTCTGTCTCTCCTACATTTCTCTGTCAGTTTTTTGTGTGATTTGTCTTTTTTTCTTGGGACATTTCACATAAATCCTGGCAGCTTCCTCCTCTTAGATAGGATTCTGATGACTCAGCCTGTGAAGACAGTAAATAAATAAAATCCAACATTAGTGTCATGCTCTGGTTCAGAGTTTTTTAAAGAATGTTACATTCTGTTACAGTGGATCCTGAGCCTTTGCTGTGAAAGCCACAGTGAAGTGAAACTGAACATGCTTTAACTATCTGATTGAACTGGATAATTAACTGTCAAGCAAGTTAAACACCAAACAATAGTTACATTTCACCTTTTTTAGGGGGAAGAAAACCAGTTTAATTTCTAGATATTGTATGTTTATCCCAGGTGAAATTCAGGCTAAATTAAAGTCTAGCTTGCAAAACAAATCTGTAAAGCCAATTAAACTAAATGTACTCTGCTTTGTAATCATTAAATGTTTCTATCTTCAAGTGACATCTACTTCTATTGATAATTCTCATTCTATATTATTACATGGATCAATGCCAAGACACTGCAGATGAAAATGAGCTTTTAGATAATTCTGGTGCAACACAGCAAATGACAACATTTATGTTTAATATTGTATATGGTCCTTTATAAATAAATAAATAAAGTCACCTTTTAGCTACTTGTTAAGATGAGAGCTGATCTTTTCTTTCCTGATGATGTTTGCGTAAGGAATCTGAAAGAAACACAAATTAGAGACAAGTTAGAATAATCCTGAACAGACAACTTAACACTTTAAGCATTTGATTGGATTCTGGTGTTAAAACTTAACCCTTGCTTCTCTGCACTCTCTCAAAAACACATTTTCAGATTTGTGAAAAAAAGGTTAATCAAGATTAAGATTTTGTCATAGTTCTAATGTAAAATAAAAATTGTAAAGTTTAGGTGTGATATTCAATCCAAAGTCTAAAATATGATACAGCAACATAACTCAAAAAAAAAAAAAAATGTTGGAGTTCATTTGAACGTCTGTGTGAAATTAATGTCATTACTCTCAGACAGATCCATCTGCTGGCTCTAGACACATTTGTCAATTTTGAATGTTTTATGCGTGCAAGTGCACTTCAGTGTGCACGTACGCGCTTATAAATGAGCTTGAGTGCCTGTTCAGTCGTCTGCCTTTGTGGTTACTTGAACGCGGCGTGCACTTGTGTCTGTTTTTGAGCACGTGCGGGGTTTTGCGATCATGTGCACGCAAGCGTATACAGTTGTTGCATGTGTCAGAAAGCAAAGACAAACACCGTCTGTCAGCCTGTCTGCCAGCTGCTCCGATGATTGATGTGGACCGCAAACACTCTGCAGAGGAACTTCTCACCCATGAAAGACAAACTAGATGATTGGCTTTACCTTTTGATGGACAAATAAGCAACAGCAGAAGTGTCCAGTCAATTCATAGTGATGGCTTTATCTTTTCTTCATTTAATCTCTGTTATAGCTTTAAGGCATGACTTTCTTATTTATGTCTACAGTCTACCCTAGTTGATGTGTTACAGTAATTGTGCTATTATTGTCATGTTTTCTCATCGGTTTTTAATTGATTTCCTGTTCAAACTGTGTAACTATATTTTAGTAAAGTGCTCCATAATTAGTCTTAATTATATTCCTTCTCAAAGTCATTACTGGGACTGTTTTCAAAGCGAACAGTTAAGCTTTTTTTAAATCCATGTATCTATAAAAGGGTGTTTTATTTGTCATTTAAAGGCGTAGCAATGATATTTATTTTCCATCAGTGTTCAGCACTGATTGTATCATTAGCAGTCTCACCATCTGTAACTGTTGGACCATCTCCTCTCTGTAGGCGAGCTCTCGTTTCATCTGGTCTTGGAAATTATCTGAAATTAGTGTAAAAATCTATCATTACACTGAGCAGTATTATCATTTCAGTAACTGATCAAGTATAGTTATAAAGACAGCTGATGGAGGATGAAGATTTAGAGAGTCAGGGGAAGAGAGAAAGATAAAAAAGGGGAGGGGGAAGGGAAAGACAAGCACAGACAGAGGAGAAAGTGGAAAAGAACTTCAGAAAGACAGAGAGGGAGAAGTTGCTCTTCGGAGTATGAAAAAAGAACGCAAGGTTAAGAAAAAAATGACTCACGGAAGACAGGAAATGGCGAGGTGCCCTTCAGTGCGTGAAACTCTTGTTCCAGTCTCCTCCTAAAGTCTATCTGCTCCAGCAAAACCTTCTGGAGCTCCTCTGCAGGAGCAAGAAGAAGGAGAACAAAGGGAGAGAAAGAGGAGAGTCTTTTAGTCTTTCAGAATAATTACAGTAAAATACATTATATTTTACTTTCTGTGTTAAGAATGCAACAATTCCTCCATTCAATAAATCAATAGCATTATGCTAACAGCTTTCTATGGTCAATGCAGCAATGTTTATCTAAAACCTGTGTTACTCAGATCAACTTTCTTTACCTTTTTCCATGTTCTCAACGTCCTTCTTTAGTGGCACAGGAGAGGCAGCACCTTGGCTTTGATCACCTGAAAATATGGAGAAAATTGAAGATTTTTGTCCCACATATGTCATACCTAATGTCACACACATAGCCATAACCTTGTCATGGACTGATCAGTCTTGTCTGTTTGTATGCATATGTTGAAAAACCAGTGTGACCCCTGCTCCAGCACTGTAATTCACTCTTTGGCCTCTAGATGTCAGTGTAAGTTTAAGGTAATAATTTGTGGAGACTGCAGAAGGCAAACGTTTATTGCATTTACTCCCTGGCATGTTAAGCCTCCTCTTGCTGTCAGATCATATTGCTTTCAATTAGGCAAAGAACAGAACACTACTTGCCTTCAGAAATCAGAGTAAATCGATTTTATAGCTCTTAAAACTGAAGTGAAGATGGAATGTTGAAAAGTGCTAAATTTAAGTGGTCATTCCACCAATTTACAAAAAAAGGGGGAACTTGCAAGTGTTGTGTTATCAAACTGTTGCATTATAATATTAACTATGTTATTTTTTGGCAAATAGGTCAAAGCAGGAAGAAAATTAAAACACACTGCGTAACTCTTCTCTAGTTCACCAGGCTTTATTCAGCACATGTTTGGAGCTTTTTGCCTTCTTCATGGTGGTGGCTTGTTTTTGGGTACATGAACTATAGTAAAAGAATTAAACAACCATAAATTCACATTAAAAAGTATTATCATCATTATCCAGCGCTTTATAAGATGTACATTTTCTCTCTTTTTTGAAGCTTTGCTACAGCTAGAGGCAAAATCTACTTGTTGCTTTAAAACTTCAATTTTCCTTTTTTTTTTTTTTTCTAAACAAACATCTCCAGCTCATGCTGTTCACAAACTGACTACTCTGAAAGCATATTGTTCTGTGTGTATGTATGTGTTTTTGCTAACGTCTGAATTGTGACAATGAGGCATTGAACGCCTTAAATGAAGCGATCCAGCACACTCGATATGTATATTCTCCTCCAGTCATTTCATGTCCTGGCTCCTTAAGCCTCCCTTTGCTCTTTTTTTTCTCATTTAGAGCAGAGAGAGAGAGCTTTCCTCTCCTCTCTCCTCCTCTCCTCTCTCCTTTCCTCTCCTCTCTCTGTCTCATTTGACAAGCAAATTTGCAGACAGTGCCCGAGGATAACAACCTCGTTTGACAGTCAATTAACCGTGAATAGTCAAAGCCAAGGCGGTTTGCATTACATAAATGGAAAATTAGATTATTTTTTCTCCCTAGAAACAGAGGGAGAGTTTAAAGACAGTGAAGGGGGTGTGTGTGTGGGGGGGGAGGAGGGGTGGTACTCTGAGGAATCAGGCCTTCTAATCACGTAGAGCTTCCCACCGCCCAGGGAGACGTTTGGCAATCAGGGGAAAGGTGTTCTCATTTAATTTGTTTCGTGTAATTTTTCGAAATACATTATACATTATGCTCAGGGATCATTACGGTGTGTGTGTAGGGGTTGAGGGAGTGGGGAGGGGGGGTAGATATAAATGTTGGCACAGATGTCATAAAGCACTTTTAATGCCTTCCTGACAGATATAAAAAGGCAATAAGCTGTGATCTTTTTCAAACAGGAAAGGGTTTTTTTTGCGCTGAGAAAGGAAAAAAAAAAAGGCAATTATGTCTGCAGCGATATGGGTCTAGGATGGAGATTGCCAGCACGGCTGCTTATCTCTGAGCTGATGTTTTCTTGTTGAACTATAACGGCCCCCCTAAGAGTAACAGCCACGGCGACAACACCGCTAAAGAGAGGAGCCTTGGCAAAGCGGCGGCACAAGCAGCTTTCTACTGCTGTTTCATCTCTCTGTGTATTTATATGAATCCCTTAACTCACCGTTAGAGAGGAGGAGGAGATTGAGGTGGATGAAACTGAAGAGTGAAGAGCTTTCCTGAACTGATTTAAGTATTTTTGTGTGTGTGTGTAATAAGGAGAAACACATGTGCATAAAATGATATATTTTTCCCAAGTAAGAGTTTTACAATCAGCATTGTTTTATGCACGGAAATGTTTGTAGTGTGTCTTCAACTATACTGTGTGCTGAATTACAACTGGGAAGGTCAACTATACCTTTTGAAGCAATTATATAATACAAATGATTAATTCATGATATACCGTTTCATATACTTTTTATGTCAGACTGCTAATAAATCATCCCTGCTCTGTAGATAAGTGTGAGATTGTAGTTCTAAAATAAATGTTTCAACATGAGTTAATCCAAGTTTTATAAAGACCTGCTATGTGATGCGAGGTTCAAATGACCATGGCGTTAAACCAAATACAGAAATGAAATTAACCTTGCCAATCTGATAATTATACTTTTGGAATGAAATCAGTTGGCCGGTTTTACTTTTTGCTGTCTTTTCTTCATTGAGGTTTTCTGCTTTGCGACCACTAAGGAAAAAGAAAAAGCACATATTTGTACCTGAGCTCTCCCTCCAGTAGTCCGGTGCCGACGTCTCACTGTCTGGTACAAAGAAACTATTCTGCTCTTTGTTTTCATCTGAGAGAAAATGAGACAGAAAAAGACAAGAGAGAGAGAAAGACAGGAGGAGAGATTCAGTAAGGCCCATTGGCTGAGCTGGTTATCCGGACACATGGAGATAACTAAGTGTGCGGATTGTGTGTGTGTGTGTGTGTGTTCTGTGTGTGTGTATGTGTATGTGGGCCGTGTAGCCATATGCATGGGTGTGTTTGTGAGCGTGCCACTGTAAGACATTTTCTTTAGTGAAAGGGTCAGAGTGGGAGATGAGAGGAGCAAATGAAACGTCACAGGAATATGAGCCTTGCAGCGACAGAGAGACACTATAAAAGCACTCACTCAGACACTAAATGAAACAAAGATGCTATAATACAACTGACTCAGACGTCTGATGAAAAAGATAGCGTGTAACAGTTTGCTGAAATAGATTGTGTAATGCTATTTGATGAAACGGTATAAAAGGCGGTTCGAACATTTGATGAAACCAAGACATTGTAAAGCAACTGCACAATGAAAGATGTGGTGTCAAGCATCCCGCGCAAACAGAGGGGAAGCAAAATTATTTTTGTGATTACATATGAAAGTTCATTTTGGTTTTGCAAATGCTTAACGAAACAAAGAGAGTGGTGTATTTTAACTTTTGAGAGAACACTATTTTCCAGTTTGAAAAGGGTGGATTGCAAAAAGCGGATATATTTAATTACATATTTGGTGTGAGCTGTCATGTCAAAATATGTTTAAGGGAATTATATATACTTTTATCTATTGAGTAATCTGCAGATGTTGACTTTTTAACATGTTTATTACAAAAGACAAAAACAGCAGAGTGAAATGTCTGTGCTTACCAGAAATGCTGGAGTTGTCTTTGGTTACGTACGCAGGTAGTCCTTCATCTCTGTTTTTGTGAACCTGGAAATCACATATAGCCAGTTAGCATTTCATTTACCTCTCATGCATCATATAGAACAATAACAACAAAGAAGAACATACAGTAAGTCCTCTAAGACAGAAAGATTATGTGATTTCCTTTATTGTTTCAATACCTGTTTTCTTATAAATCAGATTTTTTTTTGTGTGAAATTTAACTCTACAAATTACAAATGCAATCTCCCCAGCTGGCGCTCTCCTTTTTATTAACTAGAAGTAGCATTTATTTGTAATGATCTAATTTGGAATAATGGTTAAAAAAAATGTTTCCTTCCTTCTGCATCTCTGAAATCAGTGATGTGCATTTCTACTATGTTACTCAGTGGATAATTTAACTCATTCTAGTTTAAAATGCTCCTCATAACTCTCTGTCGCTTCCTCCTCCTCCTCCTCCTCCTCCTCCTCCTCTCTCGGAGGCCTGGTTAATGTGGGAGTCGACAGGTTAAAGATTAGAGTTGCCCTAACAGGCTGGGGTGACAGAGGGAGAACAAACACACCATGGCCATTAAACAATCCACGCCTGGGCCTATTAGCCGGGATCAGAGTGGGGTGACTGTTTCAATTTCTACAGGGAGAAACCAGCCTATCAATCTGCTTATGCAGATCACATCACTGCCTGACTGCAGCACCATTTAAATAATAATTAGCTAAAGTGGCCTGGGGGGATATTTACGTTTTTGTAAGATGGGTCCTCTCGGTGAGGCGGGGTGGAGCTGGAGAGAGGCAGGCTGGCAGGAGGGGAGGCAGGCAGGCTGGGGGACTCCTGCTGGATGGGGTCCGAGGAGGAGGGAGGGGAGGTGCTGGGATACACGGTGCCACTCCCTCTCTCCTTCCCCCTCTCCTCTCCGGCACCGTCGCTCAGTGCAGGGAGGTACAGGTTGGTTTGAGTCTGTGGTGGCCTGGTTGCGAAGGTACCCTCCTCCTCCTCATCCTCTTGCTTGGATGACTCCACATCAACCTCCCCCTCCTCCTCACTCTCCCCTCCCTCTGCTTCTCCATCGCCTCCGCTTTCACTTCCGTAACTACAGCTGCTGCTGGGCGATAGCCGCTGGTGGCGGTCTGACCCAGCAACCACGACCCCAATGTCTTCGTCCGTGGCGCCAGTGACTCCCCCACCACTGCTGTGGAGCTTGGCAATGCTCTCCGCATCCTTGATGACGGGGCGGAAGGCAGAGCCATAGCTCGGCTTCCTGGTTTGGAGGGTCGGGGTGTCCAGCAGTTTGAGCCAACCCTCTGATGTCACAGGGCGAAGGTCAGAGGTTACTGTTGTGCACTCAGGGTCAAACAGTCCCGATCTGGGTGTAGAGGTTCCGCTGCCGGGGGCCATGGTCGCGCTGACACCGTTTCCGTTGCCGGCTACAGCCGCAGGTTCGCTGGGGTCTGAGAGATCCAGAAAGGCCTGCCTGAGAGAGGGGTTGTCTGCCAGGGAGGAGAGGGCGCTGGGCTGAGGCTGGAGGTAGGTGGGGACGGGGATTCCACCTGCCGCTCTTGGTGGCCAAAACATGCAGAAAGGGGGATAAAAAGTGTCTTTACGTCCAGGCCATAATAGACCTGACAACCCCGCTCCTTTGTGTCCAGCTGAAACATCACTGTCCTCTTTTTTCTGCTGGCAGAGGCTGAATGCTGGGAAGGGGTAAGGCGAAGGGAAAAGCGATGTGGGAGGGAACTTCTGCAGCATGCCGAAGCCTTTGCTTGGGACGGGGATGACAGGGTAACTACGTGGTGTCTTACAGGGAGACAGACCGCCTCCGTCCAGGTCCTCCTCATCTTCAAAGCGGCCTCTTTTCTGGGCACCCAGGTCAGCTCCCATCATGTGAGGTACCACTGAACCAGGGAGAGTCTTCATAGGACCCATGGAAGAACAATGAGATGTAGAGGGTAGCGCTCTCTTGCGGCTGCCTCCATTGAACATAGCTTTGACGTCTTCCCATGCATACACTAACTCATCAGCTGGGTGTTTGTCACTGAGTTTGAGGTGTCGTCGCCAGGAGTTAAAGTTGGCAGCGTCGGGCTGGGTGTACTTAGCGTCTGGCGTGCGGTGGGAATGAAAAATGAACTTATTCGGGGAGAAGTACATGTTGCAGAAGGAGCACTTGATGCATTTGGCCCTGGAGCTGTTGTAGCGTGCAGGGATGAAGTTACCACGGCAACCCCAGGCGCACTCATGTGTCACATCGAAAGCAAAGTTGTCGGGCAGTTTCGGCGGCATGTTCTCTCCCAGAAAGGACTTGCAGAGGCGTTCAGCTTCACGCTTGGTGATCATGCCGCAGCGGCGTGACGAGATGGGCATGGCACCGGCCCGACGGAGGATCTCCAGCTGAACTGGAGTGCACTGGACGCAGGTGATGCCCAGCGCCACGCGGCGATTATGAATCTCATTATAACTGTAGTTCTTGAGGAGTGTGTTGGAAATCTGTGCCAGACAAAGTCTCTCATTGTTGTCAATGACCAGTGATACGATGGGAACGCCGTACAGGATGACCCGGCCAACCTGATTGGGCTTGAGGGGTGAGGAGGAAGAGGAGGGAGAAGGAGAGGATAAGGAAGAGGAAGAAGAATGGTGATGGGTGGGTCTGGGTGGAGTCAGGGGTTCCTGCTGGTACGGGCCTGTTGAGCTTGTCATGATGATGTCATTAGGGCTTGAAAGATGGGTTTTGTCCATCCTGGGAGGAAATCTCTTTGCAAAACAACCTGCGTAGAGAGAAAGAGATGGACATGTGTTGATGCTGTTGAAATGTTACAAATTACCATAAAAAAAATTTAAAAGTTTTTTTCTACCAAAAGTTTATACATACATTTCCTCTGTACTACGCATTATATGAAATAGCTGATAATTTCCTATGACTACATCTATATCACTAATTCTACACAAGTGTGATATCACTCAGAAATATGTGTGCCAAACTTAAAAAGTGTAAAAATGCACATATTGCAATATATATATTTTTTAAGTTAAATGTATTTAACTTAAATAAATTTGATTCCCAATTTACAGACAAGCAAAACACATTTTTAAACAATAGCAACATTTTTAAAGACTTCAAAATCATGACTGACAAAATTAAACAATTATATTAGAGTTTGCCTTCTAAACTGGATCTTGACTGTTCTTATAAAATTGTTGAGAGTACAGAAATGTTTAATAATAGAGTATGATACTGTTTAAATACTAATGAGTAAGTGCTTGGTTGACAGCAAAAAAAAAAAAAGTCTTTTTAAAGTTTTTTTTTATTTTTAGAAAATATGAAATTATGTGTTTTTGTTTGGTCAATTAATTTATCTCCCAAAAATGGTTACTTCTGTATAACATTTTAGAATGAAGCTTTCCATTCATAGCTTTTCAGTTAGGGGTGTCTGCTTGTGTGCGTTTTCAACAGTACCAACAGTAGTTGGCCGATGAACAAATTATAAAAGAGGAAAATAACACACCATTCTAAAGTTGTTTTTTTGTTGTTTTTTTTTTTTTACAATAAACTTATAATATAACCCAGAATTTATCTAAACATATATAGGCATTCTATTAATGTTTAGATTTTGTGTTGGAGCATATTAACATATTTCTTTAGAAAACTGTAATGCTTACCTACAGTGTGGGATAAAAGGAGACACACAGAACTCAGGCAGGATTTTAAGGAGTCTTTTTAGGGGGCAGTTTTTTGGCGACAAATGATGAGTGGGTGACACATTTCTAGTCTGTATTCCTTCATCTTAAAAAAAAACTATGTTTACTGATTTAAAATCATTTTTAAGAAATGGCAGAAAATTTACTGCAAAGAAAAACTTTGTATCACCACTAAAAATGTCAGGTGCTGGGTGGAAACAAAACTGATAATGCAGTATTATATCAGCATATAATAATGTATGTGTTTTGCATGTAATATACAAAACACTATTAACAATACTTATTAAAAGGCTGCTTAGTAGTGAATACATTCTTTAACATGGAAATAATAATGTTTAGGCTTTAAGATTTAATACAGATGAAACTTCTGAAATATAGTATATTTCAGATATTATCATTTTACTTACAGTACACCATTATTAAACTCTTTTGGATGAAGCGTGCATCGCATTAGTGCTATGTTTTAAGAACAAAAAACAAACAAACAAACAAACAAAAAAACACAAAAAGCAACAACTGAAAAAATAGACATTGCTTTTAGTTGTTTTTTTATCTCAATGTTTTATGTTTTTCAAAAAATAAATTGCTTCTACATTTATGACCGATTATTTACACATCATTAAGAGACATACAATATAATAGTAAAATATAACACGGAATTACAAGGTGGACAAATTAAACCTATTAAAACGTGGAGCAATTATTCTGCGCAATAGGACTATTACAATTGCGTGGGCCGAAAAACAAACTACACAGGAGCCAATTAACCAATTTAGCAACTGCCACTCTAACTCAAGAGGTCAGAGTTTGCCGTAAAATTACACAATATACTGAATTATGCAAAATATTATAATTTTATGTCAGCCCAAGTTTTATTCCTGACGAAGAAACCGTGCAGGCCTTCAGTAGAGCACGCTTGTCAGTTAGTTAGGCTTCATGTTTAACTCATGTTTAACTATTTTAAAGGTAAAAACCCGCTCTGGCCTATTGATATCTGTATTATATATATTTTAGACCTATCGAAACAGAAAAAAAAGCGACTTAATAACAACGACAACAACAATAACAACAGCAACAACAATAGTAGCAATAACAATAATAGTCCAATAGTAATAATAATAATAATAGCCTAACATTAATAAAAACAAGCGTTATTTTATACAGTAAATTTAAATTGCGGTTTGAAATGCAGCGGAATGTGAGCTATATCCATTCACATCTTCATGTCTTGACATCATTGTAGAGACCCGTATTCTGTCTCATTCTGAATGTTACGAACACGGTTTTCGTTATTTCATTTTATCCACATTTTAGCGAACTTCAGTCTGTATGAGAAATTGCCGAAGCAGTCCTTACCTCTGACACTCGAGAATAATCCCAAAACGGTCACAGCGTTAGAAAAAAATATCTCCTTTACGAGAGAAATCGATTCATCCTACACAGCTTTAAAAAACTCATTTTTTATCATGTAAATGAACTGATGTTACGGAATGGTATCTGGAAGCACATGGACTCGGTACCGGCTTTTTTTTCTCCAACTGTCGAGTGAGCCTGCTCGTGAGATGTGAGTAAACTGCGACGCTCGCGCCGGCTTTATTCGCTTTTCAGAGACACCACGCGCCGTCCTAATCTCTCCCTCTCTCTCTCTCTCCCTCTCTCTCTCTCTCTCTCCTGCCTTGAGTTTGATTGGTGCCTAGTGCAGTCCAGCCCACCATCCAGGACACACACACAGACACACACCGACACATACACACACACACACACACACACACAGCCTCACGCTCATACACTTTATTCTACCTCTCCTAAAGTGCCACGCAGACGCTGGAAAAGTCAAACTGACGGCACAGACTGACGGAAGGACGCACGGAACTCCAAGCAGCCTCCAACACTCAAAGGAGAGTCAACCCAGAACTTAAGATGGGCATAATTTTAGTATAATTTGACGTGGCACACAGTTCTATAACCAGGCGTAACTCTTAACAGTACAAGCTGTCGACATCAGATGGATGTCTGCTGGCAGACTGCACATCTGGTCCATAAACATCTAGGGGTTTGACTTTTGATACACAACCCATGAGTTGCACATTAATTACATTATTATTACTTATTATGATTGATAAAACAAACTGATGTTAAAAGCAACTGCTTGAAGCAGACACAGCCAGCATACAGGAACTCGGCATTGGAAATGTGCCTTTTAAACACAGACACAGCTTGGAGTAAAACATTAGCCTGACCATAGTGGCTGAAGAAAAAATAAAGGCTGAGACAGCAGAAGAGACAGACAGGCAGGCAATCTGGGGAACAGAATAATGTCAGTCAGTGCAGCTGATACCCACATTCAACACTGAGGAGGCTTTTGGAAAGACTTACATGTGTAGGTTGTTCCCAGGAGATAAAAGGCAAGCAGGAAGCATATCATCTGTTGTAACTGAGGGTCAGAGGAGCTCGCAGCTAAGGCCCAATGCTATAAAAGGCAGTGACAATGCACCTGAAGAGGGCCTTCAGAAATTGATTATTTTATCTGACAAAAAAATGTGGAGTGGGGGGAGGGGGGGTATTCTCTCAAGGGGGCGCAGGAATTCCTAGTTGCACCCCTGCTCCAAGCTCCTAAACCAGGCATGCTGCCCCTGCTGCTCAATTACTTCTGCCACTAAAAATATGCAGGCAAATTACAGATATGAAGGAGCAGACCTAAATATGAAGTCCGTAACCCAGATATTAACCTGCCTCATAGTCATCATCAAATGTCTGAAAGATGCATGGAAGGCTCTCTTTGAACTCTGCGTTGGGGTGAAGTGAAGACAAACCTGACTGTCCTTTTTAATTAAGATAGCTTAATGATGTTTTCAGGAGAAGTTATTCTGTGGGCCATGTTTGTGTCAGGGATACAGTAGAGTAAAAAGAAAAACAGTTAGCAGTCACAGACAATGGCTGATCAGATTCAGAATTAACTGCATGGATGTCAAACATAATACATTTGTACTGGGACCTATAGTTTAATACTGATTCTGAAGGGGAGGCTTGTTGGTAGTTACAGTAGAATGGCCCATTTGCATGGTCTCTATTTTAACAGCATGTGTCACATTTTCTCAACTGAAAGCGTGGAGGAAATAACAGAAATTTAGCATCATGCTCTGTTTCTGAGGCACGGAGGTTTGTATGCACTCAGATTAAAGGTGAAGAAAAGGGTTACCTTACATGAGGCTGAGAGCAGGGATGCTGTGAAGCAGCTGGCAGAGACTGTAACTTTATTTCAGTTGTGTCTACAGTTTGTGAGCCTTAAATAAGAAGGTGCAATCTGCACTTTACATTTAGGCCCTATTGGTCTAAACACACATGAACTGTAAGTAGGTGTGATTTTATATAAAGTCAGTCATTTCTTTGACAGTGTCAGAATTCCTTCTCATACTCTCAAAGAAGAAACTCATTGTAGCTTAAGTTACTGAAACACCACATAAAACAGCAAGTTGAGCTAAAAAGTAAAAGTTTGTTTTTTAAATGACATATTTATGTGTCAATCTGGTTAAAGAGGAGGTGGATGTTGAGATTGGCTATAATTTATTCTCACTCAATCTTTTCTCAGAAGTATCTTGATAAAACATGACAGGATCTCTTTTAGCCACAATCTTAAATCTGTGCGTGTGCGCGTGCTAGTGTGCTAGTATGTGTGTGTGTGTGTGTGTGTGTGTGTGTGTGTGTGTGTGTGTGTGTGTGTGTGTAGCCAAGCGACACAGCGGAAGAGCACACGAGCCCCATCTGCTCCTTTTCAAACCCAATTTAGGTTGTCACCGCGCGTGCTTTTGTCTCGCGGACGCTACGGGAACACTCGCTGCGATGGGAAAAAAGAGGGGTGCCGCTGGCGCGAGCCACGCTCGGGCCGCAGCTATTGAAACGGCTGACGTCACAATAGAGAGATGAGAGGCAAACCAGCGAGAGTTAAGAGCAGATAAATAAACATTTTCTGCACGTAAAAGCATTGTTATGTTTATATAATACTTCTGTAATATTTTATATAGACTTTATATTGTTTTAATAGTATTTACAACGTTAAAAGGAAAGTAAGTTTGTAATATGTCTGTAAAACATCTAGCTGTAAGATAGTGGGTGTACATGTGGATATTTGGTGCGATGTTGTGTTATAGCATATAAATACATATATATAATAGGCTTTACATATGAATGTATATGTGTTATTTATGCATTTATATGCTGGCAAACGTGGATATTCTCTCGCCGAAAAAACAATAAAAACTTTATTAACTAGTAGGCCTGTGCTGTGACCGTTTATATTGGCGTCTGTAATAAAATCATAAATTGCAAATGACAATAACGAAACGATTTTTGGAAAAAGCATAATGGACGTACTATACTCTGTCATTCAGAAAGATGTTTCAGACATGTTATCAAAAGCGGAGCATGTTTAAACCATGTGCAGCAGGAAAAGGCTTATTGGAATACAATAGCGCTATTAGCCCCTTTGGAATACATTTCACTTTTTTTCCCTCATAATGCATTAGCCGGTCGCCCTACTGAGAAATTAATCATGCGTTTAAAAAAGAACTGCTCGTGTGACCTCGGAGGGTCAAACCAGGGAGAAAGAGAGGAGAGAGCGCTCAAAACATAATAAATTAAGAGCTACAACACTAAGTGAGCTTGAGACATTTAACATCAAATCTGTCAATAAATGAAACATGCCCCGGGTGAGTGATTACCATATTGAAATGCATCACCCCCTTTTCTCAAAACGCACCGCATCAAGCCCGAATCACCGCACAGAATCAATTTAGTTTTTTATTTTCTTTAAGATTGAATTTCGTGTGATTTTTACTGCTTTACTGCCTCACTCTTGATTGTTGGGATCATTTCTTTATTTAAAACTAAGCCACAACGTCGGTATTTACCCATAGTGCAATACATATTCCAGCCTATAACAACCCAGTAGCGCTCATATTAATTTATTGCTGATTAAAAGGCAGATGTAGGCTACAATATGGTGCACAGTCGCCCTGAATGCTCTAGTTTTAATCCTTACTTAATGCCACACGTCTTTTACTGAATGGGAGACTTCTGCTCATCTGCAGCAAAGATTTAGGCCCACTGTGCATTACAATTAACACACATCTTAAGTAAATTGGAGGAAATAATAACGGGGATTATTAACGTTTTTTTTTTTTTTAAGTCCGCCCATTCCCCTTGATGAAGAAAAACGTGTGGATGTGGAGAGGGTGGGAGTGTGGATTGTGTGCGCGTACGTTGGCGCGTTCCGCGTGCCACCATGTCTCTCCTGCTGTATCTGTATATGACAGTATCGATACAGTATCATTCTAAAGTAATTTAAAAACATTATTTGTCTATTTATAGTGTCAGTCTTTATCAAAATTACACATAGTCAGTCTGACATTAAGCTACATTAACATACATACATCCTTCAAAATAGTGGGCCGCTAATAGCCGCTGTTATTAGGCCTATATTATTTTGGTGAGGTTTGCCGTTATTTAACAGTTTTAAAAATGTCACCAGCACACACAGCACATGCAGAGCAGCAGTGAAGGTGCAGAGACATCTACTTTAGCTTTTATTTGTCATTACAGTGTTCCACACCAAGACAGACGCAGCCCTCTGAACGAGGCTCTCCTCAGTTTGTTAGATGTGGGCTCGCCTGAGGCGGTTGTACCAATTAGCACAGCACACCGACCACTAAAGATTCCCATATTTCATCGAAGATCTGGAACATTAGCCAGAGTGAATTATTAACACGTGATGCAGTCTTTGAGTGTTTTTTAAATGCTCTACATGGGCCTTAAATCCTTCATAATTGAATGCATAGGTGCCATGCTATTTGTGTATTTTAGTCATTAATGTGTGTGTGTGTTTTTTTATAAAATCAAGTTAAAGTAATACGTTTGTCACCCTCATGTTGCATAATAATTAATTTGGCCACAATGTAATCAAGGCCAGCTATACATAGGGAGGCCAAATATTTAAGCACCTTTTGTTTTTTAATCCCTCTAATGACTTAAAAATCCAGACCAAAGAGCAGATCTGATTCCTTTTTTGTGGGCTGAATGCCTGTTTACACAAGGGTGTGTGTGTGTGCATGTGTGTGTGCATGAGTGTGTGTGTGTTGCACTGTTTCCTCTCCAACATACAAAAAATGTAGCATTATAGTACTGTACAAGATAAAACATAGAAATAAAAAAGCTGCTGTGTCAGTCATTGAAGATTAAAAAAACAGAAACCAAAAAGCAAGAAACAATAAACCTGGAACACTTCAGAAAGACTCTCCATCACTACAGAAATATAAAAAAAATATAGACCTATAAAATATAGTCATTGGACTCAGATTTGAGTACCAACGTTAATAACAGAGACCATAGAAGGTTCCAAAAACACCATTTAGTTCACTGCGAGTTCCAATCGATATATTACAGAAATCATAAGAGAGACTGGACAGACTGACTGCAGGTGAATGGGAGAGCAGGTTAAAAACACTGGTAGCTTCACCTGATCCAGTTAAATACGCTACTCTTGAGATGTCTCTAACACTTTGGGTGTAAAATGAAGAAAACTCACTTAAATTGATGTGTTGAATATCATAGATTAACATGACCAGCAGTTAAATCCTTATTTCAATTCATCTCTTTATTATAATATTTTATCATTTAGGAATGAACTGCAAGACACAGCTGTACACTTAAACAGAGGGGATTCAGAGGTCAAGAGCAACCAGTCTTAGAATGAATATGTATATGAATATACAGTATATCCATATGATGCCATTATAGGAAGTTATTGTGTCTGTGATACATTTAATGAATTTATTTGTGCCCTGTTGTGCTTTGTGGTGATTTATCTTATCTACTCTGCTTTTGATATTCCTACAGAAACCTACACTGTCAATACACTCAATACTGCTTTAACATCCTTATGGAATCAGTTTATATTTCCTATGACGTGTTTTCTGTGTTGTCTGAAACTGTGATCACTGTGGCTTTACTTCATGAGGGATTTTGTAAAGGACTGATGAATAAGGATACTGTTCATTCAGAGCTGCTGGGAGATGCAACTTTACTTACTGAACGATCCGGGTTTGTAATTAAAGGCTTGCTTGACTTTTAATGACCCCTGAACACAAGCAAACTTGTGGAAGTTATTCTAAGTGGAATGAGTAATGAGACGTTAACAGTGAACACTGAGCTGAAGCCAATTAGCTCCGGTGCAGACAGACTGCTGGGCGCTACAGTGCGTTTTAAAGCCAAGAAGAGAGTCTACAAGGTCAAGGGGGCAGGGTGTGTGTGTGTATGTGTGTGTGTGTTTGAGTGAGAGAGAAAGGGAGAGGTAGAGAGAAAGAGTGACAGCTCAGTAAAGTCGTTTAGAAATAAGTCCATATACATAAAGGCTTTTTAGATTTTGTTATATACTGAATAGAAGAAGTATAGCAAACATGACAAAGCATTATATTAAACTTAACATCCATCTTTATTGTTAAGCGTTAATATCTGTGGTTATTTTATGTTTACAGTTTCTTATGATACCCTTATAAAAACATACTTTTCCAGCAACCCATCATCTCTGTTTGTTATGATTTTGGGTCAGATGTCACACTATTGATAATAGCTGGGTAAGTTAACACTGTATTCTTGATTATCAACAATACTGTACTGGCCTTTGACTTTCAGCAGCATTGAGCTGGTGATCTGAGTTAAAGAAAAACAATGTAATTATACAATGTTTGAACTAATAAAAAAAAGATGGTTGAATTTGGTGGAAGGTGTTGGTTTAATCAGCCATTGCAAAATTTGAAAGTCCAAAAGGTAGTTAAGTTTCTTCAGTTACTAATCTATTTTGATGTGTGTATATCCAGGTATGATGTGAATCCTGTTCATTCTGGTTGTGTTGAAAAGATTTGTTGCAACCCAGCAGACAAGCTGATCAAAACTTCTAAGTAGCAGACTGTTAAATGAGTCAGTGTGTGAGTTCTGCCATTTCCAAAATATAGATGAACATATGAACTACAAAAAAACATTACAGAATTCAGCTGTAGAAGATGCTTGAAACAGGAAATCCACCCCAGTGAATATTCAGTTTGCTTTATTTTTGTGGTTACAAAGTTACATTATCATCACATCATAATGGACTTGAGAGCCAGAACTGTTTTGACAACACTCTCTTGTTTCTTGTGGGTAAGCTCTGATATCAATCTAAGCCAGGAAATCTATTAAAATCCTTACAGTACACTATAGAAAATTATCAGCGCTAGTTGTGATAAATATTTGTTGTTTAAGGTTAATTGGCTAAAATATGTCAAACCACTGGTGTGGTTCTTTAAGCATTTTATCCTCTGAACATAGCTTAGATTTATGTTTTGAGAAAGTGTGAGCTCTGGGCTGTAGCTGCATCTGAAGCTGTAACAAGTCTCTATAACTGATGGTACAGATATATTGTTTTTGTGTGTTATGTGTGTTTATTTCCTATAACATTAAAATAAGCAAAACATGTGTGTTTCTATTTGATAGAAGTTACTGTACCGCTCATATTTACAATATTGTTTTTCTTGTGTCAACCCTTGTAGGTCTAATTATGCTTACAGCCTTACACAATACTAAACATATAACTTTTTTTTTTTTGGATCAGGTTTGTAAAGTGAGGAAAAAAGAGATAGTGAGAGCTTCAGCAAGCAACTCACTGTATAAGACTATTATCTCTCCTCCAAGAGAATCATTCAGCTCTCCGCGGGGTGTCAAAGCGACACATCTTGGCGGGGAGAAGATAACTAACCGAGATGATCTCACAGTATCACAGCTTAATTTTCTTTACTGGGGAATATTCGATGGTAATGTAACTTAAATAGGCCATTGTGGAGCAAACTGCATCATTTTATATGGGACATAAAATCATGGAGACTCACCAAAAAGGAAGATTGGCACTTAGGCCTGCACAATGCGTTAAAATGGATTCTGAATGAATTACCACAAATGTCGTCCCATAAGGCCTGTGCACAGAATTTTCTCGCTGTGTGTGTGTGTGTGCGTGCGTGTGTGTGTGACAGCTTGTTTCTTGACAAAAACTTCAGTTTCTCATTGTTATTAACTTTGTACTCATATCTGAAGAAAAAAACCCCAATATGAACACATTTGAAAAGAAATGCAGCCTACGATTATCATTAATGCCATGATTGTAGCTGTCTCTTTCTTGTGTGTGTATGTTGATATTTGCACATTGCTGGAGCTCATAGGTAAGGGTTGGGTTTGCTGTTCATGGGCACATTAGCAGGACACAATTGGCTGCTGCTTTGATTGAATTTGCAACCTGTTGGTTACAGGATTAACAATTAATTTTAATGCTCCAGCATAACGATATTCGACTGAGCTTCAAACTTTTGGGGAGGGTCCTTTCCTGTTTCAACATAAACAAAATTGAGGTCCATAAACAAATTGTGTTCCTAGTATGGTGAGCCCACAGAGCACTGAACTTTACCCCATCCAACATGGAATGAAATAGGACTACAGGCCTTATCACCCAACATCAGTGCCCAACCTCACTAATGTTCTTGTGTCTGAATGGGAGCAAATAAATGCAATTGTGAAAAACCTTCCCAGAACACCCAGAAGAATGGAGGCTGTTATAGCAATACATTAAAGCCCACACTTTTGGAATTAGATGTTCAACACATGTAGGTTTAATCTATTGGTAACCACATACTTCACTTGTCCGCTAACTTTTGTCCATGTGGTTTGCATGCAAGTAAATGTATGCACATTACACTAGATACGTGATGCATTTACGTGTCTTGCCTTTCTGCTTGTTTCTGACTTGTCAGTCCATCTGCCCGAGTAAACAAGAGGTATGTTAATGTAAACGTTAAGGGGTCTATTAGTGCTGCAGACAGGAAGCGGACCAAACAGGGCTTTTTCTATTCGTCTATTATTAATGAGGCCTGGAGGTTAATCTACCGCTTAATCACCAGGCAATGTAGAAAGTGATGCAGAGACAGAGGGATGGAAGGGGTGAATAAAAGGAGAGAGCAGGAAGAGTTGATTTTCTACAGAAATCAAAGAGAAGGAGAGAAGAAAGAGAAAGAAGAGAACACAGGCATCATTGACCTCATCAACTATGATCTCAATCAGCATGTGTTTGTCTTTGAATCTGGATGTGTAAAAACCTCTGTAATTGTCCCTATGACGATTAGTTAAAACATGAGATCATCCCATTAGTGCCCTGTGGAGGAAGTAGTTAAAATGGTCCGGGTTGAAATGCTGTCCTGAAAAAAACATTTTCTGCACACCCTTTCAACTTTTGATAATGCACTTTGAATTTTCTGTCCCATTTTGTAGGTTGTTCTTTTGTTGTTCCTTTTTATATTCGTCATCTAGAATAGGTTAGTTTATTCTGTTTTAACAGAATGGAAAGAAAATATTTCTTTGAATTTGGCCTGTTCTTAAAGGCTGTTGAGTACGCTGTCAGGTACAAACCTCCAGCAGTGTATTCACTGCAGCTGGAAGTTTCTCTGTCTGAGTTTCAGGCAATGGTGCATAGAAAAATAGTGCAAACATTTTGAGATGTTGTGATTGGAGGTCTGTGAACACTGTGGCCATCAAAGCTCAATGTGCTCAATTTAGACTGTAATATCTGAAGTGTGCTACCTAGTTTTGTAGGGCTAAACATTCACTATTTTAGGTGAGAGACAAGACCATCAGTGTATACAACCAATATATATTCTGCATCAGCATGTTTGGTTTTTTTTACTGTCAGGAAATAATTCCCAGCAGGTGTGCACCTGGTGTTCATGTTGTCACAGTGTCACATCAGCATGACCCCCCTCACCCCAGACAAGCTTTAATTGTGTAATCCCACTTGTAATCCCCTCAAACATACAGTACAGCATCAGAGATCTCTGCCAGATTAGACTGTGCAGAGTTGATCTCTATATTGTTTATATATTGTTAAAAAAAACAGACTGAAACAAATCAAATTTTGTGATCAGTAACTGTTCACTGACACAACTCAACATCTAGAATGTCAGATCAAAACAAGGTAAATAAAGCAAATCACAAACTGCATTAAATTGTATTAGATTCTTCCGACTGTGTTCCATTTTTCATGTCGTCCACACTTAACGGCGAGAACTATAACTGTAAAGTAACAATGTTTGCAGTTTAACCATTCCAGCAGTAGAACACCACAACATATTAATATGCATTTACTTCCAAGTGTCATATTCTTGGCAAAACAGTAATCTGTGTTAATATGAAAGAAACATAAATATTCTTCTGTTTATATAAAACAACTACAAGTAATCACCTCAAGTAATCAAATCATCAGCCCTTGTTATTATAAAACATGAATTTAAGAACAAAATATTTTAAAAAAAAGAAATCTGATACCACATACAACCACGAACAGGCTTCTGGGAAGAACTAGCTGACACGTTTCACTGGCAATTAATGTTGAAACGCAAAAAAGCCGCACTTTTATTTTTCAATTATTTGATTTTTAATTATTTGATATAGTGTTAAATGCAGTTCTGCTCAAGGGCTCGCCATTATAGATAGAGGCTGGCTTTTAAAGAGGGGCCACCGGGCAAAATGGTAAACAACAGAATTAAATGGTAATAATTATTGTTCCAGAAAATAATTATTGTTCAGCTGCCTATCTGCTCTGGTGTTTAAATAACAACAAATATTAGCTGTCTTTTTTTTCCTGTAAGACAACAGTGCGAATGTGTGTGTGTGTGTGTGTGTGTGTGTGTGTGTGTGTGAGGTGGTTGAAGTTGAGTCACATATGCAGGACATAGATAGGCACACACAGAGAATAGGGCACAATAACACACATATTCACACACATGCAGTTGGAGATTAACACACAGTGGGTTGTGCTGATAACAAATATCACATGCTATTTCATCAAAACTATAATCATTTTTCTAACCTAAGGAATTACCTCACCTCAGTAATTAAGTATTTTGATTACTTTTAGTTACTTTCACATTAGGAAAACATGAAAAAAAATCAGGAAATGTATTTAAGCTTTGATAGGAACATGTTTTAAAGTAGCTGTAATGTCCCTTCACAGATAAAAACACATTTATATTTTCATTACAAAAATGACATACTATTGTAACCCTGTGCACACACAAAACAAAAACATCTTGCTCCCTTGACAACAACTTTTTGTTTTGTCTTACAAACAGGATCATACGCAGCACATATGGGTGGATTTTGCATCTGTTTTGTTTTGGATGTGCTAATCCTCTACATTAAAACTCAGCATCAAAACAGCTTTCATCATTATTATTGTTATCATTATTATGCCTGATCTCTCTCTGAATTACTGCTGATCCACTGATGCATAAATACCCCTCTGCAGCAGTGTGTGAACTGAGGGATTAACAACTGGAAAAGACATGAGGGATATGTGACACTGATCTGACGGCACTAATGATTACAGAAATATGAGCCTGTGTTGTTTTTTGAAGGTGACGTCCAAACAAGCTTGCGTCATATGTGTAAATTTCCAAACACACGTACAACGCATGCTCGCTGACATAAGTACATACGCAAACACACTGTGCCCTTTTAATACTTACACAAATATTACATGCTACAAGATGTTTTTCATGTCTTTTTTGGGTGGATTATCTTTCCCTCGACACTAGTATAATCTATTTTTCACAACCTAACAACAGATGTTAACATTAGAGGATGGAATAAAAACATTTTTAATAGCAACCACACTGGACACCTGCTGAGGTTCTTTCATATACAATACATGATCCTTATATAATTATAAGACTTATTTTTTTTTAGTTTGATTACATTTTAGAGCGATAATCAGGATGTCTTATCAGATATTGATACCTCTAATCAGAATTGATCTTTATTCTTCTGTCGTTGCATATTGCATCTTAATTTTGAGTATAAGCACATCAGCTGGATACCTAAATATACAACATCTTAGCAACTATAATAGTTGTCTACCAGTAGACACATATTGTTTGTCCACAATATGCTGACACTCTGAAATCACCAATAAGCTTCAAAGGACTTTACAATCTGTGCAACAGCAGCGTGGTTCACAAGTCAGTTGCTCTGTTGGTCCACTACTCTGGTCCAGACTGAAATATCTCAACATCTACTGGATGGATTGCCACAACATTGTATACAAACAATTATGGTCCCCAGATGATAAATCATGCTGACTTAGTGATCCCCTGACTTTTCCTCTAGCGCCACCAGTAGGTCAAAGTTTTCACTTATGAAGTGACATACAGTTGCTTGACATCTATGTGATGGATTGGCACAAAATCTGGTACAAACTTTGATGAATCTCAAATGATGTATCCTAACATTGGTGATCCTAAATTTTCCTCTAGCACCACCAACTGTTTGGCATTTTCGGTTTGGACTGAAACGTCTTGACAACTACTGCCATGAAATTTGGTAAAGATGGTGAAGGTCCCTTGATGATTAATTCTAATGACTTTGGTGATCCTCTGACTTTCCATCTAGCCTCATAATGAGGTAAAATATTCAATTTGCCCAGTACTTTGGTTTATAATAAATATCTGCAAAACTAATGCCATTCCCATCAGCCTCAGCTGTATATCTGATAAATAACAAATGTTAGCATACTAAATTAAGGTTAAATTAAGTGGTGGTGAGTGATTAAGATGGTGAACCTGGTAAATATTACCTACTAAAAATGTGAATGTTAGCATTGTCACTGTAAGCATGTTAGCATAATATCATGATATCAGCATTTAGCTCAAACAACACTGTTCCTACGTACAGCCCCACAGCGCCACTAGCATGGCTGTAGACTATGACTTTATTTCACACAGGTTGGTCTTAGAATGTGTTTCACAGTCTTTGCACAGTCTGTTAGTATTATAAAGTCTTGTTTTACTTGTCAGAGAGATTGTGAAATCAAACTAAGACATTGTATTCTCTATATGTCCCATCAAGTGTTTGCAAAGATCACTGTCAGATATAAGTCTTTGTGATGTAGCAGTCAGACAGGAACTATGTTGTTGCAAAAAACAGACAGGACAGAGAAGGGCAATCAGATTTCCAAGCATAACCTTCTTGAGTACTAGCTAGCTAATATCTACATTCCACAATGTCAAAATATTATACTTTTGATTTTCCTCTTCTTCTATCTTACCAGGTCAATCCCACCCTCTCTGAAATTGGCCATAAAATGGTGACATTCTTTTGTTTGGGAGTCAAATTCCAGTCAGATTGAACTCTACAAGGTGAATGACGTGAGTCATTACTGGAATTAAACCTATCTCTTCCCCTCTTTTTTTGAAATGAAAAATCAGCAGATGATGACAGAGACTCTGATCAGGATGTTCGAACCTTTCACACTACAAGATTCCCTGACACACCTGAGTGGATTAACACAAATAGCTGTTTCTGCCCAACAAAAACAACAAAATAGAGAGAACTGTTGTAACATGTTCGTTTTAATTCCACTTGCCCTGATTTGGCCTTGTTGCCCTGCATTTGACTCTTAAAATACTCTTCCTTGAACGGCTTTCACTCTAAAACATGGATTAAAAATCATAGCTGAGAGCATAAATATGTTTGTGTCTTTGGCGTGTGTATTTGGTTTTTATAAAATCCCTGCAGCATATTACACTTACAGGGGCTCTGTGCGCTAAGTAAGAATCACAGAGTGTAAAATTGACAGATGGGGCTATTTGGGTTTCCTTAAGTGCACAGGGACACTCACACAGTTTGGGTGGGTCTCTTGTCATCGCTAGTACTTTGGTTAATGATGACAGCTGTCGTGATTTACTTATTTTAAGACAGAGTTATCCTTCAACTACCCCCAACCCCCACCGTCTGAGATGAAATAAAGAGCAACATGTTGACTTCTAAATCTAAACATTAAAAACATATGCGGTCCATTAGCATAGTCCCCAGATGTTGCAGTGGTAATCCCAGGCCTTTTGCCATTCTGATTGGCCCAGAAGTTTAATCATGAGAACCTTAATGCAGAACATCAGAGACAATGAAAGTGCTCCGTGTGTCGGGAACAGGAAGTGACACGCAAATACAGATGTTTTAAAAAACAGATTAACACACATAAAAGTGACACAGGTTGATTCAGGATACAGTATACACCGCTGACCCTTTTCCACTACGTAACTGAATCATTCCATAACCTGAATATGTAAGAACCTATAAGGTCTACGTTTTAGGATCTACTTTGTTTTCAACAGTGTTTTACAAACCAGAATGTTTTGAATATGTGTCACTGAAAATGAGGCTGTATGGCAAAATCAGTAAAATATCATTTTTATGCACTGTTGGGTGGGAGAGTGCAGTGCAGTTGTGGAACAGACTACAATGGAAAAAGTGGTGCTAATATAGCTTTTATTTACATTTATTGATAAACATCTGTATTGTTAAATTGACAGAGGAGCCTCACCCACTGCCCTGAAGGATGCACAGACAGCTGCAGGTCCCACTGTTTAAGTTTCAGACCGTCACGCTAACTTCTGGATATGTGACATAATTTTGTAAATACCAACCGCCACCCAAATGTTACTGGGCAACACTGTATAAACAATCTATACATGGACAAATGCATAACATTGCAGCAACACACGTTGGATACTCTGGATCCAAATATTGCCTGTATATTGAGACAAATATCCTGCCATGCTTATCATAACATACAGTACCGTCAGTACAGTCATAAGTTTGGACACAACTTCTCATTCAAGGGAATGGGAAGCTGTGTCCAAACTTCTGACTCATACTCTACATCATGTGCCATCAATTATTGTGTTTGCAGTGTTGCAAACCAGCTGTTACATTCCGTCTGTTTGCCTTGTACACGCATACCCATGAAAAGATTAAGTCATTTAAAAGATATCTTCAATTACTTCTATGCAGATGGAATTCAATTATACTATTATCTTGTTTAAGTGCCAAAATGTAGTACAATGGTGAATTCTATAACTGACTAAACTCAATGGCAGATCATTTTCTACAGTTTAATGTTGACAAAACAGAAGTTCTTATTTCTGCCCCAGCCCGCCTTGTTACTAAGGTGATGGACAGGCCTGGTTCTCTTTTCTCTTCTGTTAAATCTATCCTTGAAATCTAGGTGTCACTAAGACTAAGACTCTTGACCAATTTGCAAAGTGTTTTTGTCCGTTCATTATTTTTCCATACCATAGCATGTCATCACTGGATTGCTTATAAGTGGTTCGAAATATTGCTGCAAAACATTTGACCAAGTCCTCTATAAAGGTCTTCAACATCAGTGCCTGACCTCACTAATGTTCTCTAGGCTGATTGGGAGCAAAAAAATCCCTACAGCCAGGTTCAAAATCTTGTGGAAAGCCTTCCCAGAAGAGTGGAAGCTGTTATAACGGGAATAGTTTTGAACTAATATATTCAACAATCACAAAACACAAACAAGATATTTAAGACAAAACAGATCTAGATATGTGTTGTCTGTTGACCAGACATTTGGTGGCTGTGTGCTAACAAATTTCAAGCTTCAAAGGGAACCAGCAGACAATTAAAGATCATTTTAATTCTTGTTATTATCTCTTTAACAATTAATGAATTAAAAAGAAAAGACCTGAAGAGATTTCTTATTCATTAGAGATTTCCAATTGAATCCAGAACCCTCTTTGTTGACAGGCAACCTGGTCTAGGGAGAAGAATCAGACAAAAAAATACAATTTGCGTGAAAAATGAAGACACAATCAACACAATATAAAAGGTGCAACATCTCATGATGGTTTTAATTGCAATTCCCTCTTTCTCTCTGAGCTGATGCATGCTAAATGTCTGATTCCTATTTGAACCAAGAAGGCTGTAACCCTCCAGTTCTAAATATAAAATTGTAAAGTACAAGGATTATGCGTAGGCTCATGCTTGCATTTGAGCCTTAGTGGAAGCACGATAAACCTCTGAGTTGTATTTGAAACACAAAGGGCATACACTCAATTTAAGAGCCTTTAAATTCTGTGTGTCATCTCAAGTATTGTTCTGCAGAAAGAAATATGGAAAAAGATGTAGTCACATCAAGCACAAGCTGGTACAAGAGATCCATTTTTGCCCATTTTCCTTCTACATGTGTGAAGGGAATGTTTTTTTTGTTTTTTTGTTTACCACTTTCAGACTATGTGCACTGTTAATAAAGTATAAAATGCTGAGCAGCAAATGAAGAGTCTGTTATGAACACTGTAAACAAAATTAGGAAAAAGAGGTCAACTCATCAGGGGACATACCTATAATAGTAGTCACAAACTTTTAGCTGTGCAGCCAGACACTGCCAGGCTGTGAGCACTACATCCCAGAGATGTGGGATTAGTTTCATATGGCTGCTGCCTCTCCAGCTGATGCAGCTCACAATTTTATAAGCCTCTGAGATGTACTTGAAACATAAAGTTCATCCTCGACTAAAGGCCAAACATTTCCCAGAAATAGCTGAGGTTTATTTCACATTCACACATATGTTTGTGTGTGCAGATATCATGCACAATTTATGTATGTATGTGTGAGAGTTTGCAGATGAATGTAGATGACGCATCTTCACTGCATCCATCAAAACCTTATTAATATAATGACAAGGATTTCATTCTTGATTATTTCTTAGTTGATTAATGTACCTGAGAGTAAAACATTGCCTCATTAATAAATGTGTGTGTGTTTGTGTTCCCCTCAGTGTTTTGCAAAAACACACACACAAATACACTGACCAAACACCTAATGATCTCATCCAATTCTATTATCAGAGGAAATATCGGGTTATATAAAGCAAATGAATACACTTGTAAAGCCAAGCATACACACACACACACACACACACACACACACATACTAACAGATGACATGTGGCCACAAACATATGGATGCTGTCATCTATAAACCTCACAGCTGAATAAAGGCAGCTTATTAGTGACTAAGAAAAGTGTACTGCATGGGTCTGATGTTCCTGAATACTGCTCCTCACTTAAAGGGCTGTGATTAATTCAAGTTTACAAGGTTTTCAACAAGAGAGCAGAAACAGAAGTAGAGTAAACACATGGCATTTTAATACCATCCATATAGGTCAAATAGGCATCAAGTCACTTAGCTGCTGTACCAGATGATTTGTGATTGCTGCGTATTTACCAAGGATATCAAATCGCTCTCTTTCAGTCTCTGTACATTAAGACTTTCTGGTATTTACAGCATGGCTTTAACTTATAGCATGACATCTGCATGTTGAAGTAATCGAGAGTTATAATAGGATCAGAGGTTTGGCTGACTGCGGATTTCCATGCAAAGGGTTAGGGTTAAGGTCAGGTACTCCTTGATCCTCTGAGATGTGAATAAACTCTTTGTAAGAGATTTTCTGTTTTGTATTGGCGGGAATATTATTTTGTGGTTGATTGAATAATTTCATCAACTTATTTATAATAATAATAAAAAAATGTACTTATGATACTTTCACCTATGGGGTAAATTAGAAAAAGGGAAAAAAAAAATCTGAGTCCTTATTTTTACTAAAACAGGCCTTCTGCTATTCTGTTTAATTCATTATTATCATAAATGATGACCACTTTTGGTCTGTGGCATTTAAAATATCATGTGAAAGTAGCACAAGTATACAGTGCTGGAGGTTTACCATTCAAAAACACACGCAAGAATGCACAATATGCGTGTCAACAGCTTAGACACAGTTAACTCTCAAAATGTAAGTAGAGAGAGATAGGAATTATTGGCCCCAGATGTTTCCATTATGGTCTTATTGTTGTGTGACATAAGTTTTCAGGATTAGGATTAAAAACATATGTAGCTCATCTGTTAGAGTCGAACTGCTGCAGATTCCTATGCATTTGACAGGACAAACAATACATTATTTGACTTTTCTAGTTCAAAATACTACATTTTTTGTCAAATGTTTATCTTATCTTTAAAGCAAAGGTAATATTATAGTTTAAAAACTACAGACTCTGGATCAAATATTTTCCTTCCCTACAAGTACTGAAACAAATTACATGATTTTTGCATTTCAGAACCATGGACAGAGACACAGTATTGAGAAGAAGGGAAATCTGAGACAAAAAACATGAATACATGGTTAAAGATTCAACTGATATAGAATTTGATAACTCAGTTCTGTTGCTATATGAATTTACCTCAATAATATTGTCATTAAAATTCTGATTCTCCTCTTCTTCACCTTCAGTCACAAACCATCCCAATTTGATCATAACCCTTGATTATAGAGGCCAAGCTGGTCAATACAACATTAAAGCTAACTTCAACCCAACACTCACTCAGTTTGGTAAAACCTTTTCTCACATGTCAGCATCTAATTGGAATTTTGTGGGATGTTTGTGTCTACTTTCCCCAAATTGTAAAAACTAGGAGGGTTTCCTTTTTTCCCCAACATGGGGACAGAGTGCTGTGATGTGATGAAACTGATGTCAAATGTTTGATCATTCCCCTGTTGAGCTGAATCCATCTTGTTATCAACAGTAGTTATAAGATGAAAATTTAAACAGTAATCTAAATCATTAAATACGCGGCCTTTACTATATTGCCACCGCAACAAGCTCAAGCTTAATAAATCACACATAAAAAAATAGAGAAAATAATGATTTTCTTCTGACATTAGTTGAGGTGTTTCAGGCAAGGTAAATGGTAATGTTAAATGGACTGTACTTGTATAGCGCCTTTCTAGTCTTCTGACCACTCAAAGCACTACGAATCACATTCACCCATTCACACACATTCTTACTCTGAATGGGTATAGGGGCTACTATGCAAGGTCCCAACCTGCCCATCAGAGGAAACTAACCATTCACATACATTTATACATTGATGGCACAGCCATCAGGAGCAAGTTGGGGTTAAGTATCTTGCCCAAGGACACATCGGCATGTAGACTGGAGGAGCCGGGAATCGAACCACCAATCTTCTGATTAGTGGATTACCTCCTGAGCCACAGCCGCCCCAACTATAAAATGTCCACTATAAAATGTGGGTGTGATGAAGACCGCAGAACTACATCAAGAACAAAATCAGCAAATTGGCAATGCAATCCTGAGATCCTCAAACTGGCCACTCGCTAATCTTTAATTGTGACCAGAGATTCTGTTGTTGACTCATTGATAAAACTTTCGAAACATCTTTTACTCCCATTCCATCTCCCCCTTCTATCTGCTAACACCCTACATAACTCAAAGAAATTCACAAATGTCACACCCTATTCAGTAGTTTGTCAGAGCTGTGCATCGAGCAACTATTTTAGATGGCACTGTTCCATCTCTGATGTTAGTTCTAGCTCTCACTCCCAGGGAGGTGCCACTGCACATCCCAAGATTTTTTTTTATTTAAACAGTAAAATCACTAAAATGTTAACTAATTACAAATCCTTTCCATTTAATACATTTGCTTTTAAGAATTAAGCTAATTCACTTGAACAACAGAATGTTTGACTAATTAAACTATAATGAAAGGTCCTTAAGAACGAACTGTGGCAAAAGCTGGCACACCCTTCATTAGTGAGACTCCATTCTGCCTTTATTTTTGATGACAGATTTGATCCTTCCAGGCATGGATGACAGTCTAGAACAAAGAGATGTTCTGTCATTATTCACAGACTATTCTTTTCAGTTCCTCTTTGCTGGAGGGGCTTTGTTACTCTACTGTCATCTTTGAAGTACTCTAAATGTCTTCTGTTGGATTCAGGCCAGGGGAAGTACTTGGCCAGGTCATAGTTTTCACTTTTTTTTTCTTAAAAAAACTCTTATGAGATTTTCGCAGTGTGTTTGGGATCATTGTCTTGTGACTGGGAGTCATCTTTTCATTCAGTATTTGGGTATACAAACTTTCATTCAGAGTGCTATCTATACATCATCTCCCCTACACTTTTTGCACTCATGCAGCCCAATATCAGCACACTCCCAAGATTAGATAAGCAAAAGCACAGATTATTAAACTTTTAGGGAGTTAAATCTGCTGTTCATCATCTTTCATTCCTTCCATCTGTGTCACTGGGCGTTCCTCCTAAATCCTTGGAGAAGACTTGTGTAATGCCGCAATCCATTGTACTTGGAACTCGGAGAAAATGACCTCTGACACGGAAGAGTGCAATGAAACAGTCATTCAAGTCAGAATTTCAAGTCAGAAACTCAGGCAAGATCCATCTAGCCTGGGTTCACTGGCAAAAACACACCTGATGTCACAGCAATATGGCAGCGCACACAGTGAACAGCAAGCAGAATGACTTCTTCATCAATTTTAACTTCATGTAGTGTTTGTGTTGTGAAATGTGCTGTAACAAGTTTGTAGTTGCCATTTTCATTCAGTTGATTTGTGCTTGATAGCAGGCTTTGTGAGCATGCGGCTCTAGCCTGCGCCTCCCATCTCTTTTATAGTGTGCTGATTTGTGAAATCAGATGCTGTAGTGTTGAGCTGTGATGACACCCACGTGGCTCTCCATACATCAGTTTGCTGCGCGTGTCCATGTTTACCTGAGCAGATGCACTGGAATGCTTTTAGATTGGAAGTCGGGAATATCGACTTGGAACTATTGACTTTCGACTTGCAACGGATTGCAGCATGCTTTCTCTCCCAGCTATTCCTCCTCCTCTTTCCCTCCATCCCTCCCTCCCTCCGTCCTTCCTCTGTCACGTCACAGCGTGTCCTGCGGGATCCGGGAAATGATTAAGGAAGACAGTTTCAAATACCTTTCAAGTCTCTCCCTGATGGCACCGCAAAGTAGGTGGGCATGGAGAAGGTGGGAGTTGGCAAGAGGAGCATGCCGAGCTGCCTGGTAGAGACAGTAGAGAAGGTGAATTTAAATTGGAGTTTTGTCTATTTGTGTGTGCGGAGTAGAAATGGTGAGTGTGCAGTTTATGTGTAGGTAAGGTTGCAGAAATTACCTCTTGTATCTTGTTAGGTGATATAAGTGTGTGTTAAGTTAAGTGTGAGTGTGTATGTGTGTGTGTGTGTGTTCAGTTTCATTAAGAATTGTTTGCAAGCTATAGTATGTCAGTGTGCATGGCTGTGTGTGTGTATGCGTTTGTATTAAAGACAAGACAATAACAAGACAGAGAAATAGATAAGAGAGGAATAGGTGAAATAGAGTGAAAGAGCAAATATGGCCTTTTGAGCTCCCATAGCAAAATATATTATCTCCATTAAATCTGTAATAGTTCACATAGGAGAGTCTAGTTCACGGTGACATACATACAGGGTCCCTCATTGTGACATGCTGCTCATTGTGGCATGACAGGGTGTGTGCATGTGTGAATACATATGTGTGTGCATGTGTGTGTATGTCTATGTATGTGTCTACGTGCTGTATGTGTGTGCACGGGTGGATATGACGGAGAGATAATGAGATCTTGTTCAGCTGAGGCCTGGTCTTGATCCCCAGAAGCCCTGGACTCATTTCAGTGAGAAACCTCTGAACGGAGTGAATATGAGACGGAACACCTCTGGCAGAAACACAAACTCGTCTAAAGTATGGTATCCAAATTATCAGCCTGCTACACACTATAAGGTGACATAAGTCCAGGATGAGAGCCTTTGTTTGTTTGTTTTTTCCTTCAAATAATACAAGAAACTGCCCTACCCCCCCCCCCCCCCAGCTGCTTTCTAGAGTCTGCAGCGTTTCTCTTTGTGTCTACTGGGAAACAGCCTTTTCTGAGCTGCCCTTTTTTTAATCTCTCAGCCTGTACAGCAGAAAGAAGGAGCACTGAGAGTGAAACTGAAACTTGTTTTCACCAACGGGCAAAGTACTGGTTGGGAGGGGGGTTGTTATGGAATTTGGGGCAGCATCTGGTTAATCCTCATTCAACTGACAAACTATCTTTTCACAACTGTGGCTATTATGTTTACATTTCAATGTCATTCTGACAACATTTGTTTATTTTGTAACAAGATTGCATTTAAATACGTTTGTGTGTGTAGTTACGTTAGGTTCAACATCACTTTGACTAATTCTGACTTTTCAATATTAAACTCCAAAGAGTTACCTTTCAGAAAAGACCAGGGTCATGACTGTAACCAAAGGGTTTGAAGAGCAGGAGCCTTGCCCTCTTATAGATGTTACTCACTGGTAACCCCAGTTTACGTACAGTAAATCGTTTGATAGTTGAGGGAATGCATGAAAGTCTATGTGGTGCCCAGCAGACTCAGAGGACAAGTTTTCGGAATAAAGAGTTGGAATTTTTTTATTATTATTATTTTTCCACATTAATATTACAGAACAGTGACAGCACCCTAGGTCGTGTGGTTGTAATGTAAAAGCTGATGCACCTCAAAATTCTTATTTTTGTTTAAAAGGACAAAGGTTGCAAGACAACACTTCATATAAGCCAAGAGTGACTGTGTTCAGATCAACATTAGCACTGAATGAAAAAACTTGGCCTCCTCAGTCAGTCTGATTAGATCACTGCATTGGCACAGCAGGGAACTGAAGCAAAGGGCTCTGGGGAAAGACTACTGCAACACAAAATAAATAAATAACATAAGTTAAAGTTATCCAGCAAAAAAGTTGAACCTGACAACATTTTTTGCAGCAATACAATGGAACAAAATCTGGTGATCTATCTTTCTTCCTTTCCGTCTTTCTTTCCGTCATTTCCCCTCCCTCCACTCTCAATGCCTGTCAGCTAGCTTTCCGTGTGAGTTAGCCAAAGCTATCACTGTTCCCTTTTCTTTTTGGCATTGTTCAAACTAAATGGAAACAAGGTAATTAGCTTGTTACAATTAAAGCGAGACGAGCGGATGAATTGTAATCACCCGCAATGGAGTTCCTGCTTTCTTCCCTGCAGCCTCCAACAGGCCAGCTGAGCTATCCTCATTTGCATAATTAAAATATACAAATGATAATGGATTTTGTAGTCAATGTCCAGAGGCTGCAGAGGCAGGGATGAGAAGAAAATATGAAATCACAATAACAACTACGCTGGCTTCGCCTGGGGGAGGAGGGGGGGGGCGGAAAGGAAGGAGATGGGAAGAGAAGGAGAACATGATGCTACTGGAAAAGATGGAGGGAGAGAAATAAGGATGTGAAGATAATGGCGGATGAAAGAAGAAAAGAGAAACGGCAGACTGAAAATCAGGGAGAGCAGAATAAAGGTGGACCAATTACATTTGCAAATAGCACACACGCCTGGCCCTGGCCTGCGTTGCCCTCCCTCTAGGGAAGTCTTTTGCCTGATTACATGAAATTGGGATAGAATTAAACATCTAAGAGTTGTACTAAGACAAACCGAAATGAAATTAGAACCCGACTTCTTTTTTACCTTGGAGCGCCACAGAGCCGCACGACAGGGAGGGAAGGAGAGATGGAGGGATTTTTGCAATTAGGCGAGGGACAATGTCGGTGAAATTAGGCCTTAGAGCTGACTTCATACTCCCTATGCTTTTTCTTTTTTTTTCCTCCTTTCCTTCTCCTGGCTTTCTGTAGATTTTCCTCTCCTTTTTTGCCATCAGAAAGTTTTGAGGCGAAACAGCTGTGATCTCTTGATGCTGATGTGGTAATAGGCTTCAGACACACACACACACACACACACACACAGAACCCCACAATGCCAAAATTCACACACACTTGTGCCCTGGTGATTTGGCCTGTATGGCAGCTCAGTACACAAAGTGGCATTAGAGTGGTGTGTGCCGTGAGCGCTGGGCATGGCCCCAAAATAACAACCGAGCGGCTCTCCAGTCACCAAACAAACTTCTTTCCTCCTTACAGTAGAGGGTTGAGGGAGGATGTTCTTATGTAGTGAGGGGCCTCCTTAAAAACATGAGTGTTAACACCTTGCTTAGGGGCTGACTGAGATCCTCTCCGCCAATTTAATTCTGCATTATATTTTGTTGCCTACTCAATGCTCCCATTCCAGCCCCCTGTGACAGTGATAACAGGCTATAGATAATGGATGGATGGGTGTACATGTCATATTCAATATGAGCTAATGTGAAAAATAAGATAATCTTTCTCCCATTTTCTTACCAACAAGTCCTCTAACCCTAACAACACAACAGGTTGTCTGCCATTGCCTTCAAAAACCAACCACAGATGACAAGACTCATGGGGTTAAGATGATTTTTTCAAATTGATAGGAGAGGAAAATGTGAACTTATTCTTTTGAACAAATGGCCAGTATGTACTCCTCCATATGAAAGGAATGATTACGTGCTGCATCTGCATTTCTGTGTATTTTATTCTATTCCACATTTTCCATCTATTTTTCTTTGTGTTTACCTTTAACTCAAACGCTCCTTTGCTGCTTTTCTTCTTTCCCTCTTACTCTGTAGCCCTCCTTTTATCCCTTTGTTTGGTGCTATTCCCCCGAAAACTGTATTAACAGCATGTGTGCAATGAAATGAAATGTTCACGATGGTGTTTGACGGTTCCCTCCGTCTCTGTTTAAACAGTCATTTTCTCCGTTCTTGCCCCTTTTCACTCTCTCCTTTCATATCCCCTTTAACACACACATTCTCTGAACTCTTTTTTTTCCTCCTCTTCTTCTCTGTCTCTTCTCTCTTTGCAGCCCTTTTCTTTGTGTCCATATTCACTTGTGCTTTTCTCTGACCTTATGTTTTCTCTCACTGTGCGTATGTCTATACACAAATGTGTCGTTTTAGTATTTAATCTTTACTACTTACATTTTGTGCTTTTGCAGTTTTTAAGTGCATCTTCCTCCATCTTTATATGTTTGTATATATTTCCCTGTTTGCATCCCACCCCCCCCTCGTCTTCTTTCTCTGTGCGTGTGTGAGTGAAAGCAATAACAGTGGCAGAGCTGTAAGTAAATAATGAGGAGTAATCAAAGTTAATGGAACCCAATGGGAGCCACAGCTTCTGTGTGTGGCAATAATCTCATTTAGGGAGAGAGGCAGATTTAGTGGATAATTGGGGCCTAAGTACTCGCTGATTCCCCTGCTAACTAACTAACTAACGGAGCTGCCGATGCTCGTTTTGTTTGCAATCACGCCGACACAGATGGAGCACAAACAAAAGAGGAGACGTTCAGTGCTTTCCTTTGACTCAACTTCTACTGTTCTTCTGGGCTTTTCTTTCTTTTTTCATCCCAGTTTTTTGATTCCCTCCCTCCTCTATCCACTTTCACTTTATTTTTTCATGCCCGCTCCTCTCCTTGTTTCCCTTTTCTCTGTGTTCTTGCTTCTTTCCTTTCTTCTCTTCTTTTTCCCCTTTATCTTGTTGTCCTCTCCTCTTCTTTCTCTCTCTCCTTTCCTCTCTTTCCTTCCTGCCATGAATCTCCTTTTTCTTTTTTTATCTTGTTATCCCTTTCTTTCTTCTTATTCCTTTTTCTTCCTGCCCTTTGTCTCATCTCCTCTGCTTTTACCCCATTCATCACTTCTCTCCTTTCCCTCTTTCTTTTTGAATCCTTTGCTTCATTCTCGCCCTCTCCTTTCTTTTCTTCTTGTCTCCCTTCCCTTTAGTACTCTTCTCTTTCTCTTCTTCCCTTGTATCGTCTCATCTCTTCCTCCTCCCCTTCACTATCTTTCTTCTCCTCACTTCTCCTTTCCTTTTCCTATATCTTGTCTTGTCTCCTCTTCTTTCCCTGTCATCTTCTTCCATTCCATCTCTTTTCCTGTCCTCTTTTCCTTCCTGTCATATCATCTCCTCTCCTTTTCTTTTCCTTTGTTCTCCTTACATTCTTTCTCCTCTTCTCCTGCTCTCCTCTTCCACATCTTCTTTCATCTCCCTTGTTTCCTTTTCTCTTCATTTCTCACTCATTTCCTTCTTTCCTTTCTTCACCTCAGATGTCCTTTACTTTTCTCATCTTCTCTTATCTCATTTCTCTCCTTTCTTCTTTCCCTTTCCACTTCTTCCCAGTTTTTCTTGCCTTTCATCTTGTCTCTTAATCTTATTCTTGTCGTTTCCTTTGTTCTTCTGCTCATTTCTTTTTCTTCTTCCCTTTTGTCTCATCTCCTTTCCTTTTTTCATTTCATGTCAACTCCTCACCATTGCTTTTTGTATTTATCCTGTTTTTTCTCTGCTTATCTTCTTGCTTTTCATCATCTTTCCTCTCATCTCAGTTGTTTCCTCTCCTCTCTGCCTCTTTTCCCTTTCTTCTCCTTTCCTTTCATCTCGTCTTGTCTATTCTCCTTCTTTACTTTTGTCCCGTCTCATCTCCTGTACTTTGCTTCTTTCATTTTCTATCTTCTCCTTTCCTTATTTCCTTTTTTCTCCTTTCTTCTCTTCTTCTTCTTCTCTTCTCTTCTCCTTCTCTTCTTGCTCTTCATCTCACATCCCTTTCATCTCCTCTCGTTTTTTTAAAAATTGTATTTCTTTGCTTCTCTATCAACTGTCATTCCCCTGTTATGTTTTCATGGTCTCTCCTCTCCTCCTTTCCTTTCCTCCATCTGTTGTCCCTTTCTTTCCCTCCCATCACTCCTTTCTTTCATCCCTCTCTTTTTGTCTTTCTCATCTCATCTCCTCTTCTCTCCTCTCCTCTCCCCCCTGCTCCTCTTCTCTTCTCTTCTCTTCTCTTCTCTTCTCCTCTCCTCTCAAGTGTGTGTCTATGGCATAAAGAGAGAAAGACATATGCATATATGTGTGTATTTGTGTGTGATGGAGTTAATGGAGGATGCTGTCAGTCGCACAGTGGGGTTCCACTCGCTCTTGGGAAAGACCAGCATGCTTTGCTCCAGGTGTGTGTGTGTGTGTGTGTGTGTGTGTGTGTGTGTGTGTGTGTGTGTTTTTATGTGCAACGGCCCCTGACTCAGAGGTGTCCAGATGTCATTACGGAACAACATTGTGTGTGTGCTTCTTTTCTCTTTGGCTATACTGTAGCATTGAGTCAGCGTTCAGTCTTTAACCCTCAATTTTACAAGACAGTCAAATAATTTACTCAGCATGATGACTGGAGCACAGCCAAAATCTCTCTCTCTCTCTCTCTGAGCTGATATCCTTTCTTCCATTTTCACACTTTTTCTCCTTTTTATAATCATCCATCACTTTATTTCATCTCTTTTTTCTCTTGACTTCTCTTCCACTTCTTCCATCCCCCACAATCAGTTTTTTTATGAGCATGGATCTCAGATGAACAGTATTAACAAAAAAATAATTAACAAACAGATCAAACATAAGCTATCTGATTTCCCCTGTCTCTTTCTTCTGTTTACCCATTTCTATCATCTTTTATTTGTTTTCTTACTTTTTTTTAATCTTTACACACAGTGTGATTATACTATGATAAATTAAGTTTGTTGATGTTTGCACCTTGATAACGGTGTTAGTAGCATGTATATAAAAATTGGAAGTTTTAATTGAATTGAAAAGTGAAAAAAAATATTGAGAAACTCCCACAGAATCTGTTCAGTATGACAGAATCAGCAAACTGCATCATATTGGACAACACAGACTGATGGATCAGCCTGATACATTGTCAGACTTACGTGAGAGTCTAACTCTTGTTACCAGTGGCAATTAAAGCTGCAACTCAGTCAGCATTAGCTTACCTTTTAGCCTAACCTACAGTGAGTCATCACTCTAAGAGGTTTTTCTTCTCTGATTGCACACAGCAGAGTTTGATCATTTGATGTTGTTACAAACTCATCAAGCAGAGTAATTTTTCCAGGGTGCCAAAAAGCCTTGCAGGTCAGGTCACATATTTAAAAGTGCAATTTGCAAAGCCTTCTAGCCATGTTTAATATTTTTAAGTATGGTTATGCCACTGTGATTATAAGTATATGTGTGCAGTGTGTGTGAATGAATTGTGATGCATGCATTGCCATGTGTGTTTGTGTGTGTACACGGCTTACAGCCGCCCAGCAGGACAAAGCCAGACTGTAAAAGATGTATTTAATCTGAAGATATTAGACTCAGGTTATTTTTACTTACCATCGCTCGGTATTAAAGCATAGTTACAGTTATTGTGCGGTCAGGAGGTAGTTACGCTTATTGGAAGGGACCTTGGGAAAGCAGGAAGCAGCTGAGATTAAACAGGCTGTTTAATCAAGGAGTGCGTGCACACACACCAACACACACTGTAAACACATATCGAAAAGTCTCTATACTGAGTTCGCACAAATACATTGCACAATAACACTTTTAAATACGTACAAATATGTACACCTCTAAAAATAGAGCAACAAAATCAGTTACACACACACACACACTCGCAGGCATTTGCAAATACATCTAAGGCTTCTGAAGCTTATGCGCACAGTGTTTCAGTAAAGTCCCCCATTACATAAATGAGCAGGATAAGATGCTTAGATGTTATTTACACAAAGGGCAAGAGAGGATTAGGATCAAGCCCTGTCAATCTCTCCTTTTGATTCATTCTTGTTTGGTTTAGTTTATTTTTCCTTTCCTCCTTTACATCGTTTCCTCCCTTTTTCTTCCTTCTAAACTTTCTAAATCAAATGATTAGTCAACTGACTTGTTGACATATCCACAAAAAATACAATTTGTTATAATGCAAAAATGTAAAATCTTTACAAAAATATTTTTTATATCACCCTACTTTTGATGTTTTAATACTGTATAGTATACACATACTGTCGCTACATGATATGTTTGCTAAAAAGATGTAAATATTTTAGTAGAACATAATAGAACGGTGTTGGTACCTCAGGCCTCCAAACAGTTCAAACAGTATCACTAAGTGAGTCCGAGAGTAAATCGACCTCTGAGTCTGAGTGCTAACTGGAGTGACTAGTCATCCTGTCAGCCGTCCTGATTGGCTCATTTAAATACCGCTCAGGTGTAATTGGTTGGCAAATTAAACTGTCATTATTGGACAGGCGAGGAGGGAAAAAAATCACAGGGGAGTGACAGGACAAAATGGCCGATTTTCTCCCATGGGAAAACTCTGGGAAATAAGGGGAAAGCCTGCCCCACACACACACACACACACACACACACACACACACACACACACACACACACACACACACACATACACACTCTACTCAAAAACGCCTAATTCCAGGTGTGACAGACAGATGCACACAGACACACACAGTTTGAGACCTCATTGTAAAGTATACATGATGCATGAATTCACTAACACATGCATAGATAAACACAGAGACTTTCAGTCCACCACACTTAATTGTGCCAGTGACAAAGGGTTAACAAGCAAATCATACCACTGTCACAGTTTAAACGACTTGACAGTATATTTGTTGTATATTATCTAAGTAAGACAATGCAGAAGAAATATTTCATCAATAGATGGGAGTCACCAATGATGCAGGTATTCAGTTTGTTGCAATGTGCAACCTCACTGCTAGATGCCACTAAATCCTCCACACTGTACCTTTAACAGTAACAAAGATATGACGGCTCTACATCTCATTCTTACACAACCATCTGTCACTTTTCATTTGTACAACTGAGTGAATTACCATAAATGTCTTTGTCTATTTGTGCAGTTCATCATGTACAAACATTAAGAAGTTTTTCATATTTTGCCAGCTTAGGAGGATATTTACTGAACCTGTTGCTAATTACCATCAGGAGTACACATTTTTTTTATTTAGCAGGATATTGACTAAGATAAGAGATGTGAACAAGCCCAGTCGCAGTTCAACTGATTTGCACAAAGTGCCTCTAAACAAGATCTGACTCCAGACTGTTAGTGCATATCTGGAAACCATTGGAATATTGGTGTATTTATCCTGCTAGAGACCATATTATACTATATGTTAAATATTAGTTAAACATTCTGATGTCAGCTAAAAAAGGAGCACGACTGAATGAGACTGAATGAGATATGAAAAATCTGTGAGAAAATTTTGATTGACCATTCCATTTCTGAAAGAAAAGAAAAGGTCAAATGGCATGACTGGATTTAAAAGCTGTATTTACAGTCATTTGCTTCATGTTATTAGAATAGTTATGACAGATTCTGGACCTTATATGTCTTAAAAGCCTCTCCTTGTCCACCTTTTTCAAATTTGACAATCTGTTTGTATCTCACATCTCTGGTCCACTTTCTGTTTTGACATGGCTCAGTAATAAAACTGATGGATGGACGGTGACCAGACCTTCCCCAGGTGAACCCTGACCTCCCAGAGTGTGTGTTTGTGTGTGTGTGTGACTATGGCCCATCTGTGTGGGCTGTTAAGAGCCTCTCTCTCTTTGCCCTCTTATTCTGACCCACATCCTCAACGGTCAACACTGAGAGCACTCAGGCCCACGGGAGTGTGTCTCTGTTTCTGTATGTGTGTGTGTGTTTATGAGTGTCAGTACATGCAGGGGTGAGTCTTAGGAGGGCAAACAGACACACACGTACAGTTTTTCATGATCTCATCAATGGATTGTGAATACAGTATTAACGATGGCTGGGTGGCCCCTGGCCACTACTTACTGAATCAGATATGTGACATCTGATATGGCTTCAATTTGAAATCCATTTGTAATGTAATATAGCAGTGTACCTCATGTGAAGGTCAGGACTAAAAGTTGGGTCATTGAAAGATCATAATTATTTTAAAGCAAGTGGATGGCCTCAAAAGCAAAAGCATTTTCTCTTTCAGAAATTCTGGTAATTCTGGACGGATGTTGTATATATTTTGACTTTTAAATATGTTTTATTTGCTTATTTGTTATTTCTACTTTACAATATGGCTGCAACAAATAATTTTTGAAATTTTGCCAATTATTTTCTCAATTAATAATTCGGCATATAAATTGTACAATAAAAAGTGAAACATGCTCATCACAGTTTCCCAGAGCCCAAGGTGACATCTTCAAATCGCTTGTTTTGTCCAACCAACAGGCCAAAACCCAAAGACATTAAATTAATAAAGATACAAAACAGAGTGAGGAAGTGAATGTTACATTTGAGATGCTGAACCCAATTATTATAATCAATAATGAGCATCATTAATGATTATTTTCTGTCAATCAACTCATTTCAGATATAATTTAGACAACCACTATAAAACGTACACTGCCAGTAGTGTTTGTTGATAAGCACTGGTGTTTTGTGGACCTTTGTCATTTATGTCATCATGATGTAGCTCCTTTAAAACATTTATTCCTAATACTGGTTTGGACATGACTTTTTCTGAGGAAATCAACACTAACAAACACTAGAAAATATGTTGTTTTTGGTTGATTACAGCCATCCTTAGTCACAGTCAGGCATCGTGACTCATTTTCAACATTGGACTAAATCCACACATCAGATCATACAAAGAGTTGGTATTGCTCCGTTGTGTCTTTTAAGATGTCCTCAAAGTGTTAACTAAACTCTGATGGACATTAGCTGTCATGTCATAAACACCAGCACACTGTTTATGGTAAAAATCTGCAGAAAATGCATGATATTTTCCCTAATCTTGCTCTCTCTTGGAGATACACATACAGACCCCAGGACCCCCATATTCACTGAAGCAATAATTGTGCTGATTGCTTAAGGACGGCTGGTCACTGCTGAGGAAATGGACAGAATGTTTTTAATATCTTTTCCTTTTTTCCCTAAAGAAATGTTCCCAGTCATAAATCTGACTGATTGAGCTCTAGGTTACAGTCGAGTAGCTTTGTTGTTACTAGTACGTAGCAAACAATATTAAGTCAGAGATTAAAAATACTTTGTGTCTGACTGTCACGCAGTAATTACATGGCTTTTACTGTTACGCCTGGCCTTACTAGAGAATAGATACAGAGCTGGAGGTTTCAGCGGGAAGTGGAGAATGTTTTGCCTCATGCTATTGAACTATTAATATGTGGTATTGAATATGACATTATAATGGCCAACTGTATTCTGCTAATGACATGGTCCAGTGAACCATCTGTCTGGGGAATGAGAGGACAGCAGACATTAGATAGGCTGTCAGAGGTGATACACACACACATACACTCACCCGATCATAGATACTTGATGCGTGCGCAGACACACACAAAGAATCACACACAAGCTCACAGTGTGCCATTAAGTGCTGTTTAGGGTATAGTCTTTGCTCGGTGTGTGTTTGAGTGTGTGTGTTTTGGTGCACAAAGCTCAAACAAATGGATTCAATCCCTTGACGAACTATGTGTGTGTGTGTGTGTGTGTGTCCCAAAGCACTGTGCCCCTGTTGTGACATCATCTATGAATGTCATAATTGAGGGTCGGTAAATTGCCGCTTTTCCCCGCTCAGCGTCACCCCATGTGTCAATACCGAGGTTCAAGGTGACGGAGCGGATCAATACGCAGAGACAGGAGCCATCCGCTGAATTTACAGCCCAGTAACAAGAGAGCCATGAAACTCCGCTGCTGTAGCCTTCAGCGAGCTGCTGGACGAGACTGAAAGCGCTGCTGGCGAGCATTTGTCAAACATGCATACCACTGACTCTCCGTGGAATTTTGTGTTCTCGTTGTTGCTGTTTTTGGGAGGGGGCAGTGCTTTCTTTGTAGATGCAAGAGAGTTTACATTTGGATGAATTATAGGCCTTTTTCCACAGGAAGGTGATTTGACTTATCATGGATGGAGAAGCAAAAGGTGAAACTAACATTAACTAACATTAACGATGGCTTTGTTTCTTTCAGTTGTCTCGGTAACTCATGTATGTAAGCCAGCAGGGCCCTGGCAGTGAAACATCAAAATGAAATGCAGCCTTTATTAATATTCATTAGCTTCAATGATGAAAGTAAGCACTGTAATTAAGCACTGAGTAATTTCATTTTAGGCTACTTTATACTTTAACTTCACTTTTTTTAGATGGAAATATCCTTTTCACTTAATCTAACAGCTAATTTACAAATTAAGATAGAAGATACATTAAGTACTGATTAGTTTGCTAACATTTTATAATGCTGGGAAGAACCAAATATAATAATATAGAAATAATAATATGACACTATGAAAGGGGCTGTTCTGCATAACTAACTGCATGTTCTGCAATACTTTTTGTTTTTTACTTAATGGATAGGTTTGGATACAAAACTTATAAGTCATATATATGTTAAAAAGGTTGATCAAGTCACTGTAATCATTCCTCCTCTCCACTCTGGCTACTGTGACTCCACAATAAGAAATGAGGGACAAAATCCACAATCCTTACCCTGCAAAAAGTTTTGTTAAAGCTAACATGAAGCTTCAACAGTTTGAGTTAGTGGGTATCTTTGTCCTGACAGTTGCATGTAGGTTTATTAGGTGCTGGTGTTTTGTCCTGCCACCAAACCTATATGCCATTATCACAGCGTATCCCTCCACAGAATGAGGACTGTGGATTTTGTCCCTGATTTCTTACAGCCCAATATGGGCATGTGGGTGTTGTATTAAGCAAGACCTGAATCTCAACCTATTCTTTGTGAACGTGAAATTTTGAATGCATGACTGTTTCTGGTAAATGACTATTTTTGCTGTGTGTTGCAACCTTTTCTTAGTGGATCTGGATAATTCTTCCACCACAAAAAGCTGTGTGTGTCTGTGTATGTGTGTGCGTATGTGTAATTAAGCAAAATAATGTAAAGGTACAGGCATGGATGGATTTCTGAATGACAGACACGAAATAAAGACCTTCAACAAACAAACAAAAAAGTCATTTTACATTTCTTTGGGTTCGTTCACAGTGCTTGTGCATGAAGTCACATGCAAGCATGAGTGTGTGCATGTGTCTGTGTGTGTGTGCATTTATGAATTCATCACAGCAGCTACAGTGTCCAGCAGGCATGGATGTCACAATGATAATAGGTGAGCTGTGAAGGTGACGATGCCTGCCGTGTGTGTGCATGTGTGTGTGCGTGTGTGTGTGTGTGTGTGTGTGTGTGTTCCAGGTGATGGATTAGCTTCATTTCCAGTGTAAGCCGTCTGTTGTGAGTGAGTGAGAGTGTGTATGCTTGAACCCAAGCAGCAGGAGGGAGTGTGTAAGTGATATGTGTGTCTGCTGGACCATGTGTGTGTGACTATGTGTTTCTGTCACATTGTGTCTATTTATATGTGTCTTTACCTGCACGTGTGCGTCTCTGTAAGTGTGTGTGTCTGTGTGACAGTGGTTGAGTGATGGGTCCAGTATAGCGTGTAGTATAGCGGACAGACGCTGGGTTTCTGTGGCCGGGGGCAACGACGAGGTGTGTGTACAATCAAACGTGTGCTGACAGGCGCGATGGACATCACACGGTTATGATGACCTCAACCTGCTGCAGGTAACACCCCCTCCATCACACACACATACATACATATACACACGCACACACACTGAATTACTGTTGGTGTTTCACTTACTTTTTAAACTTATTGTAGAAAAAGGCATTTGAAGAAACATTCTACCTAATATAACATTCTGTATAATAATAACTACAGAAATCACTTGTTTCTGATTGGCTGTTAGATGCCAACCAACATTAGGACTAATTCTTCCATTTCTTTCTCCACAGACATTTTCTAAAAGCAACACGTTCAGTTCTCTGGACCATTTCAAATATTCTAAACAAGAAATGTAATTTGATTTGTGGTTGATATGCAGTTATTTAGGGGGTGACAGTCAGAGGAGATTAAAAGATTAATTTCACAATTTTGGTCTTCATTTCTATGAGTTATGATAATGCTGTACTCACCAAAGTGATTTGGGAGCAAGGAGAAACTGCTACAAAAGAAGTCTGTCAGGGCAAGAAACCGATTTAGCACTTTATTTGGTGGTAAAAAGTGAATGTGACCATACTTGAAATTTCTTTAAGTCAAAGTTGAATAAGGAGGTTGGTCTGTAAACTGTGATGGATGTTTACAACAAACCATTTGGGTCATCAGTTTGCATCTTTCTCTGTTTTTCCAGTAAAGAAGTTTGACTAGTACATGGGTTTCTTTAAAACCCACTGCTGGACCGCTTCTTGTGCCTTCATTGTTATTATTGCCAATAGGAATAATGGCCAAAACTAGTTTGTAATAAACTTGAACTTGACAGAAATGATTTAAAAAGAGGCAAGAGCTAAAGAAACATCTCAGCAGCTGAGGTGATGTTCATTCTGGCATAATTACCCTTTTCATGTGAAAATAAATTAAAACCTTTCAACAGCTGAAAGTTTAAGATGTTTCTGCATCAGAGAACTACAAGCATTAAAGAGAAGATAGAAGTCTTCTGATTTGTTTAATAAAACACAGTGACCTCATGACTTTTACAGTACAGGCCTTTAACAAGGGCAGCCAGGACTGTGTGCAAAAAATATTCTTAAAGTGAATATATTTGGAATACATAAGTGTCTCATCTAGTGTGAAAAGGTCTCCCTCATGGATACATCTATTTGGTTTCAAAAAGTGAACTTCAAGGGTTCATGGGCTTGACTGCGTGTCTGTTTGAATGTGTGTGTGTGAATGCTAGTGGGTGTATGTTGACATTTGTGGATATGTGTGTGTGTGTGTGTGTGTGTGTGAGAGTGTGTGTGTGTGTGTCTTTTTTAGTCCCCCTGTGAGCCAAAAACAAGGTAAACGTATAATAATAACATCCTCAGAATGTATCTCCCCATCTTTCTCCCTTGAGCAAAACAACCCACACCACACACACACCTCCTCCCTGCCTCCTCCCCCGGCAGTGCGAGGAGCGTCCGGGTGTGAAATGTAAAAGGGAGAACGCTGTCGTTCAAACTGTCCCAACGACCAGCGTCTCCCTTTCCCTCCCTCCCTCATGCTCTCAGTTTCTTCCAGCAACTCTACCTCATGTTTGTTTCTTACTCTATTTCTCTGTCATCTTTCTTTCTCTCGTTCTTCTCTCTCTCTCCCTCCCTCTCTCCTTCTCTCGCTCTCTCTCAGGTGGGCTGGCTGCTGCAGGTTGCAGGTGCGCAAGACCCCTCAGCCAATGAAAAATGAGTGCCGTCGCGCGCCGTGACTTTGATGAACCTCGCCGTACGTCGGCCTATCACTCTTCTCCATTTGGCTTCCCCCGGAAAAACTGCCCTGCGACACACACATACACACACACGCAAGTAGCAAACGCTCTGGACCAAATATTTGTCTTGTTGAAGGAAGAGGCTGCGCTCGGGTAGCCTAAACACACGGTCAAGAGGGTCTTTTTTGTCTGTGTTTGTGTGCGTGTGTGTGTGTTTTCACATAATACCCAAGATGTGGAGTGTTTTCGAGATTGAGATTTGTCTGTATCTGACTTTGAAGTAAATGCATTGAAAAGTTGACTGAAGTTTAGTAAAGTTATAGACTGAATAAACTGAAAAGTTTGGTGTAATATTCAGTATGTCCTTAGTAAGCTATATACATTTCTCAAGACATGTCAGTACATTTCAGTAAAAAACACTCCTTTCTTTGGATCTGGTATTTGTTTTTGTTTCAAGGCCTTTTACACTTTCCTCTGTATGTTTACATTCTTCATTTTTGATTTTATGATTTTTGTTTCTGTTTCTAGAGTCAATGATTATGTTACAGCAAACATTTGCTGTAACATTTGCGGTCCTATTGTTTATCTCTGCAATGCTATTGGATAGTAAATGTGTTTATAGGTCCATCCATGTGGCCAGGAACTCACACTACCTACAAACTTTTTTTGACTTGGGAAATCATTTTTTTCTTTCCATTTGGTACACTGTTAGGCCCACTGTTGCAATATTACAATAATCACTTTTAACTATCCTAAAAAAAAAAATCTGTCATTTATTTTTAAAGACCACATTTACATAATCAATGGGTCCTATTGTTTATCTCTGCAATGCTATTGGATAGTAAATGTGTTTATAGGTCCAGCCATGTGGCCATGAACTCACACTACCTGCAGACTTTCCGTCAAGCTCATCTCCTTGTTTTATTGGACTGGATTTGTCAAGGAAGAAGTAAGTAACATGCCTTGAATATTTTTTGTGATGATTACATTGTCTAGAACATGTAGATACCTACTTATTGTGGAACACATTCATCAAACTCAATTTTGAGCTTGTTATGGCACTAAAATGCCCTTGAAAATGAGATGATGTATTGCAAGGGCTTTATCCTGACATAGCCTAATAAAAATTATCCATGAGTCTCATGGGCTGTTGCAATGTAGATGTGGTAGCTTGGCATTTTAAGAATGTTTTTTTTTGTTTTGTTTGAATTTATGCAAATAATTATTTGAACCTCAGTCTCCACTGATAGCAGGACAGCAACAGGATGTCAAAGGATTGGATGTTTCTTACTGCAGTGCTTCTTAGGACTTGTAGTTTTCTTCTCTTTGAAAGCTGTTATGGACACTGACATGTACATCTGATGTTTGTCCAAACGAATCTGGATTTTTTTTATTTCAGAACAGTTGCCTGTTGACTGCACAGCAAGTCGCCTAAAACCTACGGATAAAAATGAGGACACTTCCTCTGAAACAACCTAATCCACTTCACCACTCTGTTATGTGAACATTCTTTAAATGTCAACTCTCCCTCTATCTCTATCTTTCTCATTCTCAGACACACACACACACACACACACACACACACACACAAACATTCCTGGATGTTCGAGGAGGTGATGATGAGGAGAAGACACAGGAAGACAAAACACTGCTCAGAGGTTGAGTGTATGTGTGATGCTATGCATGCTCACATGTGTGTCACAGACATTGTGTTTCTGGTATCTGCTATGTGAGCAGCTATAAGAGAGTCCGGGAGCTAATCCCTCCCAGTTGGTCCCTAATCCTGTTCTAATCCCTTTAAAACTCTCTATCAGCCTTTCAGGACCTCAGTGGGGTTAAATCTTGTCAAGCTGCACACCAGAAACACACACACACATATACATGCACACTCTTAAACACTCTACTGTTGGTTGACAGTGTGTTAACAAGTCAGCGTCATCCCTCGTAAGTTAAATGAGTTTCTCTCTGCTTCTTAAATGGGATTATGTTGAGGTTTTCTCACAGCAGGTTCTAGCTGAATGAGCCTCATCTTAATCTCCCCATCTTCATCTCTTTGTCTGTGCAATCTCTCACACTCACTCTTTGTTAAAGTGACATGAATGAATCATTTATAGAATTAAGAAAACATCAGAATCCCACCTGGATATCAACTTTGCTCTCTTTGAAGGCATTCACGTTTTTTAGACTTAAATTCAAGAACATGTGGACATATGAAGGATAAAACACTGAAATATTCACTTGTAACTGGAATTTCTTCTTATTAGCCTGTACCAGTGCTCAAGTATATGATCTGAACAATAACAATAGCAATGCTGAACCCATTTCACACTGACTTTGATGTCTGTTTTAAAGTTTGAAATCAAATATAATTCTAATAAAAAAAATGTGCAAAAATGTTTTATTCGAGTGTTTCCTGATTTAAGATGATGGATGAGATGCAGGTGAAGATTTTTTTTTTTGGTGAGCAGAGCTGAAAAAAATTGGTCGATTAATAAATTAGTCGGTCAACAAAAAATAATCTGTAACTATTTTGATCATTGATTCATCTTTAAAGTTGTTTTTTGAGCAAAAATGCCAAACATTCTCTGGTTTTAGCTTCTACGTTAACTCTTTTATTAGTCTTATATCACAGTAAACTGGCTATTTTTTTTAGTTTTGGACTTTTATATGGACAAAACAAATTTTAAACCCAATGTGATATCATCGCATTGAGATAAAAAAAATGTGATGTGCATTTTTCACTATTTTCTGACATCTTACAGACGTACCTTTTACCGCTATATTAACTGAGACTATTACTATTACTGGTGACTTTATTATTTTCTGTATTGAGACCATTTGAAGTGCATTATCATGCTTATACAATGACTACTTACCAAAGCAGCATTTGTTACTTTTAAATTTGTTTGTAGTCAGTTGAACTCATAGATGGATTAGTTTCTCCAGTAAATTAAATGGTAATGTAGTGTGAAGCATCAGTATTGCTGCTATTGCATGCATTTTTTTTTTATTTACAAATTTAGACCAGAACTACAGTATGTTGCAATGTCCAAGTAAACAATTTTACCAAACACATGTCAGATAATGAGAAAAAAACTATACTTTGTGTTTTTGGCTATAATTTTCCAATAAAACACATCACACCATATTGTCTTTTTTGCACAATTTTATGTAAAAATGTCTGTAAAGTGAAAAAAGTACCCATTTTCATTATACAAGCATGTACAGACACACACACACTCTCTATAATCCTCTTGCCCCCCCACCATGTACACACACACTTCCCAAACAGACAAACGCATTACAGAAATGAAAAACAAGTGAGAGGCTGGAGGAGAGGGGGGGAGGGAGTTGGGGGAGGGGGATGAGGAGGCGAGTGAGATTTTATTTAAGTGTTCTTGTAAGCCATCTAAGATATTAATGTTGCAAAGCTACTTATCAATATTTAAGAACATAAAAGGAGTGTGAGGGCGGGGGCCAGAGGGTGGTTGTGTGTAGTGAGGGCAAACCAGGAGGGACCTGCACTCTCGAGGTGTGTGTGTGTTTGTGTGTGTGTGTGTGTGTGTGTGCATATGTGTGTGTTTGCCTGAACCAGAAAACAACAATCAGAGATGAGATGAGGTCTCTCTGACAGTTAGAGAAGAGGAATTGCTCAGTCTCTGTCCCACTAAAAGCTTTTTAACACGCCCGCAAATATGTGCATACACACACGGACACTCACACACAGAAAGCGACCTGCTGTTAAGTGATGGTCAGGATGGTAAATACACCTGCTAATGTCTCATAACCACATTATACTTATTTCATGTTGTGGTTAAATTTTACTGATTTATCTTTATGAGTGTATTTATGCATCTATGTATGTAGACACATACATGAATAGTGTTTATGCACATGTTTTACAGTCTGTCTGCAATATGTACATTCATATAAATCAGTGTATATGTATGCAGGTGTATAAAGGGATGGTATCAGTGCTTTTCCCCAAAATGTGTCATTGAAATGTGGCAAGTTTCTCACTATGTATTGATGTTTTAATCTGTTGCCATCGTAGTATTTCTTATTGTTTATTTATATCGCTAAAATCACATTTGTCCCTGAGGATTTTATAATCTGTAGAGCGTATAATATCCTCCTTTAAAGTCTCAACAGCAATATAGTGTATGAATAAGGAAAAACAAAAACAAAAAACTACTTTATCAAGAAGATCACTAAGAATCCTCATGAGGAGCAACAGAGGAGGAGAGGATTATTTTCAGACATGTTAATACAGTTTTTGGGTTTGATGAACCTAAAATAAAATCTGTTACACTCAAAGTTCCATTATTTAGTTCAGTTTACTTTATTTCAGAGTGAAATCACGTGCATCCAAAAAAAATTAACTATTAGAATCTTGTCGTCTTCACCTCTTCTTCACTGAAGCTATATGTTTACAGTGTGTGGAATATTCAAACACAATTTCTGCACATTTCCCCAAAATTCAGCTAAGCATATTTGGTCTCTTTAGAGAGTTTGGACTCTCCTTTATGATAAAGTTGAGTTTGAGCAGTGTTTGGTTGCACATCATGACTAGCAAAATGAATCTGTTTTCTCTTCTGTTGTTTGTTTTTTCTGTCCATGTAAAGCGTCCTTGGGTGCTATGAAAGGCGCTATAAAAATTTTATTTATTATTATTATTATTATTTTGTAACAACTGACCGATCAGTAAGTAAGAGGGGTTTAAGAGGTTAAATAACTTTCTAGTTTTTCTTTTTGGACCAGACATGTAATATTATCTAAAAAAGTGAAGAAATCATTACTATTGTCAACATGTCTAAATGAAGATGCTGTCCTATCTTCGCACTCTCCCTCTTACCTCTCTGCTGCGCTCCCCCCATCCTGCCGTCTGTCCATCCATCCCAAACTCCATTTTCTCTGTGCTACAGTCCCTCCCTAAACATCAGGAATCATCAGAGAGGGTGACGAGAGGTCTGCTCGCAGGAAGAGAGTACTGCAGCCTCTCTGGAGAGAGAGAGAGAGAGAGAGAGAGAGAGAGAGAGAGAGAGAGAGAGAGAGAGAGAGAGAGAGAGAGAGAGAGAGAGAGAGAGAGAGAGGGGGGGGGGAGAGAGTTACGCTACAAAAATCCTTTTCAATTCTCTCATCAATTAAAACAAGACTAGGTCGAAACCCAGTTTATGGCTGGACCATGTGTGAAATGCTACAGGGCTTTTAATTAGTATGTTGCCTGGTTACCATCAGGCATGGACATTGCAGCATTTTTAAGATGTTTGTTTTTATGTAAGTTTGAGTTTATTTATTAGAAAGGCACTTTTCATACAACGGTTGTAACTCAAGGTGCTGTACACATAAGAAACACATTAAAAATACTTTAAATACATTGCATCAGATTTTGGGTGTAGACTACATGGTGCTGTTGTAGGAAGGGCTGAGTTAAGATTTAGACTATTTTTTATATGTTTGATATATTATTTCACTTACCCACAAACCCAAAATAGTTTTAATCTAATAACTATAAAGTTAATCATTAATAATGAGTGTAAATGACCCAAACACAGTGTGTTTCATGTGTGTGAAGTTCACATTTGTAAATGTATTTGGTTTATTGCTTTTATTTTATTCATCATGAGTTACACTGGTGATGGTGCACAGATCCTCTTCTTCTATAACAGCTGTGATTTGGATAAACTGACCACATTGAGAATCTAAATCATTATTTCCTCACCTGAAAAAATATTAAAAACTTAGTAAAGTGACATATTAACACTCCTACTAAGAAAATTACAACAGCTTAATCCTCGCCATTGCTGTCACTTGGTGCGAAATGCATTCTGGTATACTTTGCTTTGGTGGCCTTCAGCCGGCTTTGACTGACCAATGGTGTACTTTCATCATGCAGTCAGTCAGTGAGTGACTCAGTGACAGACAGATGTGGTTCTAGGGCTGTTGCTGTATAAAATAAACCAACATAAAGCTCCTCTGAATCCTACATTTAGTGTGTGTACGTGTGTGTTAGTGCACAAGAGACAAAGACATTAAAGGGTGAGCAGCATGAGCAGCACTCCGCAGGTGTTTGCCACCTCTGTAGCTTGAAACATTAGGACACACATACACACACACACACACACACACACACACACACACACACACAGTGACCTCTGGACAGTGTTCTGTCTTCCTGTGTCTTCCCGTGTCATCTCTAGTGTTACACATCCAAAACACTTTCTGAACACAAACCACTAAATGATGGCTGCAGGGTGGACGAGGTGTGTGAATGTGTGCGTGTGTGTTTCTGAGGAAGCGAGAAAACAGAAGAAGGAGAAAAACTGCGTGAATGAGGGAAACTGTGTGTGTGTGTGTGTGTGTGTGTGTGTATGATGACCCTAGGCAGGGCTAGATAGATGGGTGTTCTGACCTCCCTACAGGGGTGAAGGTACGCTTATTTACACAGAGCACCCTTAGGTGTGTATGTGTTTGTGTGTGTGTGTGTGTGTGTGTGTGTGTGTGTATGATACAAGCATCCAAACTTGGTATCACATAGAGCAACACATAAATACAAATGGACAAATAACGAAGATGTCTATTTTTTTTCACTTTACCTCTCTCCCTCATTTAGGTTGAGTCTACAAAACAAAGAAGTGGAAAAATAATTCAAAAAAAGCTCCCAAAGGCTCAGAGCAAGCTGAGATCTTACAACATTTTGGGCAGACATGAGCGCTTATACAGTATATCTGAAATGAAATTCATACTGGAGATGGGAATGATTGAATGAATGACGTCCTTATCTCTGTCATTATTAGTGCCATGCTCAACATCAATTTTTATCTGTCCAAACATATGTGAACATTCACTTTTGAACCAACCAAACCAACCCAATTCTAACTGACAGAAAGTTTCCAACTTTGTGAAAGATCGGTTTATTCTAAGAAAGTATTCATATGATCGAGTCTTGTCTCATAATGGTCTGCAAACCATGTCTCTTTTGTGGAGCAGTATTTCATCTCCTTCGACAGAGGAAGTTAAATAAAAAGTGAATGGTGCAACACAGTTAATAAGTACAATAGCTTCCTCCATTTTAGTTCTTCACCTTCTCAAAAGTTAACACTGTTAAAGGCGGCTTGCTATTGGTCAAATGTGCAAACTTGTGGGTCAAACTTCACCAAAGTTTAAGTTAAAGCGATGGCAGTGATTCCACTGGAATTAAGGGAATTCTCCATAAACTTCCAGGTTTAAATCCTGGTGTGTCCAGGCCTTAAGAGCCCTGGAAGCCCATTCAACATATTTTGGATGAACTGGAACGCTGACTGTGGCCAGGTCTGATCACAATACTCAGTTCACTGTAGTTAAAACTAAAGTAGACATCCAGAGTTGGACTTGGAAATTCCAACTATGGCCGTTCTTGTTGTGTTGTGACAGTGCTGACCAATGAACCACCAGAGTGATAAATAAATAGTTACTACACTCCATGTTAGCTACCACAAAGTTCCAGGTGTAAGCTGAAATTGGAATCATTTTGGGCACTGAACCCCAAATTGCTCCCAGTGACTGTGCCATCGATGTGTGAGAGTGTGTGAATGCATTCGACTCCCCTCCTGATGAGCAGGTTGTCACCTTGCATGGACGCCATCAGTGCCATCATCGTGTATGAATGTGTGTGTGAATAGGTGAATGTTGGCATGCAGTATAAAGCACTTTGAGTGGTGGGAAGACTAGAATGATGCTATATAAGTGCAATCCATTTAACAGTAGGTAAACATTCATCTCTGAAGACTGTTTTAAATGTATGAAGTTGTTGACGATATTACGTCATTATTTATTTAATGTTTACCTTTAGCATACCTTTATCAGAGGACTTACAGTGATAAAGTAAGAAATCCACATGGCACATTCAACAACATCATACAAGTCCTACAAATTAAACAACAAAATGTGTTGTTAGTAACTGAGTTCCATCCAAAATGGTAACTTTTCTGTAAGTTCATATACATTTCCATATATACTGGTGTTTTCATATATTATATTACATTTACCTCTTGTGAATTCCCGTCAAATCAGCTGTTTCCAGCTGTGTAAATAAATCTGAAAGCCTTGACAACATCTTTCACAATTCAACAGCAGCTTTTCTCCAGCTTTACAGTATGCTTGAATAACAGCCCTGTCTGTTTTTTTTTATACTATATGTGAGAGAAATTTGTTCTACATCCAGAGAAGCACATTGATTTGCCTCTAAAAGGTGAATAAATTGTGTGTGTATTTTATGGAAACAGAAAAATCCATGCCGCTGTTTACAATATTTGCTGCTTCTGTAAATCAGAAGGTGATCAATGTGTGTATTGACTGATCCAACGCTTGGGTGTGTATGTAGATGTGTGTGTATGTGAATATATGAAGTGGTTGTGTGTGTGAGGTCAATGCCCAAGAGTAACTTTTTTTCTGCCTTTGAGTGTGTGTGTGTGTGTGTGTGTGTGTGTGTGTGTGTGTGTGTGTGTATGTGTGTTGGCATATGTGAGCCTGCAGTTGTTTCCATTTGTATTATTGTATGTGTGCAAACAGGCATGTGGTCCCTGTGTGCATTCGTGTGTATGTGTTTGAATGTGTGTGTGTGTGTGTCTTTTCAGCCCTACAGCGGGGTCATTTCTGTATTGACAACCTGCTTGTCCCTGTCATACAGAGAACATGAGTAGAAAGGCCATTCTCATTTAGCCTGATAAAGCGCCTGTAGCGTCATAACGACCTCTAGCCATTTATAAATCATACTTTAACATGAGGGAGATGGGCCTCTAACTGCTGACTGATTGCAGAATTGATCAAAATTACTCATTCATGAATCAGCCTAGCACTTCTGCAGTGTGTCGAGCAAAAGGAGACAAAATCTAACAGCATTTTGAAAAGGTGAGACGTCCACGTGGGAAATAACACGGTGGTTATGATACGATAAATACTGTAATGCTTATATTTCTGCTCTTATGCTTTGTGTTGCTATGAATTTATTCCTGTGTAAAATCTGTAAGATATTATTTTAGTACATTTATTCTGTGACATTCTCTTCTTTTTTCTTCCCTTTCTTTCTCTAAATCAGTCTCTCCTCCTTTTTTTCCATCCACCTCACCCATCATATTAATCTGCATAGGAACAATCAGCAGCTCATGTTTACTGATTCGCCCAATCAGGTATCAGTTCTCCCTTGAGGTTCAAGGTCCCCATCCAAGTCCCGTGTGTGTGCTTGTGTGTGTGTGTGTGAGTGTGTGTTGTGGATAAAAAAAAAAGGAAAATCCCTGAGAGAACCGAGCAGAACGTGTTGATCGATCCTCTGCAATTACCAGCCAATCGAAATGTGATTTATTTCCCAAGGAATCATTTCAATATCAAGAGAGCCAGGATGGGAGGGAGTGTGTGTGTGTGTGTGTGTATGTGTGTGTGTGTGTGTGTGTGTGTGTGGAGGGAGATCCTTGTCAATAAACTAGCACTCACTCCCCATTCCTCTTCCTGTATCCCTCACTCAACCATCCATCTGCTCTTTTTTTCCCTCTTCCTCTCACAATCCCTACATGCTTGCTCTCCACCCACAACTCCTTCTCTCCATCCCTAACTTTCTCTTTCCTCCCTTCATTTCTTGCTTCTCTCTCCTCATTCTGTCCATCTTTCCTCCCCATGCTGACATCTTGTCCATCCATAACCTCACTTCTGTCTCATCTCTGTCTTTCATGATTCTACCTTATATTCCTCCTTTCTTTCACCCCATTCCCCTTCCCCTATCTTTCCCTCCATCTCCTATCTTTCAAGCCTTCCCCCTCCTCCCTCCCTCTCCTCCTGACTGCTCCCCTGTGAGGCTATCATTCTGAGGCCTTGTCAATACGACCAGTCAACCAAACAAAAAGACCAACTGACCAATTGAGGTATTTTGATTCTTAATCCCCTCCTCACCCCTCCCTCCTCCTCCTCTTCCTCCTCCCCTCCTTTTCACCACTGCCTCCTCCCCTCCACTATCCCGGTCCTTTTTTTTTTTTTGCACTTAATTAAGTCGCCAAGTGGCTGTCAGGAATAATTTTTTGCTGCGGCACTGGGCCGAGGGCCGCGGTGGACTTGACATTTGATAATATTGCGTCTCCACGTTGATTGAAATTGATTTTAGGGGGGGAGAGGGGCCCCCTTCTCGCCGCTGCCGTGATCGTTTGACAACTCTCAGCCAATCAGCCCCAAGGACAGCCTGTGGACCCCCATTCTTTGGCGTGGCAACTCATATTCCTACGAGTGATGGCTGGGCTCTTGCTTGTGTGTGTTTGTATATGTGTTGGGGTACCAAGGGTTGGACACGGAGTACCGTCGCAGGGTCATGGAACTGGCAGTCACATTTCCCATAAATCAGTTGGGCAGTGCAAAGGGAAATGTGTGCAAGTCTGAGCGTGTGCACAAGACTACTTCTTCCCTTTTGTGTGTGTGTGTGCGTGTGTGTTTGCTGGGTTATTTTGTGTATGCAGCTGTATTTGAGTATGTTCACAAGAAGCACACACACACACACACAATTTTTGTTTTGCGTCTTTTCTCGACAACCTCTGCCCCCTTCAGCTAAGTTTTTCCCTCGCTAGTTAATAGAGGGTATAATGTTAGATGCAAATGACTGTTTTAATTGTTGCCTTATTAACGGGGAGTGGGGGTATTAACTAAAGAACATCATGATGAAATGCCACTCAAAAGCAAGCCGCAGTCGGAATCAATCAGGGTAATTAATTACAAACATGAACACCACCATCAGTGTTTCCATAATGTTTACAATCAGACTCCGCAGCGCTCTCACTTCACTTCTCTGTTCTGTCAGACTACAGGCCGAGGTGTGAAACGAGCAGCGGGGCCTCGTTTCCTGTACGGGTCCCCCAACATGTTTACTGCTATCTTTTTACGAGCTGTTGTCCCAGGGCAAAACATAATTGTTATTTTTGTTATTTTAAAAGATAAAGTATTTTGGAGCATCCTGCCTAAGGAGCATAGACTGGTAAAGCAGCGTTTTATTAAATTACTTGAAATGTTAAAAAAAAAAGCAAACAAATAAACAAACAAAAAAAACCCTTAACAGGCTTTAATTTAATTAGTTCGGACCAATTTTGTTGTCATTATATTAGCCATATTATTTTGCTTTCAATTACAATTATATCTCAAAGTGTCTTTTTTCCTGTTTATCTGACTGACATTTATTTATTGTTATTTTAACATGCTTTGTAACTTTAATGAAAAATGCAATAAAGATAAGCATAGCAGCATCATCAAGTTATTAATGTGATTGTTTATTGAAAACTTTGAAAAGTGTTAAAACGTTAAAGTTGCAATTTTTGTCATGAACAGTGTCAGATGTAAACTGTTGAAACGGTTTGAATGTCACGCAAATAGAAAATTTACATTACATTTTGTAAAAGGAGCAGATTGTTACATTTAACAGATGTTTACATTTTGATTTCATATCCCTGTGCACTCCAAAGTTATTACTTATATTTCTAAGACACTATTTTTTTTTTTTCAGATCGGATGTTCACTCATTAACAAGCAGTAGATAAATAAACAAATAAATCAATAATTTGTTTATGAAAACTGAAAATCACATAAAGCCATCTACCATTGGATTATAGTTTAGCTTTGGGAATTTCCTTGCAGGCTGTCACACATTCATGTGTGAAAAGCCCTTCAGCAAGGCCTGCTTCTGGAGATGCACCTCAACCATCTGGAGAGCTATGAGCATGTACATTTACTTAATGCATACGTCTTTGCATAAAGTGACTGTATTAATTATGCATAAACAAATGAAACACAAACAAAGACTTCATATTTTAAGATTATTTTTACCTGGTTGTGTTTGTGAAGATTCTCAGCCATTCAAGCGTTATTACACACACACACACACACACACACACACACACACACACACACACACACACACACACACACACACACACACATATTCAAAGAAAAAGCTTTCTAATTGAAAGGAGAAACTTAATGCAGATGCTGCCACAAGACACGAGGGGTCACTGAACGGTTTCAAGTCAGCAGATCTTAACCTAATTGAACACTTATGGGAGATTTTGGAGCAACATGGTAGACTGCGCTTTCTAACATCATTATCAAAACACTAAATGAGGGAATATCTCAGAAGAATGGTGTTCAACCCCCCAGAGTTCCTTAAGAATCTGTGCCACAGAGCATTGAAACTGTTCTGGCAGCTTGTAGTGGCCCATCAATCTGTACATGTCGCTTTCTTTTCAAAATAGACTGAGCTCTAATTATTTCCTCTATTGAAAAATCCACAAACTTGTCAGACATCCAAGAATCCGACACTGTAATGTCTTTGACACCTCACAGTGAAGGAACATTTGAATCAGTAGGAATCACTATTGTTTTTCAGCACCTAGCCCTAAACACAGCAGATTTATTTGTCCCTAGCCCATTCCCATTCAGTCTTTTGCATTTTCATTTGCTCCTGTTTTAATTGGGTTATGCGTGTCACTTGGTGTGTCTCTGTCTGTCTCAGAGAGCCGTTCCATATTCCTGATGAGGTTCTGTCTTCTAACCCCCTTTTTTTTTCTGGCTCTCTAATCGCCTCTCAGTGCTCCAGGCAACAGACAAACTGTACCAGACGCATGCAGAGGGGGAATTGCTTTTATTTTGGAGGGGGCTTGTCTAAATTAATTGTGATTTTTTAGTCACCAGTGGTTAACTACAATGTTTGCTCTGGTAACATGGCCTAGATAAAGACTCTCAATCACAGCATGAGAACTTTCCTCTCAAGGCCTTTTGACTCAGGCAAAAAAAATAATAATGTCATGACAGGTGAAGCTCTGAAGCAGCTTGTTCACCATTCAAGAAAAGGACAGGAAGCTTTTACGAGGTCAATGTGGAAGATTTGTATAATATGCCGAGTTCAAAAAGATACAAGGTACAGAAAAGACCAGTACTTGGTGCTTGATGCAGCTGCTTTAATTAACAGCATTTGTAATTTGTTTAAACACTTTGAACTCATATTAAAGTTTTCCTGACAGGCGTCCTCTGGCAAATAGTGACACAAAACCTGATTGTGGAGGACAGAGTGCATGTTGGGTATACAAAACATCCAACGCAGACACTGGATATCAGTATTTGCTTCCCATTCTCCACCTAGTTGGTTGGTTTTGACTATAATCTTTCCCTAACCTTAACAGAGTTGTTTTATATGCTTCAACCATGTAGAGGAAGAAGAGCAGGAATCATTCATTTGGGTTGTTTTGGAAGGAAAAGATAAACAACATATGTGCTTGTTAAGTTTGGATGTGTTGGGATGGACAGAAATGACTCATGACTGTTTCCCCACCAAGAACTTTTTTTTTTACTTCTTGAAATTTCTGAAGAAGAGATTAAGAAAGATTTTTTCACCATGACAGAGAAGTGAAAAGTCACAGGTTAAGCATTAAACAAGCTGTTGAAAATCATAGCTTCCTTTCCCCTCTGTCTTACCTTTGATTTTAATCCTCTCATCCTTTGTTCAACTTCCTTCCTTCATCTCTATTCTCTCCTTCCTTATCCTCCATATCCCTCACTACACCCACGTTCATTCTTCTCCTCTTTGCTCTCTCCTCCCTCTTTCCTCTTTCACCCTCTCTCTGTCTTTTACCCTCCTCTCCTGCTCATCCCTTTCCTCCTCCTTCTCCCTCCCGCCCCCCTCTCCGCCTGCTCGGCCTTCTTGTCCGACAACCCAGCTATTAACCTCTGGCCTCGCGTCTCTCCTCCCATCACCGCTGCAGTAATTAGGAGGTCAATCCAACCCTCCTCTATCATTTACCCTGACACACACACACACGCGTGCACACACACTTTTACTGACATCTGTGATAGCACGCTATGTGACAGATTCTTTGCATTACCAGCTCCACCCAAACACACACTCTTAAAACAGATGTATGTCAATACAAATTGGGAAAACTTGACACTCAATGACAAATTGATTACTGTTATAAAAATAAAGCGGATTATTGTTTGCCTTTAATGATAGTTGTCAGTTTAACATCTTTTTTTATTAAATGGTACCAATATTAACAGCTTCTCATTAGGGTGGGAAATCATTACTCAGTAAAGAATAAAGTCCAACCATATAATTATATCATAACAAAAACATTGAAATATCTTGCTTCATATTTATCATGTCTAACTGAATGATGAGAATTAGTTCATTTTTACTCATATACTCACTCTCATATTTGAGAATGTACATTTATGGAAATTGTAGAATGACTTATTTAACTAATTGATTCTTGCCCTCTTATCTGAGTTAAAAATATGTAGGAAGATGATGAAGGCACCAAAAATAGCTGAATGAACGGTAAATGGGAAGATATGTTGGACTTAGTGCACTCTTGGTTTACTTCAGTGTAATATTTTATTTAGTATTTATTAGTGGTGAAAGAAGCATTCAGATCCTTTACTTAAGTGAAAGTAGTGATACCACAATATAAAAATACTCCATTGCAAGTAAAACTAATTTAAGTGTAAGGAAGTATACTAATATATTATATATAAAGTACTCACTATGCAGAGTGGCCACTTTCAGAACGCTATATTATTAAAGATGTTATAGAACAACATTATTGGATTATTACAGACATGTTAGCAGCATTTTATTGTTGTTGAGGTTTCGCTATTTCTACATGTCTTGTTGGTAATTCAGTCGTTGAAACTGTTTATATGTTTTGAATGTTAAATCCTGATCTGCAAAGTATCTATAGCTGTCAAATAAGTGTAGCGGAGTAAAATCCTGAAATGGAGAACTGTAATGGTCGAGTACAAGATCCTCAACATGCACTTAAGAACAGTACTAGAGTAGATGTAGTTTTACGTTTGGTGGAAAGTAACTACATTTACTCAAGAACTTTTTTTAAGTGCAGTTTTTAGGTACTTGTGCTGTTCATTTATTTATTTAACATTTAAAAATTCTAAAAAAAAAAAATTAATACATTTTGAAAACAGGGAAAATTACAAGATTGTGTCATAGTAAAAGAAAAAAATGAATGTAGGATGAATGTGTCCTCACTCTTTTTAATAATTCAGTAAATATCATTGTTATAATATATAATTGATAATTACCAGTAGTAACAGTCATTTTGTCCATATGGGTCTTCCATATTGTCCATTACATTTGTCATTAAATGGTTGCATTTAGATTTTAGAAAAAACTGATTTTCTTTCAAGGAAAATATTCCTGAATGAAAAGAATCTTACTACAAATGTATACACACACACAAACACATTCAATATGGTAATTTGATGCATAATTTTAGTGTGTGTTATTATCTAATCACACGTTTTAGAATATGTGCACCTCCATGCCACACGCACACACACACACTCCCACATACACACACAAAAACACACACACACACACACACAGCAGGGTTGACAGGACTGGGCAATGAGCTGTCAGAACAGTCTCTCTGTATCACACAGGTCATTGGCTGATCCCTGTCTGTCTCTTTCTCTCCTTTCCTCTCTCTCTGTCTGTCTGTCTCTCTCTCTCTCTCTCTCTCTCTCGCCCCTCCTCCCTCCTTCTTTCCCCTGCGTCTCATTAACACAACATACAATTAAAGTATGTGTATCAGTGTCAGACCCCTGCTATTAGCACCTCAGCCTAAATGGCACTTGGCAGGGAGCTGAATCGCAGCTTCCTCCTCCCTGTCAAACAATTAAAGGGCCTCACACACAATCAACGCCAAGACACGTTAACACCTAATTAGCTTGCAGCAGTGTATAGTACGACCTCAGCGTTTGGAGGTGGACTGACTCTAGCTAGCTCCTGTCACCTCTGTGGGCATCAGAATTTAAACATCCGATTTTACTTGCTTTTTCTTCTTTTCAATATTTTTCAAAGTTAACAGCCGTTTTATGACTGATAAACAGGATTTACCTTACAATGGCTCCTTAAGTTGCACTTGTCCTGTCGTTGTTCAAAGCTGAGCCAGCATGTTTGTATTTTCACATTTTAAATGTAATTTTCAAATTCCTTCTTCGCAACAACTCCACAAAAGTCACCAATTTATGGATTTCTGCATTAAACATCAGTGATGTTAGCAGAGTCTGTTTGGTGCATACATGAACTAAACTGTCATCTGTAGGGTTTGTAGTATGGATGGCATCCAAAAAAGACAGACACATTTTCTATCAAAGTTGAGTCCACTCCTCTCAATTCATTTAACTCATCTATAAATAAACCTGCACTCTCTTTCGCTACAAAGCTAATACAGTTTAGCTCAGATTGCCCTCTCTCCTCTCCAACCTGTGAAGCTCGCAGTTTTTGAATGGAAGATACACAATGGCCTGTAGACGTGACAACCCAAAGTAAAACTATTAAGAAAACACCCCAGAGGTCTCCACATCATCTAGTTTTACCCATAACTGCTCCATCATTTTACAACATTTGAAACCTTTCAGCAGACAAAGAGGATTCTTCTGTCAGAGGGCACTATGAAGCAGCATTATAATAAAATCAGTCAAATACTAATCAAACTTTAGCTTCTTATCCAAGATTTTTTTAACATTCACTCTTGCCGTTATTAATCTTCAGCAACAACAGTTTTCAACAGATTCAATTGTAGGCTTCAGAGCTGACTTGATACTGTCAGACTGCAGTGATTCTCATACACACACACACACACACACAAATACACACACTTTACCTCATGACATGCCACACCTTCTCCCACATTACAGCAGTAAATATCTGAGATCTAAATCCTCTTCACAGCGTTGCCTAATTACTCCCAACAACATGGTAGCTGATTAACTTGTAATTGCTGCTCTGAACGCAGCCTGTCCCTCTCTCCTCGTTAGGGTTATTACTGACTATAATTACCGCTAATGTGCAGACAGGAACACACACACACACACAAACGTGCGTGCCCACACACACACACACACAACCTCACATGTACACAAACATACATGCAGGTGGAAGCAAATACACACATGTATGCTTGTTCACAACACGTGCATAAAACACACCTCACCAGGAGAATACTTAGTTTCTTGGAAACTGTGACTGGTGCACAAAGCAATAACAGTGAAATTTAGGCAACTAAATTCATTTTCAGTATGTTGCCTCATTTAAGCGATGCAATTCACAGCAGCCAAACCTCCTGTAATGGTCTTCATATGTCACTTCATGTCTCGCCGGTGTCTTTCGAATCTCATCACATCCTTGAATCTGACTTTTTTTTTTTTTTTTTTGTCCCTTGATCCTGTGAGTGATGCCTACAAGAAGGTAAAACATTCTCCCAAACATTTATGATCCTGGAACTGCTTTACTTAACATTTTTATTTCTGGTTGATTGTGACAAACTGAAACTTTTTCATACAAGAATGTGTAGAAAAAACTATTTGAGAGGGTTAATAACAAAGCAAATATCTTCTCTGATAAGTTATTGGACCAAGCCAATCCTTTAACAGATAACATGACAAAAACATGAAAAGTGTTGGTAAAAAAAAAATCCTGGTTTTGAAATAATCATCCAAAAGCAACTTACAGGAAACAAATGATTATAAAAGTGTGTTTTCCATGTTTTTTTGTTTTTTTTTGGGGGGGGGGCATGCTTTAAGTACATCCTGTCATCACTGAGATCATATCCCAAATTGTTTTGATATCCTGCCTGGAAATCAGATAAGTAGCGACATATGTTTTGCATTTCCATAAAAGCAATATTTGAAGAATTAACTATCGGCTTGTAAAACCCCCAAAAGGGAATTTAGAAAACGCTCATCTGTTTATGAACTTTTTACAATTCCTCACTGGGATGGCTCACATATATTTTAAGCCATTATATAAATCAATTTGTTTTAAAGCAACAAACAAAATCAGGATAAAAATATAGGTGCTTGCCAGGTGATTTCTGATTGCAAATTGTCTCTTTTTTTCAAGAAAATGTGAGCACTTGATCATGATTTCTAATGAAAATGAGTCCTCTTTAAACCAACATACAACAATGAAGTGTGTGCTGACAGCATGGTGCTACTATTGTTCGTCTTTTTACGCTCACTATGCCATATAAGGGCTTCTCTTCTTCCCCTCCTGTCTCCTCTGTGTAAAAAGGCATTTGCGTGAATCTAAATCCGGCTTAATCGTAATTCTCCAACTAAACTTGCTGTGGAGAAAGCTATGAGCGCAAAGCTCCTTTTAAGTTCATAATCACTTTCTCCTTTACCCGGGGATAATGGTACTACTTGTGGGAGATTTGGCCCACGTCTGTCTTTCTCTCTCTCTCCCTTGCCCTCCCTTTCTGTCTCTCTCCATTTCCCCCAAACACTATCTCTCTTTCTTCGGACCATTAGTGATATTGCCGGGCTGCAGACCTCTGTGTTAAGTCACTTAATCAAAAGCAATGGGTTGAAAATCTTGTTTGGCCTCTTACGTCTGATTCATTCCTGCAGACAAGAGCGGCAGAGAGACAGAGAGAAGGCCGGGGGGAAATAAATGGAGAGCGAGACAGATAAGTAGAGAGAAGGGAGAGAAAGTAAGTGAGCGAGTGTTGATAGTAAAGTGAGATGGTGAAGGGGGGAAAGTGTGAGAGAGAGAGAGAGAGAGAGGGAGGAGAGAGGACATTAGGTGCTGGTGCTATGTGTTATCAGCTAAGCAGCAGCAGAAAAGGCTATCATTGGCTCTTTCAGCCGCTGGGGATGAGAAGGCCACTGTTCCTCTAACCACTTCTGGCTTCTGACCACCTCTCATACATACACACACACACACACACACACACACACACACATATAGATTCACATTATTTTCTCTAGGCTTTTGCTTCCTTTTGTCTAGCATCCGTTCAAATCTACATATGGTATCTTCTCTTTATAAGATATTCAAATGTATATTTTAGGAACTATTTGATGTCTAATAGTCCAAAAAATGGAATAGAACAAATACGCAAGAGAAGAATGCAATGAATAAACTTCAAGTCATGACAAATGGTCCTATTTTGGCAAAGGACAAAAGTATTAAAGCAAAGGAAGAAACGAACAGTCCGATTTTCACTCTAAGCTGTAAATGGTGACCATGATGGACAGATTTTACTAATAAAACAGCATCTTTGGATCTCAGGTGTTTTGTGGACGAGGAGAAACACTGAATAAAGGACTTCAAGGGCAAACGATGGAAGCAGAAACAGAAACAGGGAGAGTATTTCTTGTAGTTTATTTTTTAGTGTGTGCATGCATGTGTACATATATCTTTTGTTTGTGTGTATGTGTTGTACTGTACTTCTACCTATGTGAGAATCAATCTGAGTTTGAGACATTTAGACGGACATTTATTTTTTTTTGTTTGTTTGTTTTAAATTGAGGACAACTGAGGCTGTCCATTCTTCAAACAGCTTACTGAGGGTCGGTTTTAGAGTTGCAGTAAGTTTACACTCAGGCTTGGTTAGAAGGCACTATGTCAGTGAAGGTCCTCATAAGTGTAGAAGTATAAATGTGTGTGTGTTTGTGTGTGTAGAGGAGATGATGGGTGATGGAGGGGCTCTATGCTCCATAGGGGGGCAAATGGAACATACGGAGCAGCAGACCTCTCCTACTGTAGTACTGCAACACATACACACACACACACACACACACATGCACACACATACACTGATTTTATTTTCATTTATTAATTCAAAAGAAGAAGAGGAAGAAAAAAAAAGTTGACTTCCCCTCTTCTGTGCGGCTGACAGGTTTAAATAATAGAGTGTTTGTCTTCTGGAGGATGTGCAACAGAAGAAGGAAGGAACAAAAGGAAATAGTTCTTGTGCTCTCGTATTCATCAATATACATCTTTAAAAAATAAACAGTAACTTTCAGTTTTGCCCGCTGCTTATTCTGTTTATTCTATAGAGACAGCTGTAAAAAAAATAAGATTCACAATTTTTCAAAAGTTGTCCAGTACCTGCAAAACACAAGAACTTACATTTTAAACTCGTGGTTTGGAGAAGCAGACTAACAGCTGTAAAAAAAAAAAAAAAAAAAAAGCATCAGTCTAATTTTGCAATGTATTGCTAAAGCCAGACCTTATACTATTAATGCACTCTGTAACATTCATAAAGCTTTTAACATCAATTCACTCTACGACTTTGTCTTAGTTGTTGAAGTTATATCAGAAGAGTATTTGTCTCTAAAAGTAGAGAACTGCAAAAAGCTGAAGATCGATAAGATGGTTTAAAATTCATAAGTGAATTGAATTTTCTTAATTATGGTAAAAGTGGGGTATTCTGTTGTGAATTACCCTATGATGCACACATCAGGGTCAGAGAGTAATCTCTCACCACTTAAGACAATCGCAGTTTTCATTTCCTAATTGAGAAATGGATGGATTTAGGGATAGACAGAGAGCAGAGATGAAAGAGGGAAAACTGGTGTGACTCTCTCATCCCTAGTCTCTCTCCTTTAATAGTCTTTGCCCCATATGTATGAGTGTTCAAAGTCTCCAGGATTTGGGACATTGCATTGTGGGATAGCGTAGCTAGCAGCCCTACTTAGTGGAGTCAAGCCCCTTTTAAAAACACCCCTGAAAAAGTGACAGAAAATCCCTCTTAGATCAAATCTTCTAAAGCGCTCCGTCTCTCACTTCTTTCCGAAATGCACAGTTAAAGAAGAAATGAAAGAATTAAATTTTTTTATTAAAAAAAAAAAACAAAAAAAAAAAAACAGAAATTAATCTGCTTTTTGGCTTGGCAAGAGAGAGAGAAATGGGAGTTCTAGTAGATAGAAGTAGAAAAAAAAAGATTTATTGCTGATGTAATTAGTTTAACCTGATTTGAATTTTAGAGGAGATGTTTGTTCCCACCTCTCCTGCACAAGCTTTAAACATTTTACTGTTATCTCTGGAGAAAAAAAAAAGAATTCCACGTGTTTTCTCTCTCTCTTCCTCCCCTTGTGTGTTGTTAAGTGTGTGTGACACTTGGGAGGTGTTGAAATGTCACATCAAACACACTCCAGCACCTGTACACACAATCAGATGCCTTCTCGCTGCCACAGGTGTACTGGAAGAACACGCTGTTACACACACCTCTCAGACCTTTAAGAACACCCGATTCAATTAACAAGCAGACACATACACACGTTCACCCGCACTCAAACCCATACATCCACACAACAACCAATCACCTAATACACAACACGCGCAGTTGAGATTCAATCCCGTTGCAGACACTTCTCAATTCAATTAAGACACACTGAAATACTTCTTTTGATCTCAGTATTGGCTATCAGGCACACACACCTGATGCTAGCAGCACTAGTGGCCTCATTGTCTGCGACACAATGCTGCTAAAAGCTAACATCATCTGGCTAGCGGTAACAACAGTTTTCAGCTAATAGTGATATTTTCAAAAGGTACAACAGAAGAGCATGCTCTGAATCTAATTATGTGGCATTGTGTTTTATACGTGTGTGTTTCTGTGGACGTGTGAACCGTGTGTATAGCTGTGTGTTTACATGTATCTGTAAAATGTGTGTGTGTGTGTGTGTGTGTGTTGCTTCAGTGTATGCAAATGCCATTTCCATTTGATAATGAGCTTTCTCCCTGTTTCAGGAGCTCATGTAGGAGCTCATATGGCTGTTCTATTTGATATAAGACACTCTGTACTTACTGAGCATTTACATGTAAAGGTGTGATAACATCTTTCTTATCTTCCTCTGTTATCTCATATATATCTGGTGTATAAGGCAGATTCAGAAAAAAATACTTCTCAAAAACTGACTCTGAAAGCTGACTTAAAATATTCCTCTTCTCTATATACTGTATGTGGATATATGTGGGCTTAAACAAAAGTCAACTGAACTCAGCAGGTGCTTGTTTATCAGACAGAGTTTGTGCTTTTCTCTTTTTGTGTAATGTGGTTCGACAACACAAAATGACTCTCTCAATCTTGTTACTCTTCTTTAAGAGATGGAGAGGGAGGAAAGAGACTGAAGTGTCCAGAGGAGTGACTGGGAGGGACTGAGTGCACTCGAATGGTTTTTGGGGTTCAGGTGGAGATGTGTATCTATGATTTGTGAGTATATCTGTGTGAAATTGTGTGTTTGTTTGTGTGTGTGTGTGTGTGCTTGAGGTTTTTGGAGAGGGAATCTAAAAGAATAGCAGGTAGAAAGGATTGGATTTGGAGGAGAGGGTTTACTGTAAATCTCATTAAGAATCATTCAGAATTTTAAAAAGGTTTTTTTTTTACTTTTTTGTGGAAAAACCAAAGAAGGCACACATTATTATTAAGCAGAATACTTTTCAATATCTCAAAACCTGTCTGGAGAGGATCTTTAAGCTTTTTTTTACTCATGTAAAGACTGTGTAAGGCTCCAGTGATGGATTATGGGTTTGCTTCATGTTAAAGATCCTCAGCTTTGGGTTCAGGGCACCATGTGGTGTTTCCTGATATGCAGGTATGATAATGGGAGATTTCTATGTGTGTCCTATGATGGATATTTAGCATTTTGGAATGAAACCATTGATAGAAGATGCAGTAAAAAAAAATCCTAAAATTAAAAATACAAAAATTACAAGAATTATAAAAGAATAATGGATTTTTTTTTTTTAATAAAAAATTGTCATCATATATTTTATTGTATCTATTTACAATGGTGATGAAACTTCCTGCTGGTAGGTATGAGAGCATTTTGTTCTGTGCAGATGAGAGTGGAGACAGTGTCATTGGCAGGGAAATGACATTTTTGATTGTAGTGCCTGTTTTGTGTCTGTCTGCATGAATACACAGCGCCGGATTTTGCATATGTAAGGTTAAAGTGGCGAAGCTCATCCCGCTGTATTCAATCCTCAAAAAAGACATTTCCTCTTTTCCCCCGAGGCAGTGTATGCGTGTCTGTGTGTGTGTGTGTGTGGTGGGTTGAGGTAATAGATAGTGGGGGCAAAATGGCGTATGTGTGTATCTGCGCGTGCACACTTTAGTGCATGCATGCAAAATCATTTGTGTGCATATGCGTGGCTCCCTGTTCATCTGAATGGGGATTCATTGGGCAGCCATTTCAAAATTAAAAGCTTTTGGTCAGGCAGATTGCTTTACGTCTCTGTCATGTTGCTGTGAATGGGATGCAGCCTTTGATGGATATGAGGACTGACAGGAGAGCCCCCCTCCCCATATGCACATACACACACAAACACACACACCACTTTATTCATTTTCACCTTCATTCCCTCTACCACTCCATCCTCAAGCTCCACTCCTTTACCTTGTGTTTCATGCTTCCCCGTGCTATGTATGTCATTCTCTTTTAAAAGATTATTTTAAGAAATCCCCTTTCAAATGATAAAAACACAATAAATGGTGGAGACTTTAGCCTAGCTTGCTGGGACATCAAGAAACTTCTGTGAAAATGTTTGGGTTATTTTAACTGTAGTTGGAGCACATGTATGGCAAACTGACGAAGAATTCCTGCAGTTAAGACCATAAAAACCAACAGCAGTTACTTTTTATTCAACCCTTGGAATCAACAGACGGTCCATACTTTACCTTAGAGGGCCGACAGGGAAAGAGGCACGGGTTAGTAAGGTCAACAGGAAGTACAATCTTGTAAACTAACTGGAAGCCAATGCAAAGATATGAGAATACATTTGATGAGATCAATAATGTTATCAGTGTATTGACAATCCAATACATTAACCATAAATATCAGACGATCAGAAAGAATCGCTCTGATGGAACAGAAGGGAGAAATCTACCAGAGAAGAAGTAAGTTCATTACCAACAGAAGAGAGCACTCAGTAGAATGCAGATCTCCATCAGGTGAAGCACCTACTGCCACGCCACCACAACTGCCAGATGCAACCAACAGGCATTTGCTAAGTTCTGAATTAAGTTTTGTAGTATAGTACAGTATAGTATAGTGTACGTTTTCTTATATAGATATATGCAATGTTTTTAATTAAGTGTTTTTGTATAGTATAGTCTCAGTTTTCTGATCTATAGTGATCTACATCTATGACCTGGGGTAGTGATGTAGTTCAGATGACGTCAATATAAGGTGACTTGATAAGATGATTTTGCCTTATTAGAAGGAGGTGGGTTGGGTTGATGGCTAGATAGTTAGATAGCAGGTGCTGAAAACACTCATTTACATAGTTTTGGGAGTCATAGACCTATTCTGTTGTTTAGGTATGAGTATGTGTTGGAAAATGTGGTGCAGCCAAATAAATAAATGCTTCTGATTCTGATAAGTGCTGTGCTTTGAAATAGGAAGCCTCTATTTTGCCTCTACTTTTTGGATACTTTTCTTTTTTTTTAAGTTTAAGTTTCATCAGGGACTATTCTTTGTGGAAGCTTTGCTCCTTCTTTGAGAAACTCCACACCAACACAGAGAGAGAGGGAGCAATCAAGCACTGACAATATTAATAAGAGATCTACAGATGCTCCTCTTCTCAAATATCCGGCACACATTTCCTTTTCCAAAACCAACTTCTACAGAGTTGGTTTAAGAACAATATGCAAAACCTCCAGACTGCCATACGTGTTTGCTTCAGTGTGCATGCATGCATGTGTGTGTGTGTGTGTGTGTGTGTGTCAGTCATAACTAAACACAATCAGTCCTGTCAGTCTGTGAATTTCCTGCTCGGTGACAGTCTGCATCTGCCTTCCTAGTACACGTCATCTGTCTGCCACACACACACACACACACACACACACACACACACACACACACACACACACACACACACACACACACACACACACACACACACACACAGATGCCTTCATTTCCTACAAGAAATATTGTTCTTAACTGGGGGAAAATGATCTTAAAGTTACTTTTAAGACATTACTTCATTTTCTGATGATGCATGGAGTGTTGAAGCGTTGCCAGTTTGATGAACAGTCTACGCACTTACACTAGTTTATTTTAACTGTACTCATAAACTTGTTACTCTATGTTAGCCACACTGAGAAAAGGCTGTTAATCAGAGATGAGGTTTTGAATCTATGAGAAGTGTCAACCAAAAGCCTTAAAATTCAAAATGTAAAGTCTTCATCCTGTAAATAAAAGACAATGTATCTGATTGATTCATCACTTTTTGTGGCAATATTATTGTGGTCAACCAAATCTGCAACAACCAACCTCTATGATGGCAATACTCTGAAACAACAAGGAAGTTTTTATCAACAAGAAAAGGAAAATATCTGCTCTCACCAGCACAACAAGCTCCCGAAAAACTACTGTAGCCATAAAATATTATTGTCATAAAATCTATTTGAATTCTTGTCACTCTTGTACTTTCTTGATCTTTGGCTCCACATCCATCTGTATTTTTAGCTGTGTGTGTGTGTGTGTGTGTTGCACTGTGTCTCATTCACCTCAGATGCGAGGACTTCTCACTCGATGAGCAGATGAAAGCCACTGAGAGGTAATGGAACCTCTGTTGAGACGAGCCAGCCAATCTGCAGCTCACCAAAATACATTTCACACACACACGCACAGACACACAAACATAAACACACACACATCTACCCAATACATTTGCATCTTGAGTGCAGTGGCAGCTAGCTAGTTAGTGAGACAATTCGAGTTACCATTCAAATGAAGGCAGTGTTTGTGTGAGCCCCGGAGAGAGAGAGAAGCAGAGAAAGGTTTTTTAGGAATATGCAAATACTGGCCTGCATGGGAAATCTTTCTTGAAATGGGCTTTCTATTTGGGGAGCTTAAATCAAGAATCACTTTGGTACACTGATGTGAAATGAAGAAGTTTTGCCTCTGCCGATGTTTACATGTATAACGTAGCCAGCAGGGCTGAAGAGAAAGAAGAAAAAAAAAGAAAGAGAAAATGCAAAGAACAAGAAAGAAAAAAAAAACACACAAACTGAAATGTGCAAAGAAGAAAACTAAAATAAAAGAAAGAAGACAGCAACTTAAACTATATTTACTCAAACTAAACAACCAAAATGTTTAAATGTTCAAAGTTAAAACCCTTCTCATGAAATTAAACCCTGCTTTTTGATACTATTTATGGTTGGCATAATAGCCTTTCAATGTATTTACATTCAGTAATTGCCTCACTATACCATCATTTGCATTAGCCATTGGCAGAGTTTAAATCTCTAGCTTCATTTAACAGACATGAGTGGTTTTGATGCTTTCATACTGGAGACGAATAAGCGAGTCTCCTATAATGTCAAATTATTCAGAAATTCTCACAAAATCACACATCCATACTTGGGAGTTTTGGGTTAATAAAATAAATAAACTTTTGAATATGTTAACTTAAGTTTTGGAAAATTGTGACAGAAAATAACTGACTGATTAATCAATAACCAAAATAACCATTAGCTGTGGCCCTATTCAAATAATACCACTTCTTCTTTATCGTGATCCTAACAGCTAAAAAAACAACACAATAGTTCATAATGTCAGTCACCCAAAAATGATACATAGTTACATTTGAGTGACAGATGCCAACTAGCAGCCGTAGTAATTATGACCTGGAGCTGTGGTGCAGGTGACATATATGCATCACATTTCCAACAGCGATTTCAAAAGTCGTTTATGTAGCCATGACGACGGTTGCTTAACTTGAAGGAAGTAGTAACTTTTACTCACACCACATTTTTCTGTAACCTTAACAAAGTATCATTTAAACCCAAACCATGATCTTTCCCTAAACCTAATCAAATGTTTTTTTTGTGCCAAAACCTGACCAGATCTTAACCACAGTGTTGTCACATCATAAACCAGAATTATTTTTTAACAGTGACTTGTAACAATTTTGAAAAAAACACAGACAAATCCTAAACAGTTAGTATCTTCCTGCCAACATGGCCAAAACTAAACAAAATTAAATAAGTGCATCTTGCAGCGACTCCAAACATGTGCTGCTGCAGAGGACTGGTCAGAGGGCATTTTTTTTCTCCACTTTAATTCCCCACTTTACACATCACTGATGCTACATAGCTGCTATAGATTTGGGGCAACACTTAAGGCCCAGACTGTGGGCCAGATGGACTTCAGAGACAGATGTGGGTAGCTTGCTCTAAACAATCTCTTCTGCTCAAACATCCACATGAATTTAAAACATAGTTAAAATGTCATCTAGAATATGAGATATTTTTAAATCTCCACAGTAAAAGATCATTCTGAATCAACATGATACTTAGCACTATAATTCTGTCAAAGTGCTCTGTTTCCAGAGAGAAAGTTATTACAATGATTTGTTCATGGTGGAGCCTTTCACAGTTGCCAGTATTGATGTAGGCTCACAGTAGATGCATAAGTGTTAATGAGTGTGTGTATCTGAGACGCTATTGGAGTGTATGCTCTTGTACTCTTCCATGTTCACAGACTTGTATGGTTATACATGCATGAACGTACATACAAAGAGGACTGTGCATGCATGCTTTCATCTACTGTGCTGTATGTGCTGTGTGTGTGTGTGTGTGTGTGTGTGTGAGAGAGAGAGAGAGTGAGAGAGAGAGTGTGAGTCTTCATTCTATACGGGTCATAAAGCACACCTAAAAGGCTGAGAGGGTCGATGGAAAGGGGCGACAGCCTTCTGTGTAAAACTTACAGCTCTCAGATAAACTAATAGAGAGAGAGAAGCGGGAGTCGGAGAAAACGCACTGCAGTAGATCACATGCAGATGCACTCGCCCGCTCACCCTAACACCGCTCTATCCCTTGAATCCCTCATCGTAAAAGTTACTTATGGTTGTTTTTAATTCTCTCTGGTGTGAAAAGACCCTGGCCGACAGTTAACTAACTGACGGGATAAAGGAGCGGGGCCAGAGATTAGCCTGATCCAATGTAGCGGTCCAGAGATGAGACCTATACTCACAACAGCATTGTAAAACAACACCACTGGAGTGTTATATACTGTGTAAAAAAAAAGATAATGTCCGAAATACAATCGATCTGTTACAGGAAAGAAAACTCTGATGCTTTTGTGCATTTGTGCTTTGACTCTTGAGGGTCACTGCAGCATCCTGTTGGTTTACAGGTCTGAGGTGTTTTTGTTTAGAGTAATGCTTTTTCACAGACAGTTTCAAGACATTTTGACATGTCACATTATAAGAAAATCACAAGTGTAAATAATAAGATGAATGATGGCTATATTCCATACAGCCGCTTCGGTTTCAGGGTTCTGGTGACACTTGAATGGAGTCTTTGAAAAGTCGGAACATCTGCTGTGAAAAAGATCTATTGTCACATATCATCTTCTGCGTTTACAGGACAAATACTGGTCATCTCAGTCACTTCATGTTGAATATGCCTGCACTTGTGTGTGTATGCGTGTGTATCAGCAGATGTTTAGTTGTATTCACTACTTCAATAGAACATCAATAGTTGTGTTTCAGTTCAAACAGGATAATGAAGAGCTGAAATCACAACCACAGCTGTGTGTAATCACCTTATTATCTGTAACTTCAGGTTGAAGGGTGACCAATAACCCAACATGGTAAACATGGGAGTGAAGATTGAATACAGAGGTCCAGATGCATTTCAAGGTTTCACTGAAGAATTTGTTTCCTCCACCTTGTTCTAACTTACTTACTTACTGTGTGTTACATTTTCAACCAAAAAAAAAGAAAATGCAGAAGTACCAGAAGACGGGGTGCAGGAAAGGAAAAAGAGATATAGATGTAAGCACATGGGGAAAAAAAGAGTGATAAAAGAAGGAGGGAGAAAAAAAGACTGCTTCCTATTTAGATGATGATTAAAATTCATAGGCTCCCCACCTCTAACATCCCTTTACCCCCTCCATCCATCCATCTATCCATCCATCCATCCATCCATACCCTCCCACCCCCCCTTTTAGATGTTGAGGCAATCTCGCAGCAGTCACAGCCTTCTCTCCCTGCAAAATTAATTTGACAGGTTTGCATTAAGGCACCTGATCAATACCCACTTAGAGCCGTGAGGGCTAAAGCCAAGAAAAATAACGCACCGGGCCTCCCATCCTCTCCCTCCGTACCAGATGAGAAAAAAATGAATCTTGGACACTTTTTTCACCCCCCTCAATTGCTCGGCAGTCCTAAGCCCTGCTCTCTATCAGACGGACACACACGCACACACACATACACACACACACACACACACAAATAAACACTCGCGCAGACACATGAAAGCACACAAATGAGCACAGAGGCACATATACAGACACGCACATGCAGCTCCAAGCTTCTCTATCACCAGGCTGACCTCCTGCCATTGATCGGCAGCCGTTAAGTTGACAGAGGGCCTGAGAGGTGCGTGTGTGTGTGTGTGTGTGTGTGTTTGTGTGTGTGTGTGAGTGTGCTTTGTGACTTTCACTGGGCACTTAACCAGGGAACGATCAACTATACAACCTTGATAGAGACTCAGCTTGAGTCAAGACTGGGTGCTTGTGATAGTTGGCCCAAAAAGAGTATATTTGTGTTCAGTTGAAATGAAACACAGAGTCTGAGTTTGTCTCGACCTCACAGGCCATTTAACTAAAATAGAGAAGTCAAAAAGAAATAAGAAGTAAAGAAACAGAAATTTGAAAAAGAAGGTTAACAAAACATAAACTGAAACAGTTTAATAATTGCTAAAGACAAGTCTATTTGTATAATCCCATCAATCTCCCGAGCAGTTCCACTCCTAGTGAGTTAAATGTTTGGCTCCTCGTCAGGGATTGCTCAATGACTTCACAGTTGCTACTTGACAGTGCCGACTGATTCACAGAAGTGTTACAAAAACTTACTGTTAGACGTACTGTTCCCAACGAAAGACAAACGTCATAATCAGCATCAGTGAGCAAGGTACTTACAGTGTAATACCAAATACGATGGCTGAAATTCACTGATAAAATGACAAAAAAGAATATTTATGTTAATTCTTAAAATAAAATAACGCATTCAAATCGAATTCTTAATGAATGGTGACACTGAGGCCAAGAAATGAGTAGAATTTAACTAGAAGAATACAAATACACATTTCAAATCTTTACATATCTTTATATGGTGGTGGAAACATCTGATTAAAATATCTGAAAATGGATTAATACAAATGGACAGTTGATGGTTAAATTCATGTCACCTCTGTTATCCAAAGCTGCATTAACCTGCAAGTTAATTGTTGTTTTCCATTATTTTTAGTGAAATTTGTTTAAAGAAATAATATTTTAATACTAAACTATATTGGTGTGTTTAGTTGGAGTTTCAGTATTTCAGGGCGACTTTTCAAGAAACAAAACTGGACTTAAATCCACAATATTTTTTCTTAAACAGAAACCCATAAGTGAGGGTCAAGGCAAAGTTAACATATCTAGACAATTGAATCAGCCTCTTTATTGGGACAAGAGCTACACCCCTCCGCATCCCTCTGTTGCTCCTTATCCATCCGTCACAGAGTCTTCCAGGGCTATCCCATCTCATCCAGGCAGAAATCAATACCTGGCCCCTGAGACAGGCCCTCAATAAACAGTAGAGGGAGAAACATGGGCTAGCCTCCAGAGCTAAAGCTCCCCCCTCACTCCCCCCTTCACCTCCCGCTCTCTGCACAACACAAAGTAAATGAACTCACTACTTTTCCTCTAACTTCATCCAACCAACAGCAGGGACCTCCATCCCATGTTTCAGCCCTCAAGGTCGCAGTGATGTTTCAATCCCTGCCATGATTCACTCGCACATTCAGACTCGCATAACAGTTTGCAGGCTGACAGGTGCAGGTATGAACGCTGTGCACGTGCATTTGTTGGCAACAGTTTAGTAAAGCCATATTAATCATGTTGCTGTTGATGTAAACCAGTAAACTACAAAGATAGAAAACACATCATTTACTGTATGAGGGTTAAATAGACTTTATTGACCAGAGGAGTAGTGAGACTGAGCACCGTAACACAAGCCCACTGAGCAGATGACATAACATTAAAACTCCTTTAAACTAAAACAAGTTGTGGATATTAATTTTGGTTTAGAGTTCAGTGAACTCTAAGTGCTGCTGCTCTATTTTAAACCTGCTGCTGTGGGTTTACAAAGATTTCCCCATTTTATAGAAGAATAGAAACAATATTCAAAAGGCAAGTGTTCATTCTAGATCAGATCATCATTCTAAGGTCTCTGTCTAATCACATCTACATTAAAGACAGTGGTTTTCATTGAATAAGGAGATAAAAGTCAATGAAAGTTATCGATCGTGTATGTTTGTGTACTTTTACAAATTCAAATTAGCAACGTAGAGAGAAAACACACCTAAAATGCTAAAACTCAGCCTGCTGTGGGTACAGCTTCATTTAACATGGACTTCAGAATAAAGTGGGAGCCGTAGTGTTAGTACTCTATGTCTGCTGTGTTTTGGGCCTAGAAGAAATAATGCTCATTTTACAAAATTTCAATCACTCCACCACTTCTCCACCAATACTTTACCATTGAACTTTTCATCTTTGGTACACTGGGAGACTTAAATGCCTCCAAATAGCTTTGTCTTAAATCAGACTTGTATATTTCCCCATCCGCTAACACAGTGGACTCCAGGGAAAGACAAGAAACAGACTAAGAAACTGCTTTGTTTTGCTGCTGAACTTTAAAAAGATTCTTGAGCTGTTTGCCACGGATATTACCCAATGTCTTCCTACTTACCCGGCTCTGTGCTTTACTTGATCGCTTATGTGAATGTATGTGTGTTTCCTCCTCTTCCTTACTTGATAGTTTCGCTCGTCTGTGAATTACTGTATGTGTGCCTGCGCATGCCTTCGTCGTTTTGTTTTTTTTCTTCTCCTATAGGTGAGAGCGAGGAGTTGGAAAAAGAAAAAGACAGCGGTGGGATTTTACTTGAGAGAAGCGAGGCCCGTGCACGCTGAGCTGCCACGATGCAATTTCACTGCCGCGTTGCCACTTTCAGGCCTATTCATCCCTCCCCGCTGAGCCCCATTAGAGAAGACGGGCAGGTGAACAAGTGCACATGGAAAACAAGTTCCTCTAGGCGCTGCGGAAACACCATCCACCCCTCCACCTTCCCCCCCAGAACCCCTTCTCCTCAATCCACACACACACACGCACAGTCCTTCTTAGCCAGATGTAGATTGGAACAGGCATCAATAAATAATTTAGAGGTCTTGAGACTTTTAAGTAGGAATCTATGCAGTGTGAAATGCCGTTTAATCGAGTAACTTCTGATGCCTTATCAATCAAAGCGGGTTAAAAGCTGCCAACGTCGGCAGAAAAAGGAGAAGCTTTTCGTTTTATTCCATCTCCTTCTCTCTCTCTCACTCGCTCTACCGTTTTTTTGTTTTTTGTCTAGTTGATGGGACATTAGGTGACATTTGTATTCATCAATTGACCCACATCTACAGGGTCGCAAGAGAGAGATATAGGGGAGAGAAAGAGAAAGAGAGAAGCAGACAAAAAAAGAAAAAAAAAAGTCTCTCTGGTGCAATGCAGCTCATACTAATGCAATAAAAAACAGACTGATCAAGAGGCACTGTATTTGGAGAGGAATGCATTTCAAGATGGCTTTGAAATAAGCCACTTGATTCAACCTGCCAGACAAGGTAACAGCCAATTTATTGATAAAGGAAGAAAATGTAATAAAATGTCAGAAGACAAATTTAGCGTTAATTCTCACAAGCGCGAGGATGCACTTATATGATAAAAAACAAAAAGGGGGCCTGTATGCAAAATGAGCAGTATCAGACTTGGGCACTGATGGACTGATTTGAGAAATGTTTCCCTATTTTTCATCGCTTCATGTTACAAGTACCTCACATATTTGCTGTTCATTTCACAATTCACATATTCAAATGTTTTACATTTTGATAGCAATAACTCCCTTGATACATCAAAGCTGGCTCCTCGATGAAAAAAAAAAAATAAAAGAAATGGTGTGCCGTATTATGTTTATATACTTTTATCAGCTGTTTTACCACAGCTGAGCAATTTGCCTGCCAGAGTGTAGCTGTCAAATTATAATAATATTGGAGTCTTTCACGGACAAGCACATATGAATACGCACAACACGTGCACACAAAATGAAGGTGTGTCTGGGATCAAACACACACACACACACACAGCTCAATTCTCTGGTGTCATCAGCAGATGTGTACATACCCTCGTCTCAATACAATACAGATGAGCTAATAGCCTCGGAGGCTCCCAGCCTGCCTCTGATCTCCATAATATGCACACACACACACACACATTCAGAGAGAGAGAGAGGGGAGCGTACCTGCACAAATCCCATAATATCTCTATACCTGCCTGTCTGTGGGGGACTCAGATAGACCTGGTTTAGATTCAGCAACATTCAGAGGACAAATATGATCACTTAAGAGACACCATTCACAGACACACATGGATGTGAATGGGCGACTGTAAACACACACACACACACACACACACACACACACACACACACACACACGTGTAATGTCATTTAGATCCAACTGTTTTACAAATATTACATGTTTTATAAGCTTGTGTGCGTTTCTGCACAATTTTGTTGATACATTGTATTCATACAGTTCATCAGTGTACGGTGAAATGGCACACACACACACACACACAAATGACATACAAGTCATAACAACATGAGTTTTGTAAAGCTGACTTGTGTGGTGATCTTCCTCTCGGTGATTTAACAGTGACAGCAATTATGTTAAACCACAGAGCAAGAATTTACATCTATTTTCACATATAAATAATCAGATATTCATGAGCACACACTCACAACTTGATCCACCATTGGTGAAAGATTTACACAGGATATATCCTGACCAACATACAGACTGGCTGATATTGGACAATTTTAGCTAAACATAATTGTATGGAATCAGCATACATGTGTCGGCTGCTACTGTAATTAACAAGAAAAACTTACATAAACGTGCCAATTGTTGACTCATATTAAAGTCATTTCAATTGTAATACTCAAGATGAGAATGTGACAGGTTAGGAAAATGTATACTTTTAGTACAATGGGAGTCCTGATGTGTGTAAGTGTGTGTGTGTGTGTGTGTGTGTGTACATACTAGGTCTCCTTCTACACTTGTCGTTAGGCCTTCCATGGCCAGTAAATAAAAAGCAAAGTGAATTCCACTTCAGTCTGAGGCTTCGAGAGGATCTGAGGGGATCTGATAATCACCAAAGGGATTTCTGTGTGTGTGTGTGTGTGTGTGTGTGTATGTGTGTAGTGTAGTGTGTTGTTTGATCTCCAGCAGTGAGAAGAGGTACCACAGGGACTCTCCAGTCAGAGGAGCTCAATAACACCTAATTTCACAACACACGTACACATACAAGAGAAATGATTGGAGACATGTAAACATGCATGCCAACACACACACACACACACACACACAAACAAACACACACACACACACACGCGTGACAACATAGAACCACTAGGGTCCTATCGCCCAGTAATAATTGTGTAATATCTCGGTAATATAAAGAGCTGATTTTTTAAATCAAACTGTGAATATGAAAGCTTCCATTACCGAGCAGCAACAAGGACAATTTATCAAGGTAAAAGCACAACTGGGGCAAAGTAATGACACAAACATTAAATAAATCACTACTGAAAATCGCTAACCTAAACAGTGGACAAAAACAAATAAGCTGACGGTCAGAATACATGATTGAGAATAAATTACAATTCATCTCCGTTTAAATCTACAAAAGTTTAGCCGTCTTTAGAGAGCAGTCAGGAGTATAAAAACATCTCATGGGTGGACAATTTTCTTCTGTCGCTGTGAATAATAAACACATTTAGAGTAAAACTAAATAAACAAAGAACTCCAGCTTAACTTCACTACACTGTGGAATGTGCAGGGAATGCTGATGTAAAATATAAAAACCTGAAATATGGAAGACAAACTACAAAAGAAAGACAGCAAAGAAGAAATAAATGAAGAAGATGAGAATAAATGTGAAAGGAGGCAGCTGACAATCATGACTGAACCAATCAATACACAGTTCCTTTACTTCCCTCTGGCTGATGTGTTAGAGCCAACATCTGTCAATTAACACACACACACATACACACCAGCATATAACATATCCATACACACATAAGTTCACATGCACACATTCTATACACACGCGCGCTGTCTACCAGCCAAAGGGCAATAACCTCCTATGAAGCGTTGTGGTTTGGATCAGCAGTATTGACAGCTTTCACATTAGACCTATTGAAATGCATTGTTGTTGCCCGCGACAACACGAACACACACACAGACACACACACACACACGTATAGATACTGCGGGTCTCTAGCATGCACCGCCAATCAATCTAACGCTGTGATCGCATTCTTTCCACCTGCTTAAACGGAGAAAAAGAGGCGGGCGGGTCTTGCGACTCTTAAGTGTCACCGATCAGACCCCCGAACCTTGACCTCTGACCTTTAGAGGTCGTGGTCAAGGGTTCAAAAGAGGGGAGGGGAGGAGAGAGAGAGGGTGAGGATGAGGGAGATGAGAGGGGGATCGATGGATATGTTCTTACGGTCTGGCCTGCTTTGGCAGAATAAAAGGCATTATAGATCAATTAGGTCTGACATCTATTTGTTTGCTTCTAAGTAATAGAAAGCTAGCAAACAATATTTATACTCTACACTCGGCCAAAATTTTTAGGTCTTATGTATACTATAAAAAATAAATAATGCATTAAATAATGCTGTAAAATGTAATTGATTAATTAGCTACTTCTGTAAATCGTTTAAGCGTTATTTCTTTAAATATTTCATGCAGAAATTGGGTCAAAGCTCAGAAAAAAATGTGTCCAGGAGAAAAAGAAAAGAAAGAAAGGGTGAAGAAAAGAAGGAGGGTGCTGTAGGATTTGCTCAATGCAACAATTTAAGTGGAAAAGGATCTCCTTTTAAAAGTGTTTTCACTTTTAAAACTGTCATTCTTTTCTCTAATCAGCTCTTTTACACATTTTGTGGATTCATCTTCTATTTCTTTTTTTTTTTATTGTGGTTCTCATGAATATTATCAATTTTATAACTAACTGAAATCTGCTTTTTTTTGCTCTTGACAGCCCTTTACTATCCTCATTCTTTGTTGTTCTTTGCTGTTGTTGTTGTTGCTGTTTGTGTCACAATATTGAAAACAATATCAGAGGAGTAGCGTGGATAAACTCCATTCATTTATCGGTCATGCTGCTCGCCGTCAGTCACGCTCATGTAGTTGCACCTCCCCTCCTCCCCAGAGGCACTGTGTTAACCATCCAAAGACTCATTAGCATAACGCAACCCCCGATACACACATACATACACACACACACACACACACACCTCAGGACACTGAATAAATGAGCCCATGTAACAGATTAGAATAGAATAAAATAAAGCAAATCACGATTATTGGAGAATTATTTTTCTTGAAGTTTTAAATTGAAAAGATGAGCAAGGGAAAAACAAGTTTCATCCACAAGTTACCCATCTTACTCAAAGTCTTTATTTTTTGGGCCTGGATATGTACACACACACACACACACACACACATCGATGAGGGGTGTCTTACACCACAATAAAAACATCTCCCCTCCTCTCCTCTGTCTTTATTTTATTGTATTGTATTATATCCAATTCCCAGGGGACCATGGGGTAGCATCCCTTTCCCTCACACTCTCTGCCGGCAGCTCTGCATATGTGTGTGTGTGTGTGTGTGTGTGTGTGTGTGTGTGTGTCATCGTGTTGTCAGAGGGGTAAACGGGGAGTTAAACAGATATATCCAAGCGTAAAATCTAAAAAGGCTCCCCAGCGGGCGCCAGAGGGGGTTGTTGGGAATCAAGCACATATCAATTGAGAAGCAGAGAGAGAGACAGAGAGAGAGAGAGAGAGAGAGAGAGAGAGAGAGAGAGAGAGACAGTACTGGTGAAAGAAAAGAAAAAGAGACAGGATCCTTCCTATGGCAGATTCTGCTCCTCTGACAACTATAAATGACTTGCCTTTTCTGTCTCCTTTTCCCTCATTTTCTCCTCCTTCTCCTTCTTTGCTCCTTCTCCTCTTACTTCCACTCCACAGATATTTTCTTTAACCTGCTTTTCCCCAGAGAGATGTAAAGCAGAGTTTGTTGCACAGAGCAATGATGGCGAAAGAAAGGTTTTCTTTTTTTCTCCTCTTTTTTTTTTTCCTCCTCTCTGTCCCTGCTGGTGCCTCACGTGTGTTTGTCTGTAGTTCACATAACATACACAGAGATATGCACTATGATGCAAAAAAATTACAAGAATGGCATGAATTATGTTGTGCTTAAAAGAGGAAAAGGTTACACCACTATAGACACACACACACACACACACCTAGCTTTACACTGTGCGGTGTAATGCTCTACTTGATTATCTCATTGTTGTCTGTAAGTACAAGCCCAGATTGAATCAGCCTGCACTCCATTGTCTCTCTGCAGCTGGTGTGTGTGTGTGTGTGTGTGTGTGTGTGTGTGTGTGTGTGTGTGTGTGTGTGTAGTGCTGGTAATGAATGGCCAATCTTGTCTATCTAGAGAAAACCTTCTCATCACAGCGCTCCCATAATTACTAGCTCTCTGTGAAAACTACACACTGCTTTATTACTTTACAATGCAGTGCAGTGGAGGCTCGAGACTGAAGAGATGAGATAAACACACAAGTGGTCTTTGTGTTCATGTTCATTTTATATTTGAGTCATTTACTGCAGCTGATGTTGTCGAACAGTGAAAGCTGAGTGATTTACAATGAGGGCAAAGCCTCAGTGCCAAAACTGCAAACGTAATAAACAACAAATAGTATAGCCAGACACACACACACTCATGCATCGCACCATTGGTTCAATCACAAATACTATGTATAATGAACACACACAGGCAGTCAGGGTACTTATGCTATAACTTGCTAGCATTCACCTCCATCATTGAAAAGTTATCAATACTTATATTTCACTATTTATTAAAAGTAGACTTCATTTGTAAATCCATAACAGTAATGGTTAGGTAATAAAAAGGATAATAAAAGTAGCTGCTGTACTTAAATATGCTTCTGAAGTAAAGACATTCATCTGAGTATTTCCATTTCATGAGACTTTACATATTTATTCAGTTTTGACACATTATTATGTATTTACACAAAATCATGGATACATTGAATCTCTGCATTTTAATCTCTGTGTTTCAATGTTGATCACATTTTAAGCTTCTCACGTGTCATTTAACGCCACGTTAAATGACTGTTATCAGTTGAATAAAGATGTTTTATGAGGTGGCAATGCTGTGGTTAAGGTTTGGTTAGGTTTACGGACAAAACCCACTTGGTTAGGGTTAGAAAAAGATCATGGTTTGGGTTAAAATACTGGTTTTGTTGCCAGTCCTGATGTCTTTCTAGCTAATCACCCAACCCACCTCCTCCTAACATGGAAGTGAGCTCATATAGACGTCATCTGAACTACGTCACTGAGATATGTTGATATGCTACGTATTGAATGTCCTGAAACGTAGAGATTCAACGTTTCCTTTCTGAAATACTAATATTAATGTTAATTACTGAAAGAAGTTGAATTATTATTGTGATTGTAACACATCCACCTTGAAATGACTGTCCAATGCAAGTCTTTCTTTAATGGCTGAGGTCTAAAAAAAACCTCCACAAATGACTTTGTGGCTGTTTTTGTAATTGAATGTAATAATATAAATGACATTATCCAGAGCAGTCCTGTGGATACCGCAGCACATTATTTAGCATTATACGTGTTCCTAGTATTCCTGCATCCTAAGTCCTCCCTCCTGCTGGGAGCCATCAGACCAAGGGACCAGCCTGAGGCATCTGGGAACAATGAACGAAAAGAGGAAGTTGGATGGGAGGAGGAAGAGGAGACAGAATAGTAAGAGAGAAAAGAGGTTGGGTAAGAGATGTACAAGAGTTGGAGACTGAAAAGACAGTTCTCCTCTACAACACACACACTCACTATGTCCTAACCCTCAATCATCCTAAAACCTACTAAATCATGCTCGCTGAATGAACAAGCATTATTCAAATGGTCCTATGGGATGCATAAGTGAGAATTTCCATGATTCAGAAAACTTATTAGGTAACATTAAATTGCTTGCTCAGCATTCATTATTGTTTTTAATTTGTTGCATTTCTATCAGTCAAACAGTTGGTTTGTTTCTTTAAAAAGCAACCTCACACCAATTATTTAGAGCAATTGTGTTCAACTGAATTAAAACAATACTACAGATTTTTCCATCTTAAACCCTAAATCAGACTGTTTGTTGTTGCTATTTCAGGGAAGCTGGAAAAATTCATGAAAGATTCCACAATCTGATTTACCAAGACATAAAGTATAGAGATAAAACTGTAATATAAAAATGAAAACTGATAGACACCTACTGCTTACAAGCTAAGATGAATGCCATACTGAAATAACAGAAGAAAAAAGACACAGAATTACCAAGAATTTACATTTCTAAGAATCAGAAATGTGCATTTGAGAGTCTAGATTCTGCTCCTTTTCAAAAAATACACATATACTGGTGGGGAAAGTCAGTAAAAAAGAAAAGAAAAAGCAAAAACAATGAGCCACTAGTCAGAATGAGTCCATTAGGAACTGCTTAGGTGTGCTGATATGGTTGTAATAGTAGTGATTAGTACAAACCCAGCCACCCATAGAGGATGACAAATGGCACCTGAGACAGAGCGTGATTACAAGCGTGTATATGGGCAGAGACAGTATCAGCACAGAGTATGATGGATGACGCCCGGAGCGCAGTCAGAGCTGGCTCATAATTAGACCTTGATGGCATTAGTTGCATTTCCTAGTGGGTATGTCACAATAAATGTGCCAGAGTTGTTAAAAAGGGACACCTTGACATTTTGAATTTGTGTGGGTTGTTTTTACTCTGCAGGCGACTGTCACAGTGAGGGATAAAGCTTTAGACGTAAACATATGGTCGAGTTATAAATGATTATCACTGAAACTAAACTGTGTGCTTTTTTTTTAGCAAGTCACTAATGGACTTTATAGTCTAGTATGTTGATACGTGCACTACTGTACAGGTAATCTTCATCTAAGCTCTCAATGTGTCTGTGTAAGCTGAGGTAATTATTAAGACAGGTTACGCTGTGTGAAGGTAAGGTAACAGAGTGGAAGGTAATAGTGTGTACCTGAGGTGGCTCAGGTGATGTGTTTTCTGGTGTGTCTTTCACCTGTCTGGCCCTGTACCTGAGAAGCAAGTGAAAATCAGACATGTGCGTACGTGTGTATGTGTGTGTGTGTGTCGTTTTTGATTTAACCCAGATTAAGATGACATTTATAATAATGTTCATTTCATTAAGACATAAAACAACAACATCTATAGCTATAAATAATGGTTCTTCCCTCAGACTGTAAACTTACTGGTTGAAAATTATACAATCAAACTGACTTTGAATAGCTTCATTTCACACAAATCGGCTAACAGAAGTTGTCAATTAGATTTCACAGTTTTAGCTACCATATATTCCAGTTAATTTGTGACAAATTACCTTCTCACTGCATAATATGATCTCATCTTTCTTGCATCTAATTATATAAAAATTAGAACTTCAAAAAGGTTACTTAAGTCATCTCAAATGCATCTTCCTTGTTCTTGGTCTTTGACACAATCTGATTTGAGGGGAAAAGAGGCATTGCACACCTGTGTGGTGTTCAGCAGTAGTCTGAGTAGTAGTAAGCAATACTGGTACTAGCAGCAGTGCTGACTGTAGGAATAGTAGTCTTCGTAGTAGAATTATTAACAGTCACAGCCCTATTGAATAGTAGTAGTGGACATTAGAAGAAGAATTGTAATTGTATTGTAAAAGCTGTAGTGCAGTAGAAGCAGTATTGTTTGTGTGTGTGTGTGTGTGTGTGTTATTTGATTGTATAAATGTGATACTGAGAGAGAGATGGTGTTGTAGTCACATTTCAAACTCATTAGTGCCACTCAAACTGTCTCCTCTCTGCCGTGTTCACTCTCTCATTCAAACACACTCATCCCTGTTTGCCCACAATCGAAAACCCACACTTGAACATAAGTACACACAAAACCATGGTGGAAAAATAAAGTGTCATATGCCCATCTAACTTTACCACTTCTAATAGATACACACATATGCACACACAGGATGCAGCCCGTCTACTCTGGTGAGTCTGGCTGCTGAATTAGTCAGTCAGATCTGTCGGCCCCAGTCAGGCTAAGATCATGTTGCCAGTCTAGTCGTAACATAGTCAGGTCAGACAGGTCAAATACCTGTTCAGATAACACACTGTGACCTGTTACCGTTATTTTACCTCAGCTAACACTCACCTCTCACTGACTGATGGATTTGAATACCTTCTTGCATCCAAGGTATTTTCTTTTTTTAAACAACAGTGGTATTAAAGGACCAGTGTGTAAGATTTAGGGGATATAGTGGCAGAAATGGAATATAATATTCATATGTATGTTTTAATGAGCGTATAATCACCTGTAAATAAGAATTGTTGTGTTTTTCTTACCTTAGAATGAGCCTTTTATATCTACATAGCGAGCAGGTCCTCTTCCACGGAGCCCACCATGTTGCACCGCTTCTACAGTGGCCCAAAACGGACAAACCAAACATTGGCTCTAGAGAGGGTCTTTTGCATTTTGTGAGTTTCATGGCCAGTGTACGTTCTCCTACATGCTTGAGAGATGGAAGGGAGAGGTATTCAGTTGGTTGTAATGTGCAACCTCACTGCTAGATGATTAAATCTTACACACTGGTCCTAAAAATGCACCCAAAAAAATTTTTGTTTAAAAAAGCAAATAAGCAGTATTCTTTATCACATCATCACTGTGTACTGTTGTGACTCAAAATAAAGAACATATTTCTCACAAATCCAGACACTTGCTGTTTAAAAAAGGACCATGCTACATGTAGCACCTCAACTCTATGTGTGTAAATCTTTCTGGTTATACTGAATTAATATGACTATAGCCCTATGATTGACAGGTGACCTGTTCAGGGTGCACCCTGCCTCTCACCCTATGTCAGCTGAGACTGGCTCCAGCTCCCCTGAAACCGTCTAGAGGATAAGTGGTAAAGAACATGGATGAATGGATGGATGGATGGATAAAGTATTATGGCTTACAGTAAGTGATTTCCTCATTGCACCCTCTTTTGTGTGTGTGTGTGTTTTGATACTTTCAAATATCTGTATGTTTTTTAATAAAGAAGTTAATACAATCCTCCCTTCCAAAAAGTTGCCTTGAAATCCCTGCAGCCAGATTAGTAGTGTACTATTGTGCTGCTGTTTGGCATCAATCAAATCATCTAATAAGTAACAGTTGGTGAGGTCCTGACCGCCAATTCAAAAGAGGCTTTTGTCTCTCAAGCCTTATTTTGACTCGTTGAAGCCAAACACAGTCAATGCACTCAATTACAGAATGGTCTGAATCTTTCTCACACACACACACACACACACAAACATGTACACACTCAGGCACCAATTTGAATGTGTACTACAAAAGACAGACATGGTCTAGGAATTTGACCTTATGCATTATAACAAGAGTTTAACTGCTATTAAAAACTACATGAACTGTGGGTTTGGAAGAATCTTTGGATAATTGTTTTTTTGGTAAAGAGGCTTTATTTTACATATAGCATCATTTCAAACTAGTCGTTTAGAATCACAGAGTTGACATGTGGGACACAGACAGATATTTTTATTATATTATTATTTTTATTGACATGATTAATGTCATCTGTTTTGTTTCATGCTTCGGTGACATTTACTGATGTTAAACCGTACGACATAGACTCCAAGTTTAAAAACAGTCTGAAATAGAGACAAAGTGACATCTAGCAGGCATCTGGCCTGATGTTGCACTAGTGCACACTCGGCAAAAGACAAAAAAGACGAAGACATCAAAGAGATCAAATCAGCTGTTTCAGAGTTTAAAGTTGCTGTGGTAGAGTCAAGAGTGCAAGTCTGTTTGTGTGTGTTTGTGTGTGTAACCTCTCAAGCTCAAACATGTGGTAATTAATTTGGTGGCTTCTGATTGCCAGGGTTGCTTACTGGTTTTAGAAGCCAGATCAGAAGTGTCACCTACTAGATTGACTCGCCAGGTTCACATACAAAACACATACACACAACGCACAAAAAGCCAAAAAACGAAAGAGAAAAAAAAGAAAAGTGGAAATTTTAAAAAAAAAACAGACAGAAGGGAAGATAGAGACAGAAAAGAGGAGATAAAAAACAAAAAAAGCAGGACAGTAAGAAAAAGAGTAAAAGACCCCATATTCATTTTATGCCTCCCTATCTCCATCTCTCTCACACACACACACACACATATATACATATACACACACAGATGGAAGGTGAGTGACAGGGCCTTATTGCAGGTGTAAATTGAGGCTGTGAGGTGTGTGTGTTGTTCATTAAAGCAGAGTGAATCTCTATTGGTTTTCATTAAGGGGCCTGACCACACCGACTAGATGGTTAATCTAGACAGCTCCGTTCCTCCGCTCCACCCCCCCATCTCTTTTTCTCTCTATCGCTAACACACACAAATCAACAAATGCGCACACACACACACACACACACACCTTAAACCTCTCCTCCCATACACGCACAGAGACAAAACCAGATTCTTATTTATTAAGCAGAGGTGACAGGTACTGAATAAGTTGTTTTCTGGCACAGTGTGTGTTTGTGTGTGTGTTTGTCCATCTTTAAGTTTAGGATTGCATGTGTTTCTGTGTAATAATATCTGCATGTGTACGCCTTTACATGTGCATGCCCACATTATTTTGTGTACCGCTGTCAACCTATATTGGTACATGCGGCCAGTTTTCTCCACGTCGATATGTCTGTGTGTGCTTGTGAGTGTGAGAGTGTGTATGTGTGTGTGTGGGTGTAGGAGGACAACTGGTGTCTGTGGTTATGAGTTAAGTCTAATTTCCAGGAGGCCTGTCCTGGCTAAACAGAGCTGACACGGTGCTGCTCTGACCAGTTATCTGTCACTGAGAATTAGACACTAACACACACCCTGAGAAATGAGCTAGGGCACACACACAAAAACACGCACACACTTTTTTTTCCCCCTTTGTGTACATACAAAGCTGTACACCATACAATGTACAGCTGACACGTGAACACTAAATCCATATGTGTTTGTTGAGCATCTTATCCCAAAACCATGAGCTTTAATATATTGTCATAACAGCCTCCAAATGTCCACGAAGGTTTTCCACCAGATTTTGGAACCTGGCTGCAGGATTTGCTTTCATTCAACCACAAGAGCAATTAATGAGTTTGAGCACTGACGCTGAGCTATAAGGCCTGGCTCACAGTTGGTGTGCCAATTATAAGGTTGATGGGACCTAGTCAAAACCAGGAAAACAGTCCCAGACATCACTCCTCTGGTTACTGTTTATGGATGATGTCATCTTTTCCGTTTGGAGCCAAGATATTCCAAATAAGGAGTGCAGGGTGTAGTGCCTTTCACACTCTGGAAACACATCCCGCTACCTAGAAGTGAACACTAGCTTACTGGGAACATCGAGTGGTGCAAACATGGGCTAACGTTAGCTGCTTTAGCTGAATTGCGCTAACAGGGCAATCAATGCCCACACTGAAGATATCCTAGCCTACTGTAAGTCTTTAAACCTTATTAACAGTGCGATCATTTCCAAGATGACCACCAGCATACTTATTAGAGAAGTTTTGAATGGGAGTCAATTGGAGCCATGTCTTTTTTTGGAGCCAGCATCTAGTGGCCATCAGTGGCACTGCACTTTAAAGTAGTTGTGCATTGGCCTCAGCCTCAAACCATGGTAGTTTTAACATAGAATAGACCCAGATGCAGATTTCACCATCAGGCAAAAATGGCCAATGGCCTGGGACCAGATGTATATTATGGCATTGAAGGGTTAAAGTGCAGCACTGGTGTTTAAAAGTGTCTAGCAATCCAGTCCTGGACCAGGAAATGCAGCTTGTCTTCTTATCTTTCCATCTCATTATTCTCTTGCTTTCACTCTCGCTCACACAGGAGACCTTTTTTAAAAAAAAAAAAAAAAAAGTGTGTAAGAAAGATGGTTTATGGAGTGTTCAGAAGTATGGGGCAGTGCAGATGGGATTGTGGTAATACAGCGTCTGATCTTGCGTCTCATTATTCCAGTTCAGACCCTCTGCCTCTTCAAGTGGTCTTGCTGCACTTTTAGCCAAGCCTCAATCCAATCATTTCAATCTATTGTGTGTTCTGAGAGGCCATCCTGTCACTCTCTCTGAGGCTTTGAACATTTGCAGCACCATCCACCTACGCCCTGATACTGATGGCAAATATAAAATTACATCTACACAAGTCTCTGTTGTGTGCTTTAAAGCCGTCTGTCATGTTAGAATGGGAAATTGAAGAGCTTTCAAAAATGATAAGAAATATTGTATGTTTTCTGCCAGGTGACGCAAACAAAAGAGATCATAGAAACAGCAAGTAAGGTATTTTGAGAGCTGTGTGTCTACTGGTCTGAAGAAAGCTATCTTTTAATCAATGATCTTGTGAGGGCAACTTAATGGATATCTCTAAACACAATTAAGAAAAAATCATGAATTTGCAAAACCATGGAATTATAAAGCTGCAGAATTTTAAATGAATAAAATGTAGTTCAAATCCTGGATGTCATATTCTCTCACCAGTGTGAGAATATAAAAATTAATAGCAGAAAAATAAAATGTAATTCATCTCAAGTGTTCCCAATGCACTGTCTCAGACTATTGAAATGCTGGTCTTAAGAAAGTGCAGTGCAGCTGGTATATTCATGGATTTATGATGCATCTAAAAGATTTCATGAAATACTCTCTCTCTCTGTTTGTGTGCTTCAAGGAGCTTCACATTCTGCAATTCACAAATTTGGATGATTCAGGGTCACTTTGATCAACTTTTGACATCAAGCGTTTTCATTTTTGGCTCTCACTTGTTCTGTAAAAGTAGCTTTGACGTGCTTTTTGATCATGTCCATATGCTTTTGGACAAAGCTCTTCATTCAACCACTGTTAAGTGCTCAAATGGAGCATGTGATGGAGGAGACAAACACAATAGACCTTCATGTCAGGTATACACATACTACATCTGCCATACACTACATTAATCCTGTCAGTGATAAATAAAAACTTCAATCAGGCACTCAGAGGTAACTCAGCCCTACTCATGCAAGTAAAACATTATTACTATTATTATTACTACCATTATCAAAAAAATAGTTTCCAACTGAGGTCATTTCCTTTGGAGCCCATTTTTGTTGTTGTGGAAATCAACAAAATATGATGTGTGTAGGTTTTTATACAGCTTGCTCTAAATAATTTGTTTAGACAACAGAAATTGAATGAAATTATTCTGCTGAAAGTCAAATTTTAATTATTGACCAGACTGTTTGTCACAATTAACAAACTTTCATCATCATTTGCTTAAGTGCTTTTTGTCTCAGTTTGGAAAGAAACTCTTCAGAGTTTCACTTGTAGATCTAAAGCACTCTCTAGAATCTCACACCACAGTGTTGTAGCTCACAGGTTCAAATTTCTCAAAATCTTACCAACAAAACTTTCAAAACACCTTTGAGCAAGATAGTGAACTGAGAATAAGAACATCATCTGCATATAAATGCAAACATGTTTTATTTGATGTGTTTGCTTAATTGAGAGACTGTACAAACAGCAACATGGATAAAAACAAAACAAAAAAAACTGTTTATGGTGGAACTGCATGCATTTTCCTTTAGAAATACAGCTTTATTACTATTTTTCAGAAAGTAACACATTAGGTAGAGATTGCGTTGGGCTGTGGCTACTTGGAAAGAGGGATTTAGAAGTGTGTGTGTGTGTGTGTGTGTGTGTGTGTGTGTGTGTGTGTGTGTATTTCCAGGGCCGAGACAGGCTATCAACCATCTATCCATCCTTTGTAACGATCAATATTTATAAACCCCCGAGGATCTGTGGTATGAAGCATATGAACGTGCAATGGAGTAGAGCAGGACCGACCACCAAGCAAAAACACACACACACACACACGCTCATACACATCTATATAAAAGCAGCAACATATTAAAGTGCACATGCAATCAAGCGCACAAATGACAGAGAAAAAGAGCGAGAACATAAAGAGAGTAGAGGTTGAGCAGATTGTCAATATTTGTCAGAAAATTTCATAATCACATAAAGAATATTGTAATTAGTTTCTCAGAGTCGCTCCCAGTGTGGTTTGATTAAAGGCAATTTACTGTATGTGAAATCAGGTGAAACAATGACTATTGATTATCATCGCAGTTCTGCATTTTATTACTGGCTCAATAATGAGATAGTGGTTATCAGATATAAAATAAACAATTTCAAGAGCTGTTTGCACATGATTACCTATGTTTTTCTTTATTATCTATTACAACTTCTGTTTGCTTACAAGCAATTGAACAGTTGTATAAGGCAAAAGGGGGTTGCCACTGTGGAGTTACACTTTGTTTGCTTTTACTTCAGAAAGTTTACAATTTGAAAGAGAATATGTTAAGCTACAATTACAGAATGATCAATTTTAGTAAACACTGAAGTGCTTTATGGTCCATTTCTCAGTTTATGTCAGACCTATCTGCTGTATTAGTGTTTTATAATGAATATTTTACAAATACTGAGCACATGCATGAAGATAGACCACCTTCACAAATCTGACATTTAAAGAGCTTTTCTTCAAGTGCCATTCTCAAATTGTCAGTTGCAAGATTGGTAGATTGCCATGAATGTTTCTCAGCAATCATACTCTCAAGAGGGTAAACCATTTTGATTTTAATGAATCCGTGCTCTTTCCTCCAGCATCACACCAGGACAAGCTAAGCTTTTAGCCTCAGTGCTACTACAAGTAAAACTTCGACATCTTCAAACTGTGTATGTAGAAGTAGCTAGGAGAAGTCTAGTAACCTCCAACTACATCGACTGTGAGCAGAGAAATTGTTGGGAATATTAAGATGATTCAAACTAATTCTAGATACAAATTAACATTATCGCTTAAACATCTGAATTATCAGTAATATGTTTCTTGTGATGTATCTGTGTTTCATCACTTATGTGTCAAAGAAGTCAGTTTCCTGCAGGTAAACACACCGTTACTCTGGTGTAGTTGATCCAAACTATCCACCTTAATTATGACAACATCTGAGACATTTCAGTGACTACTAGGTGTTTGCAGCTTTGTCTTAACATTCAAACACACACGTACGCACACAGGCTCAGACATCGCACAGTCATCCTGGCACGTGCACAGTTATTCTGTCACACGGTGCACCTTTTAATGTGTGTTTTGTGCGATCAGAGCAGGTGGAAACATGCCGTGTAATTAACATGTCATAATCAATGTGGGGGAGTTTGACACCTTGTAATCACTGTGTGGAGATTAGCACCCATAGCCCCAGGACACACACACACACACACACACACATGCGCATACACACTCACACACATTTGGAAAAGGACATTTTAAAACATGCCCACACACAAGCAAACATCCAAACAAACACACACGCATGCTCACACATATCAGAGGCACAAATACGGCGGAGAGCACAAACATGTACGTGCGTGTTCGTGCACCTGGCTGCTCAGCTGCTCAGGCTTGCATACACACTAGAAACACACACATACGCACACACACAGAGGGCCTGTTTAATATCATTTACATAATGAGAGAGCAGCCACAGTAATAGCTTTTTCCTTTCTCTTATTATCATAATTTCACCCTGGGCGCCAAATGACAGAAAAAGAGAGACAGAGAAAGAGAGACAGTGAGAGAAACACAGTGGCAGCGTCTCGCCCTTGTTACCTTGAAACAACTCTTCCTCAATGTCAAGGCCAACTACCCCTCCGTCTTCCTCTCTTTCTGTCTGTCTCTCTGTGTTTTTCTTTTGTCTGGTTTTTGTTTCTTGCGGCTGATGATCTTGTCATTCTCTTCCATACCAGTCGATTCGATCACATCCAAGATAATATTAAGACGTTTAATTAAAAAAGTATAATTCATACTGATACCATACTTTATTAATATGGGTATTCACACTAGGGTTCATGGTATTAATAGATCACAATGCAGGACATGTATGCAAAAATCACATAAAATGCTCCATTTAAAGACCTGAGCTCCACTGTTCACATCACACCACACAAAACTCTTCACATATATAAAACAAAAACTTGTTAGGGATTCCAATCAAATTGGAAAAGCTAATTGGACAACAGTGTTTTTAAAGCAATAACATAATATGATTGCATCATCATCACAGTATGACTGAAAGTCATTAAAGTTATCAGATCTTGTTAAAATGATACATTTTAGGAAAAAAACTCAAACATTTCCAAATGAAAGCCATTTCTTGCTATGACTACATATAAGAATAAACACTCTCACGTCTTCTAAAGTTGTACACAAACTGATTTAGTGTTGAAATTCATCAGTTCAGAGGTTGTATATTGTGACATAGTAATATCTAATGTTTATTGAATGTATTAACAAAATAGGACCGCCCAGCTCTAAATAAAATCTTAAAAGTTGAAAAAAAGTGAAAAAGTTTTCACATCTCATGTTATGACAGTTAAATCAATCTCTCCATGGGTTCATTCATACTACTTGATTTTGAATGAAGGAAGTGGACTAAAGATATAATCCAAGGTAAATGGTCACTCTGTTTTCCTACATGCTGTATACTAGTGAGGTCCTTCCTGCTCATTCAGCTTTAGTCTCTTTCTGTCTTGCGTCTACTGTAAGGATACACCACAAAACCACACGTACCGCAATCTCTCAACGCAGGTACATTTTTAAAATCAATGTGTAAATGTCTGTGAAATCTTATAAAGCTCCAAAGTGGGGTCAGATTCTACTGAAATCTAAAGAGTAAAAGACATATCAGACTCTTGTGTCTGTGTGTGTCTGCAGAATATCATTGATTTCTGACAAAAATAAGATAAAAAAAAGACCATGTTTCATCCGTGAAAGAGGGATCAAGTGTTGGACACTGAAAAGAAAGAAAAGCAGGGGAAGAGAGGAGGAAGAGGAGGGAGGAGGAGGATTCACTAGTATCTCTTATTTTTCTTTTTGTTGTCTCCTGACTCTCCGTTTTATCTTCCTCATTGTCCTATTCAATCTCCTCTGCTCCTCACCCCTTTTCCCTCGCTCCCCTTCTTCTCCTTCATTGCCACCATTCTTCTCCTCTTCTTTAGGCTCTTCTCAAGATTTTCTCCCTCAACCTTGTCCATCCTCTTTTTCCCCTCATCACTCCTTCTCCCCTCCTCCCTTACCTTCCAACTCTTTGCATCTTTCTTTTCCTGACTGGTTTGTGGTTTCCTCCCCTAATCACAAATTTCTCTCTCTCCTTTGTCTTTCTTTCTGTTTTTTCCCCCTTTTTGACCCTTTAATGCCCAACTATTTTCTCCTTTTCCCATTCCCTTTCCCGCTCTCTGTCTTCCCTCTTCTTTTTTCTTTCGCTTCCCTTTCATGCTTACTCTATTGCCCTCTTTTCTCACCTCCCCTCACTTTGGCCCTTCATATCCTCCTATTTACTCTCTTCTTTCCTCCCATATCCCTTTCCCATCTACTCCCTGCTTCCCGCTTCTCTCCCCTCACTTTCCTCTTTTCGTTGTTTGACTGTCCTCAATGTTCCCTTTCACACTTGCTCCCCTTTTCCTTCCTTTCCTAAATCCTCTTTCCTTCCACATTATCCTCTCGCCATATCCATCTCCCCTTCCCTTTAATACTACTCTCCCTTCATCCCTTTCTTCTACCTGCCTCTCTCCTCCTCACTTCCCTCTCTTCCTCTTCTTTTAGCTCCCATCCCTCTCTGTGCCTTTCTCATCCTTCCATCTCCCATCTTCTTCTTTTCTCTCTTTCCTCTCCTCTTTCTTTCCTCAATCATATCTCCTCACCGTCTTTCCTTCCTCCCATCCATTCCCTCTTCCTCCTCCTCTTTCCGTCCTCTCTTCCTCTGTATCGACAGAGGAGGCATGCATTTTGCTAAAACATTGGCTGATGAATCATTGATGTTGCTGTTGAGGTTTCAGTGGCGCAGGGGCAGCCGGATGTAAATAAGTGAGGACTAGGTATGGGATATAGCTAGCTGATATTTAGCCCTCCCTCTGAAACATTGATGAGATATACTTGTGTGTGTATGTGTATGTGTGTGCGAAGTGAAGGCTATTTAAGAAGGCCAGATATGACAGTTGTTTACAACTCGGGGCTAGACACTGAAGAACTAAGGGAGGAGGGGGAGAGCTGAAGACCTGGATCTTAATCTGGGTACAGTTAGACGACAGCTAGCAGTTGACCTGAGGGCTCTGATTGGACTGTAGTCAGTGAGCAGGTCAGTAATATAGTGGGGAGCCAAACCATTAAGTGCTTTATAGACTATCAGCAGAGTTTTGAATTTGAAATTATGTACTGTACTGGGAGCCAATGAAAAGATTTAACAAGTGATTTGTGTGTTTGTGTAAAGACTCTGGATGCTGTAGAAGGGAGGAGGGAGGGGTAGAGGGAGGAGAGATGGAAGCAATGAATAAAGGGAGGGAGAGAAAGGGGGAGGAAGAGTTGTAGATAATGTTACTTGTCTAAGGGACAAATGTTAGACTACATTGGCATGAAGCAGACAGACATGTCAGTATAATAGCATGCACATAGACACACACACACCCCTACCTATGATCATAGATGCATATACATACTTCAATCTCCTCCTGTGCAACATCCACCTTAGCAAAGATCTCTGCAGTATAAAGAAATCAAACCCTCTAGCTACACTCCATTACTACAAGTACCAACACTCACTGTTCTCTTTGTTATATGACTCCAAGTTATGGATGATGAATTTCTAAATGTCAAATGGCATATTGATGGAATAAACACCCAAAAAAATAGTCAACAAAAAATACCAGCAGTCAAAAAGATAGCTTTTGTCTGCCTCCATGTCCATTTACTAGTAGTGTAACGGAACGTAGTTGATCTGTGATCCATATGGATCACCCCCCACGGTTCAGCACGCCTGTGAAATACACATTATTCGCAAAATTTAATGTCTCATTAGAGACAAAGTTAACAAACTGCTGTAGCTAGTCGTGCCTCATATTGCAATTTAATGTTACAATTGAGTATTGAATAGCAAATTTAGTTTAATAATGCTCAAAATAATATACCAAACATACAGTTTTAACCTTAAAATGAATGTCTTATTATATGTCATAAAGGTTTAAAACATTAAGGCACTAAAATAAAATCAACCGTAATTAACACTGAACTACAGTAATGTTGATATACATCAATTAGTGATGTCAAATCAGACAGTGACAGATGATGCAATATGATTCAGCATTTCAGTCATTTCCATTTAAAGTAGTGTTGACTTGAGGATTTTTCCAAAGTGTCCTCACATGTGATGTATTTCCTAATCTTTAGAGACATTTAGCCCTCACAAGGACAGATTTTCTAAAACTCACACACACACACTGGCCCTATCATAACCAATCACTGTTCCACACCTTCACTTAAAGCACTTTTCAGGCCTCTTAGTGCCTCCCTCCCTCCCTGCACTGAGCACCATTAATACAGTCATTTAGTCCACTAATACATCAGTGTGGTCAGTGTTGTTACATTATGCATCAGCTGAGGTCAGTGTGCGCTGAACTGTGCCGCTCTCGACTCTAACCACACATTGTAAAGACATTATCTTTTTTTTCCCACAGAAAACACCAATGTAATGGTGAGTGAATTAAGAAGACATATACTTTATACACACAGGTTAAGTGTAAATATGAATCAACCATTCACACTGATAAATAACAGAATGTTATCTACATATCCATATTTAACATGATACATCATAAACATTTGCTATTAAAGTTTCGCAGGCACAGTAACACGTGCAGAATGTTACAATCAAAATTCAGTTTAGTAGGAAAACATGAAACTAAATGCAATGAATTGAAATCAAAAAAGCATTTTAACTGTACTATTATATTCAGTTGTACCACATGAGACTGAACTCTCTGAGGCACTAATTCTTTGGCTATTTCTGTTTCTCCCACTTATATGATCTGTTTCTGTCTATGTTTTAAATCTAATAAATGTCATATCTCCTATACTGTAAGCACTTTTGGTATTGAATTTGCACTCATTTGCTTTTCCAAAGTACCAAATACACAGACAGACACAATTATTGAATGAGGTGGATGGAAAGAAGTGTTTGGTGCAGCAGGGATAGAAGCCAGGATAGAAACCACCATGCTGCCTCTTAAAGATGACAAATTGATGAAAAGATGAAAGATGATCAAATTAAATGAGTCCTCCTTCAAGACAAGACAGGAGGTTTGTTTTCGACTCACGTACAGACATATAACTTCAAGGCATTAACAAGCTGAGTGACTAATTTATATTATTCTGCAAACTGCAAAAAACCAGAAAGAAACTTAAGTAAGTTTGATTCTGTGTTTTTTTCTGTTTTTTCCCAAATCTGATTTTGAGTGAGAAGCTGAATTACACTCCATGTGATACCTAAACAAGTTGACTTTATGAATGGGATTTGTTTCCCTTTTATTATGAGCATGTACAATTCTAATTTCTGTAGTTCAAATGAAATCACTTCTGGCGCTAGTCTCTATTCATGTAACAAACACACACATGCACACACATGCACACACACACAGCTCTTAACCACACAGCAAAGCCCCATTATCTTTTAACCACAGAAAACAACAGCGCCTTAAGGTTAAAAAACCAAACTCTCTGAAGCCCATTAGCTATTCACCGCAGAGCAGAGCACTTTAGACTGGTGTTTTACAGTTAACCACTGTTTCTAAAGCACATTACCTACTTACCGCAGTGTGTGTGTGTGTGCGTGTGTGTCTCTTGTATGTCTTTGTGTCTCACTGTTTGACCATGTGTATGTATGTGCATTTGAATATCTGTGTGAGTTACTGAGTATGTAAGTGTGATTGTGTGTTACTGTTTCCTGACTGTGTGTCTATGTGTGTGTGTGTGTGTGTGTGTGTGTGTATGTACATGTAATATGACACTTTAATGAAAGGAAGAGAAAGACTAGGGTGAAAGAGACAGAGGCATGAGAGGAGAGAGACGACAGAGGAGAACAATATTGAGCGACGTAAGAGGGGGGGTATAAAGTATAAAGACACACAGACGCGCGACGCGCACAGACATCAATACTGTCAAAGCACAAAGTCACATCAAGACACACAAGACAATACCCAGACTGTGTTACAGTGAGTGACGGAGGCATCAAAACCAGAGAAAAAGAGAAAGAAAGAAAGAAAGAAAGAAAGAAAGAAAGAAAGAAAGAAGATGACTATAACATGTGATAACAGGCATACACAGATAAAGAAAGTGAGGCAGATTTTAGAGAAAACCAGAAAGCGAGAAGATAAAAACTAGAAAAAAGAATAGAAATAAGTGTGGAAAGAGGACAGAAAGGGGTGAAGGGGAAAAAAAGCATTTTTCTTTTAGTATTTTCAACTCTACTTTTGGCCCTCTTCATTCCATTATTATGAGGAGTATCTTGTCACAATGCCTGGCTTGCATGTTCTGTTATTTATTTGAACATTATTTCTTTCTTTATTGTATCTTTGAAAAAATAAAAAGGATGTAATAACAACAACGTCTATTGAAAATGAAGAGAAAAAGAGAGAAAAAGCAGTGGGAGTGGAATTCAGAGATAAACGAAAACAGACCAAGGGAGGGAGAGAGAGAGAGAGGGAGAGAGAGAGAGACAAAGACAGAGAGGAAGAGAGAGGAGTGAAAGAGAGCGAGTTAACAGTGAAATTCAAAGTGAGAAACTACAACGAGGCGGCAGCAGTACATCTTGATCAACAGATGACTGATCATATCAGTGCTGGCCATCTTTCACCAGCCGCCGTTTGACGACATAACGTGACCCCCGTACACACACACACACGCGTAGACACACACTAGCACACACACGCACACATCCATTTCCCCCGACGTACCCTGAGGCGGGAGCATCAATAACGTATGGCCTGGCCAGGGGCCTCCATTCACACACACACACACACACACTCACAGCCACAAACATTCATTCATTCACACAAATGCACACAAGCATGTGCACAAATACACCCCCATACGTGACACTCTTTCACATATTCATGCATTCATTCGAACACACACACACACACACACACACACAAACGCTGGTCAGGGTGTAGGAGAATAACAGAGGAAGAAAATGAACACACACACACACACACACACACACAAACCATAACCCCACAATATGGCTCTGTGCCCTCAGGCCTGAGGTCTTACCCCCACCCCCGGACCCTCTGCCTTCCTGCAGCGCCGCCGCAGCCGCCTCTGTGTTTAGTGACAGCTAAAATGAGAAAATAAGAAGTGAATAAAAAAGAAATATGTAAAGGTAAAGGTGAGATGAAAGTGAAATGGTGAGAGCAGAGAAGGGGGGAGAAATGGAAAGAGGGAGAGTAAGAAAGACAGGAGTTGGAAAGGAGGAGAAAAAAAGAGAGACAGAACCTTACTGTGTGTGTCTATGCAAATTTTGTACAAACTTTAGAAAAAAAAATGTTAATGAGATGGGTTTTCATCAACTGGCAAATACATTACGTGAAAGTAAGAAAATAATATCCACAAATAAATTATGAATTAAAAATGAATATATTTTTCGAAGTCATTATTGTTATTTAGCTAGAGTGCCATATTTCATTCTTTCATTGGTGGGCTGGTGTATAATCAAATTCATTATGATTTTATTTTTAAAATTGAATATTGAATCACACTTTCAATAAAATACAGTTGAAATGCATTAAAGACTGTGGAGTAGTTGAAGCCATTGCATTAATTGCCTTATAGCTGAATCTGTCATCCCTCTGGATGGGTTTCACATCTTTGCAAATGAAGCACAGTCATTACGACTGAAATACTCTTCCACAGTTTGTTTTATCATAAGAACAGTGACAAGTGTGCGACTTTAGCAGTAATGTCTGCATTGTTTTTTTTGTTGTGTGTGTGTGTTACACCACTGACAGAGTCTGCCAGTGCTATAGGAATTTCTGTCTTGAACAGACTGATTCCTACATATCCCAGAATGCTCAACAGTCCTCAGAGAGAGGTTGCGGACTGCAGCTGTAAGTGTTGATGTAAAGCATGTGATAGTGTGAGTAAAGTGTCAACTAAAGTAAGAAAAATAATTGCTTGAGTCATAAGCATGGAGTTCTCATGTGGGCATCACTTTAACACAGAGACAAAAAAAAGAGCTACAGCATCACTAAACTAATACAGAATTTATTTTAATTACTTATCATGAATATATCAAATAGAAGAGATGGACTGAATGTGGAGAGCTGGAAGCGGATCAAAAAAGAGAATACAAAAAGGGATTAATGAAAGAGCATGAAATGAGATGAACAGGAAAGAGGAGGTCAGGGAGGTGGATGGACGGTGGCTCAGTGTCTCCAGCCTTGTGTCTGACAACTCCAAGTGTAATAGGAGTGTACTTTAACACCTGAGGCCACCACAAGCGAGTGTGCACATGTTCACATGAGGTCTTTCACTGTTCATTCCTTCTCTTTCATCTTTTAGTTATATTAAAGTCTTTCTATCTCTTTTGTTTGGTTCTCCTTTTTTTTTCCTATTCCTTTGACGTTATTAAACAAACACACCTGGTGTCTAGTTACTTGAGGGCACACATGGGTTCTGTACACTCTTCAAATGCAACAACAGCACTAGATCAATTCTTCGTAGCACACATCCAATCATCTTACATCTCCTGTCTTCTTACCTTTGTGTATGTCTCTTTGTTTGCTGTTTCTTCATGTCCACTTCACTGACACTGTAGTTTCTAACGCTGTTGTCAAGACTGATGTATAATCAAAAGAGGATCTAGAGAAGGGAGGAAATTCAAAAGGAAAGAAATATCATCCCTGGTCATTTTTCAATAGTCTACACAAACAGTACCGCACACTCAAGTTTTTTATTCTCAGAGTTTATCCACCTGTAGTCCAAACTTAGCTTTCAGGCTACTAAAACCACACTACAGTTGACTAGTTTGATAACACCACAAACTCAGTTGTTTTACTTGCCAACATTCAAACATTATTTAACATTTACACGTGATGCGCATTGTTCTGATTTTACTTTTGAAGTGATGAGAACTTAATGGGCATCATGGGCTACTCTGGAATGTTTCTATTTGTTATTTCTAAATCTAATACTGCAAAAAAATATTTGACTTAAGAGTGGTCGTATAACTAAAAGATTTCCATTCCCATAAATATCTTCATCAGCCATTGTCAACACCTCAGATCTGCATGATTAAAAATCAATGTTTCCAGACCGATGAGAAGAGTGACGATACTGATACTCCTCTAAAGGATAAAGTGTGCCTCTAAAGAAAAAGTCCAAACAAGATAGAAAATTATAGAAAAAAAAATTGAATGTAAACACATATTGAATCTACTTCATCACAAAAACTAAGTATAAGACACATGAAGCACATAAATTCTCCAAAATAGAAGGTACATGTATCTGGAAGTTGACATCTGTCACTCAACTTTCAAAAACCCTGTAATTTGTCAAACAGATCTCAACCTTTCAAGTATAGAAGTGTTGAGTCTGTGCCAAGGTGGACCTGGCATCTCTAAAACAGAATGCTTATGTAACTATCTGTACTTGGCATTTACCAAATGTATCACTGACACAGAAACAAATGAAAGTGAACTACAGTAGGTAAGGTCCAGCCTCCTCTGGGAAGCATGGCCCACCCGTGACTGTTTAATAATAGAAACAAATTTGCTGCACATAAAGCCGTCTCTGCTTCTTAATTGGACTCCTTACTTATTCCTGTTAATGTTAAATACTGGCAGAGAGGGTTTAAAGACTCACAACACACACACACACACACACACACACACATATACAGACTCACGCTTCCACACATGTTTAGGTTGTATGGCTGGATGAACTGTGCATGCAGACACAGATACACACACACACAAAAACACAATGTTGTAGGTAAGCTAACACACACACACACACACACACACACACATACACACACACACACAGAGGATAATTATTACCTTCATATGCAAACGCCTGCAGTGCCCGCCTGGCAGCCTGACGTTTTTTGTGTTTTTTTTTTAAAGTGTGTACTTTTCTTATTTAATTAATTAAAACAATCGTCAATGAACTTTAAATTAGTCCAGCATAAAATAATCATTTCCGCTCTGTGTGTGTGTGTGTGTGTAGCTACTGTATGTGTATGTGTGTGTGTGTGTGTGTGTGTGTGGTGGGTGTGTGCATGCGTGTGTGTGTTAATAATTAGCAGGCAGTAAAGCGGCTGTGTTAATTGCATTTAGGATCCTGCCTGGGGAGAGAGAGAGAGAGAAAGAGAGAGAGAGAGAGAAAGAGAGAGAGAGAGAGGGTGAGAGAGCAAGAGAAAGAGCCAGAGGAAGAGAGAGAAAGAGACTATCTCTCATCTCTTGTTCCTGAAATAGAGAATTCCCATGTATTGTGAGATATAAAATGGAGCGTGGAGCCCTCGGGAGCAGGCAAACACACACACACACGTTCTCTCTCACACACTCACTCTCTTTCTTTCTCTCTCTCTCTCTCGTACACACACACACACTCACACACAGCCCCTGGGAGGATGGAGCTAACCTTAATTAGCCTAACACTGTGGTGAAATTGATTGAAATGCAGAACATCAATTATTAAGCCTAACTGTTTTCATAACCCCACACACACCCCAACCATGTAGCGCATGTAGGGGGAGGGAGGGGAGGGATGATAGGGGTGTGGAGGTGTGTGTGTGTGAGGATAAGAAAGGAAAGGTGTGAATGTGTGTGTGTGTGTGATTGTGCTACAGTATCAAATCACTAAGAATAGTAACAAGATAAGATGTGAAAACATTCAGCGTATATTTAGATTTTCCACATTGAAAAACAAAGCATAGTGCATAGATGGACACATTTAGACACACACAAACACTCTTGTGAATCATATTGCAATAAAAAAAAAAAGTTTGTTGAACAAGAACACTTCTCACCGTGTGTGTAAAAGACTGAAAAGGAAGCGACACCATCTTAAAGACTATGTAGCAACTGTTTTGAATGAAGTCATGATGCTTTTTGACAGGGATCATCACAAAAGGATAGTTAACAAGTTTCGAAAGTCCTCTGATGTGACTCATGATCATCTTTACCATGAATATCCTCAAAAATTAAATCTATTTAAAAATTCTATCTACTCATTTTGATCTTTTTTTGTTGTTTTATTGGTTTTGTTATTCTTTTATACACATATCAAAATGGTTTAGGGTGATTTAAAGTCCCACATAATGCAACAACATTATTATATTAATTAGAAATTATTCCTTGATAAGAGGCTTTACATGTTTAATAATTACAAACTAGCACATTCATAATCTGTGTATCATTAAGCAATAATAGGAGGGAGTTCATTTCGCTAATCTGTGGCTTCTGGCCTTGAGCTAATGAGCTAATGACTGCAGCCAACCAGTGTAGCATGACCATAGCGTATTATTTCATAGCAGGAAAAACACAGGTGTAATTAATCAGCTGATGTTGTGCTGGATGCTTCCCTGTCATAACTTATACTTTGAAGATTAACTATATCATAAAAAGTGAGAAATTATATTTGCAAAGTTATCAGCTAAGCCTGACCTTTCCCATCCACATAGTGAGCTCACATACTACCAAGTTACTGCTGCACAACCTCTAACGACCGCTGCTGTTGTCCACTGACCTTTTGAACCCGACCTGAGTGCAGGTCACGAACGGGTGACGGTGATGTCATCGCAACCACAAACGTGCTTCCTGCTGGTTTATCTTAACGGCCTGTGGTTGGTTGAAGCGTTTTTGGGGGTAATGTAGAACTCACAGGTGACCAATAAGAATAAATGACGTGTTTGAACTACACTTCTTGAATTGATTTGTGGCAAACTGATCTCAAACTAAATGAGTTTAAAAACGACCAATAATACCAGAATGACTCCGCCATTAGCATCTTGAGTTTGAGGGTAGTTGGTTAGTCAGGGGCTTTTCATCCATTTGGGACTGTAAACTAGCTCAATGGTACTGAAGTGGACTAGTTGTGGTTTATTTAATGGCTTTAACAGTGATACCTCTGGGTCTAGGCCATCGAATATGCTCACTGAACATTTTACGATCAGCCTAAGGAGCATGTTTTGCAAGAATCAACAAATGGGCTTACTTTTAAAATGACAGCTGTATTTTTTTTTCAGTTTGTCCACGCATTTTGAAAATAAAGCCCAAGGGTCAGTGATTTTTCTCAATTCAAGGTGCAGATGATCAGGACTGTTACTGGTACTAAGATGTTTTTATCCACCAAAGTCAACATTATGTCTAACAAACATGCTGTATGTGAGTTTAACAGTTTTTTTGGCTTGAGTTGATTTGTGTCACAATGAAATGAAGCTAAATGTATAAGGAGGCAGGTGTAACCCGATAGCAGCAATGTTAACACTCTATGCTCTTTGCTCCTGTGAGACAAACCTCATTAGCAACGCAGCAATTATCTTCTTTATAGGTATAATTACCAGTTAGATCACACACACACACACACACACACACACACACACAACTGTTCTTATAAGAGCTAGGACCTATGTCTCTTCTCCACAGTGTTCCTGTATGAAACTGGGAACGTTGGCTGTAGACTTTAGTCTCACTGTGGGTATTTTTAAATGACTGCATTCAGGGGAAGGAAAACTCTACCAGACACAGAGTACAGATCATACAGATATTGGGAGCTGGATGAAATATTTTGTATTTTATAGATTCCACACAGATTAAACATAGAGAGATATATACAACTGGAGTTTGGTGTTCAAGAACTTGACCTCCCATCAAACATTTTCTGGACTCTGGGTCTGGCTTTATCACCTGACAACAGTGCCAGACTTTACTTTGGCCACTGTGGCTGAGAGTAAATCCCTGTGCCAGAGTTCAAAAGCTTGTGAAAAGCTTTCCTAGAAGACTGGAGGCTTTGATTGCAACACATTAATGCTCATGGTTTTGGAATGAGAGGTCCAACGATCACATTGTGGCGGCTATGGCTCAGGACATAGAGTGGGTCACCCACTAATCACAGGGTTAGTAGCTTGATCGCCCGCCCGCCCACTCTTCCTATCCTCATGTCAAAGTGTCCTTGGGCAAGATACTGATCCCCAAAATTGCTCCCGATGGTCAGGCCAGCACCTTGCATGGTAGCTTGCTGCCATCCGTGTAAGAGTGTGTGTGAATGGGTGAATGAGTGACAAAAAAAACTCTTAAGTGTTTTGAACAAAAGTGCTATCTTTGTGCAGCCATTTACCACATATGGGTGTAATGTTCAGGTGTCCACATACTTTTGGCCATGTAGTGCATGCAGTTCTCTGTAGTATGACTGCTTCAGCACATGTCCCCACAGTCCTGAGACGAAGTCTAATCAGCTACAGTAAGTGAAATCACCTGTGTGGGTGTAACCGTGGTTGTGCAGAACAGAGAATTGTGGGAGGCTTTCCTCCGATGCAGCGCCACATCAGCTGGTGAGGTAGATGTATAATATGGTTCTTTGTACAGCTGTAAACTTGTAAAGTAAAGTAATAAAACTGTAAGTGTGCATCTCTCCTGAAAAACCTTGACCAGAGGAGGCCATCACTTCTACCATCCCTTTACTGCACCCCCTCTCTCTTTACATGACCACAGCATGCTCCGTCTCCCTGACTCCATGACTCCCTGACCTCCAGTCTATCTTTGTCTCAGCGCTGCATCGCCACGACCCACTGAGTCAGTGGAAAACTCATTTAGGCCTAATTACATGGGCCCGGCTTCTGCCTCTCTCTTACTTTCTTTCACTGAAGAGGTACTTTCTTTCTTTCACCCCTTTCTCTTTTCTCCTTCACTCTCTCACTGTCCTTTTCTCTTTGCTCTCTCGTTTCTTCTCTCCTTGTGCTCCAGTTACCAGACCAAGGTAGCCCTGCACTACCAGCCAGCCAGAACACACACACACACACATACACATACACACACAGAGAGAGGACATCCAACACTCTAATGTGGCCAAGAGGCCACAGGTACACAGATACAAAGGCTTTTAGATGGTGCATTGTTATTTCCTCAGGGTCAACCATAGGTTAGGGCCCAGTCTTAATTAGTTGACATAACTTATACATGATTACCCCTCTTCAGGTCCTATGGCCTCCAAACACACACAAAGTGCCTTTCTAAGACCTAAAGCCAAGAGGTAAAGAGGGTTTCTCCACACACACGTCTCCTGTCCCCTAGGCATGACCCACTTAACCCTGTCCAGGAAAGACACACACCAGAGAAGAATACACACACACACACACACACACACACACATCAGGCTGAATGTATAAGGTTTAGAATTGATGGGTCAGGTAGGTGAAATGTAAGGAACCCTGGGAGGAACCTTACCCCAGGACGTCAGACGGCACAAAAACAACGTCAGAAATGAAGTCATATTAATGATAGATGACAGTCTGGGGTCAGCCATCAGGTCATATGTCGAGACCTATGTTGCTATGTCACCAGGAATCAAAGATGGCAGACAGGGAAAGTCAAGTGTGTTTTTTAAAAAAACCTCCCCAATGTGTCACAGGTAGGATTTTTCCCTGTGGTGTATAGAAATCGATAGCTAATTAGGTGAAGAATTTGAATCTATTATTAAATCATGCATATTTGAATGCATAATACTATTGTTAACAACAGCAATCCTAAGAATGTATCTTTTGGAAATGGTGCAGTCTAATTCCTGCAACACAGACCATAATTAACACTTGAACCTGCTATGATTTTTCTAGACCAACCAACATAATGCTCATATGAAATCCATAATACACTGTAGGCTCACTTTTGCAATGCAACTGACTGTAATTTACAAAACTGAATTACCTTCATAGTTATTGGAAAGCATTTTGCATTTGCAGCCCACCGCACGAGACGGTACGGTTACAGCACGTCACGATCAATATCTATCCCATAAAACAGACGCCACAGTCACAGGAATTAACATGCGCACATCTATAAACCATTCAGAAACATAAACATAAACTGAAATCCGTTTCTGCAACCGCAAGAGATAAAGAAAAAAAAATGACCGCCACCATTACCAGTCTATATTACACTTCCAGAAAGTTTACATACATTCAGGATATGGTATTAATTTGTTTGGGAAATGCTTACTGCTCTGTACTGTAATAGGGCTCAAGGGGGAAAGGATGAGATCCAAGGCCAAACCATAAGGAAGGAGGGCGAGCATCAACAACAGCAGTTTAATGATGCTCTGGTAATGGAGCGCAAGCGGATCACTTAGAAAAAAAAAAAAAGAAAAAAAAAAAAACGGGACTCACTCAGGCAGGCAAAACCACACTTTGCACATAAACGGCAATGCAGTAACACAGATGCATATGTAAACCCCCCCCCCCAAAAAAAAGATGCTCACTGACGCATGAGCACATCCAAACAGCTGAAAACACAATAACTATACATGCAATCCAGCAAATGAAAACTAGCCATTTGGTAATACATTTACATCATCATGATATCAATTAAAATAACAACAATCATACACTCACGGTCTCCTCAATCTAGTACAACCAAACCTTTTAACTGCAAAGGTTTTTAATGTGTTTTAATGTGTATGGGATGTTTAACTGTAAGGCCGTCATTTCACTAAGTAGCCTGCTGCACTGGGTTTGATTTTCCACTCGCTGACAGTAAACAAATCTAAATAATTCAGAGGGAGAAAATAACATTATATTTATTTGTTTTTTATTTATCAGTTATTGTTTCAAGGTTGCAATCCAAAGTCTGTGTGTGTGTGTGCATGTGTAGAAATGGAAATACAGTAAAACGGTGAGCCTCTAAGGTCCCCTTATTATTTATCTGTTTATCTGAATTTGCGTCTGCTTTTTGTCAAAATAAAAGGGAAACCCTTATGAACAGATCTTTTCAATCCAGGTTATGATTAATAAGGGTGCCAAAAGATATATCCCTCTATTGAAGAAAAAAAAACCTAATTAAAACTAAATAATGCACAGGTTACAACCCCTTAAAAAGTGTCTGTTTTTGAGTGGTATGTTAAAGGTTGAAAGGTAAGCTTTTAATACACCTGAATATTTTGATACAACACAGATATGACATGGTGTAGCCTATAATATATAAATCTAAATTGTACTGACGAGTTGAAAATGACTGTAGTTTAATTGTCAAAGCATATCCATATCATCAAAACACATTTTTAAACTAACATATTCACATATTAATAATCATATAGACAACTTGGAGGAGTATGAGCACTGCCCAAATTAATCGAATTTAATAAATACGCGGCCTGTGTTTCATAAATGTGCGTCTACTTCCCTCTACCGGTCGTTTAAGTGTATTACATGCAGCAACACTAATGTAAATACTCCTGTAGTTACATGTCCTATTCTACTTTATATCTGATATATTTCTAACTCTACACTAAACACATACAACCAAGGTGCAGTAGTACATTCATGAGACTTAATAAAACTAACTTGTGTCTTGTTTATGCTTTGAACAACAGAATTGTAAATACAGCCTTGATAAATTATTTCACAGTCGAAATTAATGAAAACATTTGCGGTCCAATGGCGGGAACAGAAAGAATTACGTATAACTAATTAAGTGTAAGTCTCTGTTGAGAGATATGGAAATTCCTTTCTTGTGTCTGGTGTTTATGCTAAAGTTATGAAGAGCAGTGGGTTGTTTTGGGTTTACCTCAAGTTAGCTAATGTAGCAAGTTCAGCAGCAGGCTCAACCAGGTTTGTAGTCCTTTATTTTTTATGGATGAACTTAGTCCGAAGGCAGAAAAGAACCTTAAGATAATTTCTTGTTAGTTCTTCACACAGGGGAGATAGACTCATGGTTAATGCTATTGGGCCCCCAAGCTAGTTTAACCCCGAATGTCAGCTCAAAATGACCGCGAAAAGTACCTTCACGTTCTTCTTACGTAAAGGTACCTGGCCGTCAAGCCCCGCCCCCTGCCAGTGCGCCATTGGTAGATTTAAGACAAAATGTCAAAGTAATATTAACACAGACACCTTTCCATTTCATCAGTTTCAGTTTGGACAAATTCTAAATTCACTGATTGAAAAATACAAGAATGGAGGACCAATTCTCCATTTACATGTATTGCATTTGTATGAGACAAGATAGCCTATTTCTCCATGATAAAATGAGAGCAAAAGGAAATATTTCCATATAAGAAGATATAGATAGTGGTAAATGGGCAGTCTTCATAACTAGCCATTTCTATCAAGGCAGATTTGTGACATGAAAGAAATAATGTTCAACTTTGTATTTATTAGATGAACAAAAGTAATGCTTCAATTGCAAATCTCTGATAGACAAGTTCATCTACCAGCTGTACCTGTAAGTCTGCTACTGAATGTCTTAGACTTTGGAGGACATGCACTGCTTGTGTTGGCCTGAACAAACAGCTTCAACCAACAAGAAAACAGAATGGCTTGTTCTAGAGACCTGTTAACAGATGGCTTTTACTGCTAAATCAAAGTGAGACACCTTAACCAAGCCTTGCAAACTACTACTATCTTCCTGTTGAGGATGTACTATGAATTAATTTATGTGGTTTATGTGATTTAAGATTTAGACATACAACAGCAACAAAACATTTTCAGTTGAATTAAAACAGCTTTATTAGTGTACACCGTAAGAAGTTGTCTGTATATGCAGAATAGCTGGAAAGCCTATGAAGATCATCATCATCAGTGTTTGAAGAAGACAGAAATCCTAACAGCTTGTTGTCTAATGGAATATGATCTGTGGATAGCAAGGAAAAGAAACGGCATGTAAGGAGGAAAAAATGAAAGCACAACCATACAATAACATCACTAGGGACAGAAACTTCACTTTCTCCAAAAAGCCGATTTCTTAGAAATCCGTCAGAAAGAGGCTCATTTGGGAATACACAATTGTCCATCACAAAAGAAAAAAAAACAACTATGTGACCTGTATATGGTAATGTGGACCCTTACAACGTATAGATGCAGCCTCATTTGGCCTCATCTTCCAATTCAAAAAAGCAGACTTTTCAGGAAGTGAGAAAAACTAGTTGGTTTAAATAATAATAGTTAAAAAAAATTAGATACAAAGGCTTTTGCTGGACCCTTGAAATGCTCATAAAACTGTAAAAATCAGAAAAAAAAGCTAGGTATATTTCTTAATGGGGAAATGTTTCCGAGCATACAGTCCAAACAATCAGTGTCACTGCATAGAACAAACATGTAGGTTATTATTGATACAACAACCGTAAGGAAACATTACATTTTAGCATGTGTACTGACCTTGGCATTGAAAATTCCAGTCATCTTTTTCCCTAATAAGTGGAAAAAAAGACAGACTGGGAAAAAAGACAAGACATTAGGACAGATAGATACACATACAGGGAGACAAACATCCCTGTTGTTGGATACGAGTACAATCGAATTTGACCGAGATGAACGCTAGATGAATGAAGAAAATGGTTTTCAATGAAAAAGTGTGGATCCGTTTGTCCTGCAGGACTAACATTTACTTTCAATCATTCAACTTGGTCCAAATGCCAAAATACGTCGCCCCGTAGGAGAGGGTGTCATCTCAAAATGTGAGTGTGTTTAGTGTTTACATGCACCGACATCATGTTTAGACCCGTGTCATGTTTTGGTCACAGTTTGGAGAAAGTGAAACGAGATATCTGGAATGTGACAGTATGAGTACACACCTAGTCCCATTTACATATATTTACATGTCCCACTTAAAAATCCCATTTATCACAATATATCCATAACATTCTGCTTATGTGTTTAAATGCTGGGATACACATGAGCCAACACTCTTACAGTAAAGAGGCCTTGACTAGGATATACTATCCTGTGTGCATGTAAACACACTCACGGCAAATTAACAGTGTATAATCAAACAGTCATGAGAAACAAACAGCTGCAAAGCTGTAATTGGAGGCAGATTTTACACTGCATATTGGAATGTCCTATGTTGCTTAAGAAAGACAGAATTCAATTTACCATCCAAACTCACAAATTTAAAAATGTAATACCAACTTGCTGTGATAATGAAACATAATTCTGTATTGCCCAGTTGTTGGATTAAATCCTAATATCTCAAAAAGTCTGTAACTTCTATATTTATTTTTTGATGGCAATGCTTTACTGAGAATAGAAACATTTTTAGACAGATACCTTGATTTGTAGAGCCATGCAACTAACCAAATCCCCAGAGGACTGAAGCAACTTTCAATATTAAGTCATGAAATTCAGTAACTGTAAGCTGAAGCTATTAGGTTTTTGACACAAATGATCTGCAATGTATAAATCATGCATGCATTCAGTCTTTGGGACAGCATTATCATAATTTGGGTCACATTCTTAGAAAGAAACTAGCTTTTTAGATAGTTATAATATGTGATAGATTCCAAAATTCACCTGCCACATTTAACGTTTTAGCAGCCAAATTACATTTTCAAAAAAAAAAAAAAAAAAAAAAAATCAAAGAAAAGACATATTGCTATATATTAACTGGTAACTCTAGAAGAGTATGGTAATTATGATGACTTGACCTCAAAGTCATTAAATACACAATTTGAACTAACAAACTGTTTTCAGTGATACGTTCAGTGAAAATGTTACATCCTATGCTACATACTTCATAAATCATCATCAAGCTGCAATCATTTCAAACAGAGGGCATGTTTTAAAAAAGATATTGAATTCTAATAAAAAGGAAGAAAGCATCGAGGATTTTAAATAGATTTATATATAAAAAAATACATGAAAATACAAAAAAAAAGGTAGCTAAAAGAATGTGTAAAGAAAATAATAACTGTGCAGTTTAACTAGCTTGTTTAATACTTAAAGCTTTAATACTTTGAATTGAAAAGACTTGGAGTCTAAAATACCGTTGTAGGTATCAGCTGGCTTTTAGATTGGGGCAAAAAAGCCTAATTAAAATCAAACAAATATTCCAGATGTTCTTTAATAAGCCAATTCTGACAATGTAAGGACACAAATCTTTATATTGAATATACTAAAAATATGGAAGTTTTTTTTTTTTTTTTTACTTCACTTCCATTGGGGTTTTCAACATTCCTATCTGTACATTTCAAAGCATATCTTGCTGTACTTTACATCAAAAGGCAACTTTCTTGTAGCAATAACAAGGGTGCATAATTTGGGGCAGTGCAAGTACAGTATAGAGGCCTTTTTTTTTTTTAAAGTCACACAATGCAGGACTTTTCCTATCAATAATGGGGGAGGGGGGGGGACTGTGCATCAGTCCAAGCATATAATCAAGAGAGACTTGTGGAATGTCTACAAGAGTGAAGCATGAGTGATGGGGAGTTTATCTTCGTGTCTGTTAAACAGCAGGGGGCGACATTGCAGCTTAGACTCTTGTATTTATAAAGAGCACTGCATATCTCCGAGTCCTACACATAATTCCCCTTCATAAACCAGATGATATAATGGTAAAAAAAAAAGAAAAAAGTTCATGTGGAGAATGAGAGAGCGCAAGAGAAAGAGTGTGCAGAAGGGAAAGTGGTACAGTGACATGTCGTACGCTCTTGCTCTGAGGATTCCTTAGCTTACTCACTCCAGTTATTCTTCTGTGCTGGTTAGCCATTGATCACACTTTAAAATAAAAACTTGTCACAGAAGATAAAAAGACATCTTTGTTTCAGCTCTGATCCACACTCAAACATCTGCCTCTCTGCAAACTCGTGGTTCAAACATTCATCACACTTTTTTTTTTTTGCTGTAATGTCAAAACAAAGATGTTAAAATAGCAAGATAAGTGGTGAATGAACTGTTTAAGTGTGTTTGTGTTACAGTATGTGTGTGGGAGTAGGTGTTATTCATTAAAAAGACGTCAACATGTCACCACTCTAGGACCGTGCAGTCCAGCGTTATCAGGAGGAAATCATGAAAAGTAGAACTTCTCAGATAAAAAAAAATAATAATAAAATGGAAGTTTGGTCACTGAAACCAAGAAAACACTAAGAAAATTCATATCCAGGCGTGAAGTTGACTTTGGTTGGACATCTCGAGCCAGGAGTAGCAGTTCTGCTGTTGGTCAACCTTGTGTAAACGACAAAAAAAAAAAAAAAAACTTGACACTGAATCAAGCTTGTGCTGTGGTAGGTAGGTAGTGAGGAGGCAAGATGTGGATTAGTGGTTGGAGAGACTGTCCTGTAACTAGAAGGTCACATACTCAATCCCCGAAAAAAAACAACAAAAAAAACAGCCACTGTCGTGTCATCGAGTTCTCTCCCGCTGCGTGTTCCTGGATCAGAGCCTCAGTCAAATACCAAAAACATTAATGTAGTCTGGTCCATTATGACATCACTCTCTTGTCATTTTGATATTGCAGGGTGATTTCAATCATTAGGTCCATGATTATTGGAATGTCAGCCTGACGTTGATCCAGCGGAGCCAAAAAGGTAATCAGGCCCACGGTGACATCACTGTTAACATTCCTCATTTGTCCATCAGTGATGTTATTCTCTCCTCTTCCAGGTCCATTGTGTAATCCTTTTTTTTTTCTTTTTTTTTTAATATAATGATGTTAGTACATCAGTTTAAGACTGCATGGTGGTATCCTTTAGGACACACTGGTCAAACATTGTGAAATGTCAGTTTGACTTTGCGTCGACAGCAGCAGCAGAACCGTGTTTAGGACATACTGGAGCAGCGCACTGATGGTGAACCCATCTGGGTCAGCACCTTATCCAACCACTGGAGGGGGCCGTTGAGATGCAGCTCAATCCAACAAGGGGTGCTGGTTACTGTCTGACGTCTAGAGGGATAAAATACAGCATGTGAGTAAAGACAGACTTCCTACTAGTTCTGTTCCTTCCAGCTGAGTCTAGAAGGTGTATGGCACGTGACATGTAGGTTTTTCACAGATTGCAGTAATTAAGTATTGTTAAATGTATGAGTAGCAGTGGAGCATTTTTATTAAAGTGTAATACAACAAATAAATACAAAGTGAATGGGAGTTCACATTTCCCAGGTCTGAGCAGATGATCAAATACAGCTGACTTCTCTGTGGCCCAGCCAAGCTTGGCCTGGGTTCCACAGACAGCGGGGACACTGATTGTTAACCACACAGGCTACAAGGGGGCTTAACCCTGTCCAATGAGGACAAGCCAAAACACCCCCACAAACACTGCTGTCTGGCTCCTGGGAGGGTAAAACACAAAGCGGAGCCAGGAGCAGAACAGATGTTTGCTGGATGGCTGGTTGGACAGCCAGAGAGACAGAGAGATACAGACAAATGCCCTGTAATCTCTGACATTTTACAACAAAAGAGGAATACAATAGAGATTATACACATGCAGTGCAGATGGGAGAATGCACAAGCTCAAAAAAAAAACTATTCCCTTTTAAACACTTGTTTACAGTCACTCCCTAGATTTGTATGTATTGTAAAGATCCACCTGTATTAATTACAGTGTGTGGGGGAAGAGAAAAGAATCACATCCTCTTTAACTGGAATCTTATTTGCTAAAAGAAATGATGTAAGGATTTAGGATAAGGATTTACATCATCATCTACGCAAAGGAAGCGGTGACTCAAAAATCTGAGGATAAAACGCTGACAGAGCACTTCACTTACAGCCATCCAACTCATCATTTATACTGGTAAAAAACTGAAAATGACGTGCTTAGGGAGGGACACACCTGTACTCTGCTCCCCAGCCCTTGACGAAGCTCATCCTGATGGTGCACATCCTGGTCAGCTGGTAAACTGCCTCAAACCCCTGATTGACTGACTGGGCCAGCAGTGCAGCGAATTCCTGGTTGTTAAAAATCTTCAGATTACAACCTAAAAAAAAAAAATAAGATTAAAAAAAGGAGTGTTAGCTTCAGGGAAGCCATCACTATCACAAACACCAGTATAACCAGACACATTGGTTTGCATTTTGTAGCACCGTATGTTTATCTGTGAAGGTCTGTATCACTCTATCTCTGGCTATTTTATGAATGTGTGGAAGGTTGTCAAAAATAAAGTTAACCAATTACTGTAAAACAATGTGTGTTTTCAAATCCCTTTTCCAATTCTGTGAACATAACTTAAAAAGCACCAAACAAAGGCATTGTGAATCTTGAAGTGTGGGTGTATTGTATTGTATGTCGGTGATTATCTTCCACGCGGATGACAAGTCAGACCCGTGAATGTCTTCGAGATCCTTGTGTTTCCTTTCTGTATAAATCTGTGTCTCAGTAATGATACTCTTCACACTGCTCATTGGGCCAGGAATGAAATGTTCAAAGTCACATGGGTACAGATGAGTCAGTGTGTGGGGGTGAGAAGAAAAAAAGAAACTGTCACATTATGGAGGGCACCAGTGCTCTTCCTCAAGCTTTATTTTATCTATATCAGGTGAAGCAAAGTCATTTCTCACCATTCAGTCAGGAGTATTTTCATCATCAAGGTAAATCATTATACACCGACTGTCAGAGAGTTGTTGTTTGCTGGTACGGATTCTTATCCAAGCTGCCAGATAAAAATTTTACAAGGAGTTTCGATCCACTTCTTTTTAAGAGTATGAAAGTGGAACCCAGCAGACACATATGAAATATAGAATGCCCTATTTAAATGAAGGCAAAAAAAGGTCAACACTGCAAAAACATTCAGTTTATTAGATAAAACTAATGCAGTATGATACAACAGCACTGCAGTAAATCCTACCTTCATGTTCAGTTTTTATTTCATCTGTTTTAAAGAGGTGTTCATTTATTTTATGTTCATTTTGGAGGCTCTAGTTTGTGCTGCTGATGAACTGCAGTATGTAGAGGCATTTCTAATATTTTGTCCACCCTATTTATATGAATGAGGGAAGACTAAATATTATAAAAACCTCTGAAACAGATTTACTAAAAACTGAAGATTATAACCTTCATGAAGGTCAGATATTGCAGGGCTGATGTATCAAACTGCATTAGTGTTTGTCTAAGTGCACCTATTAACCCTGCATGTGAGTATACATCTATCTAAAAACAGGTTTTTTCCCCCCCAGTTGTTTTGCATTGATCTCATGAGGAAGAGATGGAATTCATGTGTTTAAACCTGGTGGTATTTTGCAGACTGTGGCAGGGTGCCAGCCGTATCGCTGGTTGCAGTTGGGACTCTGGACAAAAATGGCACTGTCACTGAGGCACTCGGCGAACACCTCCCCTCCGATGTAATATAACCTCACACCACGACCTGCAGAGTGTGGAACAGGAAGAAATGGAAAGATTAAGGGACAGAAGACATAAATCATGAAGAAGGCCTGTGGCTAGAGAGAGTACACGCACAATTCTTTTCAATTATATTATTTATACTGTGTTTTCAGCAGTATGTCCATTTTAAAATTTAAATTGAAAACCTCCTGATGTGAAAACTGTACTTTTCACTGGCTTGACATCTCAGAGCTTTGATCTTTAATGATCATAATCTCCAAAACTTCCATCACAGTGTAAAGAATTGTGTGTGTGTGTGTGTGTACCTATATGTCTCCTTGTCATTTCAACAGTTGCGTTCCTGTTAACATTGCTGAGAAGCCCTAGACAGAAGCGTTCGGAGTTGGAGGGGTCAGTAAATCCATCCACAGTCAGAGATGGCTGTGAGGCGTGGAACGTCTCTCCCACTCGCTGGTTTAGCTCGTAGTAGGCTATAGAGCACCAGAAAGCTGGTTCACTGTAGGTAACCGGTTGAAGGTCTGAAAAGAAAAAAAAACAAAAAAAAGTATAAGATAAAAATGAAATCGAAAACTCTCTAAATGTTCTTTTGGAATCCTTGTTTTCAAATTATTTTATTTTTTCCAATAGCTTTTCTAGACCTTAATTTCTGGCCTGAATTTTAAGATTTCAGTTAATTCTCATTAAGAAAAATTATAATGTAACTTGAACCAAAGCTCAATACTACACCTGATTATAAAATCCAAGTATTTAGACTTAATAAGTATTTTCTCCACTATTACAACTAGCTTGAGTCAACAATTAATCACATTCCTGCACATTTTCAAAACTTCCAAACCTTATACAGTAACTTCCAATATAATGGAGAGAAAAATATCTTACCCAGGCCGTGACTGACAGGTGACAAGGTGTTTGGTGACAGTTCTGCTGGTGAGCCTGTCAGAAAAAACGCACAAAATACGAATAAGGAACAGACATAACATAGTACACCTTCTTATACTCTGTATTATACTCAATGTATAAATGAATGAATGCTACGGTTAATATTACACAGAACTGATTGTATATGTTCAACTCTACAATGAAGTGTGTCAGCACAAAAAAAAATCCTTTGAGTATTATTTAAAGAAGTACAGTTGAAACCGATCCTTGGACCCTTACGGTGCCTCTTTTCTAAACCAGTGAGATTAACAGAAGCAAGATCACTAGCACAACACTAAACTAGTCTACCTGATTCCATACTTTGATTCATCTGTTGGTCGCTGGTCTCTCCATCTTCACTGATGTAGCCAGGTGGAGGAGTCTCTGTCAAAACAACACAACCACCAGAAAAATGCAGTGAGAATACACTTCAAAACAATACACTGCTGCACATAATGAGAGACAAGTGAGGTCTTTGTGTGCTCTTGTAAGTCAACATGTGGTTATGTGTGTATGACCGCATGCACAGTGGAAACAGACCACCTGGTAAACCTCAGGTTGTGTACTCAATAGTACAGTAATAAGTAACATTAAGCAGTCATCCTGTTCAGTTCAGTTAGGTATTTTTACCTTTAATTAATTATATAATATATAAATAAGTCACACTACACTACAGCCAGTGTGAGAGGTGAATGTACAGGACTTCTGATATGAAAAGAAGTTTCCCGTCCTGCATACAGACCTGGTATATAGTTATTAGGAGGATCTATGCCAGCAGGGAAATTTGTGTTCTCAGGAATGGAGTTTGTGAAGTCATCTAGAGGTGGAAGCTCCGTCAGAATCTCTGTGTGGCGTGGCACCAACACCGGAGGCAGAACTGGAGAGAAAAAGGAAACGTCACTGAAGGAAAATATGATTTACTATTAAAAAAATCAAAACAGGTAATTAAATGTACCTTTTTCTAAGCTGGTCTGCTCTTTCAACAACATTCTGCTTTTTTTTTTACACACAGAAAAATGAACACATCTCGACTGGTTTCCATTACACAAACTGGTAAAACTACAAGTAATAATGAAACTACCACTAATTGGAGTTGCCGTGATAACTTGGATTTTGGAAATTGTTAGAGGGCAGCTTGAAGATCAAATCTACTCTGAGCAAAAAGAGACACACACACACACACTAAGTTCTTAAGGATCATTACCTGGTGTCTCCACTCTCTGGTAATGGTAAGGATTGACACACACTTCATCCTTCTTAAGGTTGAAGGCGTACTGGCAGGTTTCAATGGCCCTCAGCTCATGGTGGCTGTGAAGGTCGGGCCATCTCCACAGGCGACAGTAGATGACGTGTGGCAGGCCCTTACGGTGAGACACCTGAAGACGCCCGTCCAGTGATCTGAGAGGGTTAGGGGGAGGAGAGGATGGCTAACAGTTCAGTGATGTGTCCAAGTCAAGTTGACAGGAGGTTATCAACTGCATGGATACTTAAAAGTTTGTGTTTTATTAAGTTTCTGGTTAGGTGTCTGCAAAGCTACAATACAATACAAAACAAACAGGAATAAACAAGAAAGGCCACCAACTCGCTAAACCAATGGGGTGCAAGGCGCTGATGGCATTTTATTGCATAACCTTGTTTCAGCACAGTTGCAAAAAGCCACTGCACAGTCAGAATGACTTCTGAAACTACTGCTTTGAAACTAGAACCTTGCAAAAAACAAAAACACATTTATCTTTTTTCTAAATCGAGTCTATAATTGACTAACCTCGTTTTACAGCGAAAACAAATCTTTATCATAGATGATGACAAAGCATCCCTGTGCAAATCTTGATTAGGCTCATTTTTATTTGTGTATTTTGAGGTGTAATCAATACTACAATTTAATCTCATAGCGTAGACAGTGAACATCACTCATATTATGTAATTAATGTAATGGATTTTTGCCTATTGCAACTCCTAACTGCTGAATTCACTTATTATTTACACATTTTAATGAAATACAGCTTAATTATTTCCTTATTGCCTATATTATATATGATTATACTACTGGCTTAAGGCTGAATTTTTAATCACAATTATATTACACAGTCTAAAAGTCTTCCAAAGATCTTAAAAAAAATAAACAGAAATGATCAGAAAAGCCAGTGTGTAGGGAAATTGTATAATGTTGTGTGGTTACAGAAAGACACATGAAAATAAAAGCAACATGTGAATTTTACCGTCTCTACTGCGTAACCTTTGCTGCAATGAAGAAATGGACAATAATTGTTTACTCTTTGTGTGTTTGTGTACATGCGAGTGTATTCACCTGCTGTGGTCAGGGTATCCATACATGCCTGCAGAGTCCCACTGCTCTATCGTGTGGCCTGAGCCTAGACCCCACAGATCTGAGCAATTGCTACAGACACACAAACACACACGCACGCATACACACACACACACACACACGATATGCACACACAAACACACGAGACAAGTGCAAAAAAAAAAAAAAGGATAAAAATAAAAGCGAACAGATGGTAAACTTGAGGTGTTTCATTCAAAATCAGGATGTAATCACAAACGTATACAGTTGGTCTCTTATTGGCGCGAAGGAAGAAAGGAAATGAAAAGATTTCCCCCTCATTGCACTCTACAATAAGAGAGGCCAACTGGATGACAGGTGATCATGTGACAAATCCAAATAGTACAGATAGTGATTTGGTGCAATCAAGTGATGCAGGAGGCTGCTACTTTTAGATGGTAAGAGATAAGACTCATAGAAAGTAGCAGGTTATTGATAATCATTTAAATTAGTTTGATCAGTTTATATTAGTTAGACCATTCTGGTAACATGGGGGGGCGGGGAGGGGGCGCTTTAAGGGTAAATAGCCTCCTGCCATACCTGATCGCACACAATATCTAAACGACATACATACATGTGATTCACAATATCTGCATATTGTTTTTAAGACATGAGGAGACGTGCGATGTATATAGCCACACACAAGAATCACACTTCCTAAATCACACAGGAAATATATGCATGTACAGAAAAGATGATATGTGAATGGGGAAATAAAAGACATTCTATAAACCACACAAAATGTGTCAAGACATGACCACAGAAAAAACTGATACGACACAAATGTGTGTATAGTGTGTGTGAATGACTGAGGGGGGGGGGAACTCCAACACACACACCCCCACTGTCGCTACCTTGTTCTATAAAAATTCTTCATGATTTGTCTGAGAGGAAGATTCCGCTGTCTGATGAGAGCAAAGTAAATTGCCAGACCTGTCTCTACAAGACCTGCTATCTCGACACTTATCAGCCTACTCTAAGAGTTCTACAACTACGAGCCCTGTGTATACTATCTCCAGACACCGTTAATGTTTTGCCTTCTTCCTTTCTCACTTAAAAAGGTCACCAGTACCAGTCCCCGCAGTGTGTCTGACTTTCGATCCTCATCTACTCGCCTGTAAGTCAACTCTGGATGAAAGCTAAACGGTGACAATCTTCAGTTAAAGTGGTGGCAATTATCAAGGGGGGTGCAACATTAATAAATGATAGAAACTGGAAAAAAAAAAAAGAGTAGAGCAAAACAGACATGAAAAAGGAACCACCTTTTGTATGCAGCAAAAACAAACAATGAAGCCTTTATCTCTTTCTGAGGTCATCCAGATTTCCGTCACCTCTTGAAAAGCCACCCGTGCTTGCTATCTATAGACACAGCTGAGCTTTTGCTGCACTCTTCCTCTGTCACATTTCCTACCTCTACTCAAACAGACATCTACAAAGCCCGACACCTGCTATCTCCTGACAATCCCCAAGACATCCTTCTGACAACCTCCGCTACCACCACCACCAAAAAAAAAAAAAAAGAAGCTTTTCTTTATCAACCTTACTTCTCTGTGTTCAAAGGGAAGTGAGCTGTGCATCAAAGGGCTGGAATGCTATCTGCCAGTGCTGTCAAGAAGTACATGCGGACCTTTTGATTCCAGGGCCAGGGTTGCCTGTAACATGTAGCTATCTCAACCAAACCACCATCAGTGTGTGAAAAATTGCGGTACTGAAAAACAAGATTCTCTAGACACTTTCCCTTTGAACTCATTAATTCCGTGTCAAAAATGTTTCCAACTTTTTTCATCTTGACTAACTCACTAGTTCCACTCAGTTTAGTCTGAACCCTGAAATCCTGTAAATAAGAAAATAAAGACACTAGACTGAGGACAGCATCAGTATTCAAGCAAACAAGAACCACCGTCACCTTATCAGCAACACTAAAGAAGCTATCTAGCCCACATTCCTCAGGGTGAAGAAACAGAAAGAGGTCTGGCATCAGACACTTTCACACGGCTTTACTACTGTTCAGCACACAGTGTATGTATATGTATATGTATATATATATATATATACATATATATATATATATATATATATATATATATATATATATATATATATATATGTATATATATATATATATACATATACATATATATATATATATGTATATATATATATATATATACATATACATATATATATATATATACATATATATATACATATATATATATATATACATATATATACACATATATATATATATACATATATATATACACATATATATATATATATATATATATATATATATATATATATATATATATATATATATATATATATATATATATATATATATATATATATATATATATATATATATGCTACAATACAAATGTCATCTTAGATACATACTTCCTGTACGTTAACTGCTTCATACTTTATTTAGAGAGCTTCATAGCACTCACATGTACTGGGAGTTACCAGCATAATAATCTACTGTGAGTTGAGTTGCTCCACTGAACTGCTGTGACCTGAGCTAGCACTGATGCCCTCACTGGTTGAACTCCTTCACTGTAAAGATATATTATGTAGCATGCCGATGCTTGGTGAGAAATCCACACAGTATGCATTAAGTCTGTAATGTGATTACATCTGTCTGACCTGAGACAATGACCCGAACAGAGTGCATTACTGAGAAAGTATTCACCCACCACAAACATCCCCTTCAGATAGTCCTAAAAATACACAAGCAGTACATTAACGTCACCTCAGCTGACCTCTCCATATTTATTTCTTATATTATCTTGCCACTCTGCTGGCTTCCCTCCTGATTCATATTGCCTGTGTAAAGAAAATTAGTTTAACGCAAAGCTGTAGGAGCAGATAAATGATCGGACCGGGGTCGCATCGTAATACCGGGTGTGTAAATTAAGTCTTGATTCCCATGTTTGTTCCTGTCTTCCTACTGAGGAAGCGCGGCGGTGTGGTGATCAGGAGCAGCATCCTGCTGTGAAAGATCATCATTTTAAAATCCAGCTGCCCTGCTGAAGTGTCCTTGACCAAGACACTAAATCCCCCATCGGCTTCTGCTGAGCTGATTTGTGGCCAGTATAAGTGAGGCATAAGAAAAGGCCATTTCTCTGCAAGGACGAATTAGGTTATTGATATTCTATAATTTAAGGAAACTAAAAGACACAGAGAGAGAGAGAGAAAAAGAGAGAGAGAGAGAAAGAAAGAACGAGAGAAAGAGAGGATAGATTACATAGAAAATTTGAGAAGGGAAGCTCATAAAATCTTCACAAAGCAGCCTAGTTATCTCCCCTTTCTGCTGATCCTCAGTGGATTGATTGACGTTAATCACATGCTTCTCATGGGGCTCCCCTGACTTTGCCACTTTTTTGTCATGATAAGGTTACACCTGGTCTGGTGACTTGGCTCGTGTACCTAATCATGCGACACAGGAGAAATCTATACTGCGAGACACATGACCTGTACCTTTCAGGCTCAGTTCAAAAGTTAACTCGTATACTCAAACTGAGCGTATTTCTCAAAGTTCAAGTTTCACTTTTCTTGATGTGACAAAGATGAAGATCTAATGTATTTTGCCGTCGAGATGTTTTCAGAATGTACAGATATAGAAATGTATGCACATCTTCTTCCATTGTGGTTTTGCTACTTTTCTAGCACCTTTGCAAGGACTCTGAGATGATAGGAAGATACTCTTCACAGATCTCTTATCATACAGACACATCAAGCACAGCTGTGCAGCGCTAGTCTTCTTTACTTCTCTTCTTTCTATTGTTTTAGATTGCTCTAGATATTTTTTTTAAATATACTGCACAACCTCTTCGATCATCATATAACATATACATTATAAAGCCATCAGTCATATTGCCTTGTCTCCATTCCTGTTTTTTTTTTATTATTAAAATCTATATCTGCCTAATAAATGCAAGCTTTCATGTTCTTTGTAGACTTTATCTCCAGGTAGATGTTGACCAATAGATCTTCAGAGCACCAACTACTTCGTTAAGAGAACTGCCCAAGGCTCAGTTCTGATCCAAACACTTCAATTAGTCTTTCATGCTGTCGTCGGTAGTTACACAAATGTGTGCCATCAGAAGTTATATTCTGTGTTTTGCCTTGAAGCAGAAGATGCTTATTTCCCCATAAAACATTTTTTAAATTAGTATTTGCAAAAACATATTCACCCATGACATGAGTACCTTTATATGAAAACAGGTTCTAGACATATAGTCTCTCAGGTTTAATTTATTTGATTCAGTTCCTCTAGTCTCGTTCTAATTAGTATTTCCTAACACGCCATATCAACCTGTCTAATCAGTGTAATGGGATGGTTCAGCAGTTTGTTAGTGCATAAGACCCTAACAAAGCTGAACACAGCGTCAATGCACAGCTGGGTATTCTGTTAGGAATTCTGACAACGGAAGTTGAGACAAGAAAAAAACAAGAAAAACTTTGGTTAGCATCATGTGTTGGGTGGCTATTTCCTCCAATCAGGTTTCACTTCTGCTGCGTTGCTAACCTATGGCACATCAGAATAAGGAAGTGGGCTTTCAGTTGCACAACAGAGACTTTTCTTTTGCACCCCTGTGGGTGCCCGTCATCCTCCTTCTTACTTTCATGTGTGTTGACACACTCCATTGTGCTGATCTGTATTGGTGGTATTGTGGTATACCAGTGCAAAGGGGCTGTGGATGTGTGTTTGTATGAATATGAGCACGACTCCAAGTTAACGTGTTAGTGCTAGTTTTGATTTTAATAGTCAGTTCAGTTTCTGATTTTTCAGACATTTTATAGACTGAACAATTAGTCAAAAAAGAACTGACAGATTCATATAAATTGTGTTTCTGTGTGTATGTTTAAAACATGCTAAAGTACATGCGTGTGTGTGTGTGTGTTATGTCCAGGTGTTACACCTATTTATGTTGGCACACATTGCTATTCCCTGTGGCAATGGTTTTGCGTGTGTTTGTGTGTGCAAGTACATAGAGGACAGACAAATACAGGATGTGTGTGTGTGTGTGTGTGTGTGTGTGTGTGTGGGGGGGGGGGGGGGGGGGGGGGGGTGTCCTCATCTCACCTGGGTATGGTGACACACTTTGTCTTGCTGTTCTGCGTGCTGATGGCTTTCTCCAGCTCATCCAGCTGCCCCGTCTTCTTCAACTTCTTCACCAGGCTCTTCACAGCTTTTTCGCACCATTTCTCCTCCTGTCCTCCTCCGTTCTGCTCCCCTACTCCTCCTATTCCTCCTCCTGCTCCTCCACTCCCTGCTGGAGTCTTCTTCCATCCCAAGAGGCGTTTCACTACCGGGGGAGTGAAGGGAAGGATGGAAGACATGGTGGCTTGTGTATTTGTGTGTTTTTGTGGTACTAAGTTGTGTTTTGACACCCCTCTTAATCTGATGTGAAGACAAAGAGGGAGGGGGGTGGGGGGGAAGATGGAGGGGTTAACAGGTGATATGGGTGTTGCGATGTACGTCTGAATTCCTATATGTATGTATTTGTGAGTAACATCTAGTCAGAACTAAGGCATTGGTCTTGAGGGGACCTGGGGGTGAAAAAACAGATGGAAAGCACAAAATGTAGGGAGCAGAGAGGAGCACATCCAAAGAAACCTAAGCAAGAGAGGGGAGAAAAGAGACAGCACACATCAACGCCTGTGAACACAAAGACAGTAAAGAAGTGTGCATATAACGTTTTCTTCTTTCTTCATTATGCCCACACATTCAGATTCGTGAACATTTTTTTTTTTGCCCAGAGCTATGACTATCATATTGATCTCAACCCCCTGCTGCTAACTCTCCCACCACATATATTACAGCATGTCACTCAGGCACACTGGCAATCATGGCACTAAGCTGTTTAAATGTCACAATTGCTAGCCAATGATGAATGAATAAAGCTCTGTTTTTTTCCTGCATATTTCTGAAAGCTTTAGTGATGGTTAGAGGAAGCAGGAGTATCATTTTTATAAAAACTTTCACTTGAGGCAACAGGGTGACACACGTCATATCATATCAGCCTATATTTAACTAGCATTTCAGTATTTTTGAGTATTGGATCACGAGTCATGTACTTAAAACTTATATATTTGCATGATTATTGATTTTACTCCAAATGATGGAGGGTGTGCATGATCCTGTGCAGCTATACAGTTTCTTTTCTTTACTAGGTCAACCTTTGAAACCTTTTCCAACTTTTTCCACTAAGAAGAGACAAATTTATGTCTGAGGTGGCAAATCAATGCCAACATCTATACTGATCATATGCTAATCATACCTACCCTATTAATGAAAACAGTATTAACCCTCTTTTTTTTGGGAGCAGGCTCTTCAAGCCTCATCAGATTAAACTCCCTGTCCCATTCACACAAACGTTTTAGTTTCGCAGGTTCTTCCTCAACCAAAAAAGTTGTTTTCTATCACCTATTTTGGCAGGTAATTTTTTTTTATTCATAGCATCTGACAGGAAACAGAGCTGAGAACAGACAGTGAAATGTGGCCACAACATACACTTAACAATTCGTTCTGGGCGTTGACATGAGCATGCGTAACCGTATCCTATATTATAGCTCTCATTTTATCACCAAGATCAATTTCCCAGCCTGATGAGAAAACACAAACATTCAGACAGAGGGGGAAAAAAATCAGGATGGACCTACAGAGAATACTCAAATTGCATTAATAAATCTAATTTGAAAACATATCTGTTTCCCCTGGACCCAGTCCTCTCAAAACAAAAAAAAGCATTTTACTGTGTGTAGATTAGTGCCGCATATTCTTGATCAATGAGACTTAAATAAATACAGATAGAACTGCCCGGCGGTGCAGTTTTCTCAACTCTGCTGCCAGAGAGGAAGGGATAAACTGTCCTCGGCATGTTACTCTGAAAGTCCAAGCTCCTTCTAAGAATTAATTTCACAGGCTTAACCCTTGGACTGCTTAGTGCAGGAGTCTGAATGGCATTCAGAACAAGTCAGACCATTCTTGAAAATAATTAACTACAGTCTTAGTACCTGCAGCTGCTTGATTTATCCAAATATTCAAGCATGCTATCCATTAGGGAGAAGGTTTTGATGCCAGCATAATAGACAGGGGCTGGGAAACAATAACGTACAAGTACAATACTGCAGGTTGGTCAATACCTCAAGTGGGCTCCTTGCAAGTAGAGCATCAGTCATAAGTAAGCAGTTCAATTTAGGACTGTGGTTATCCCTTTTGCTAAAGGTGGATACACAGAGGAGATGGGGGGATGAAAAGAAAAACATTTGCTGTGTAAGCTTTTCACATTGTAAAGAAAGTCTTAATGTAAAAGGAACAAAAAGCACAAAACGTGCTGATATGGCTACATTGCATATATGTCTACTCGAAATGCTAACCATGGTTATCAGGGCCTTGTGGACAAAATAAGCAACGTTATTTTGTCTGGAAACCTCTCGTCTTTTTTGTGTGTATGTGAGAGGGAGAGAGGGAGAGAGAGAGAGAAACTGTCTGTTTTGGGTTACTACTTCTTCTCCGCAACCGTACACAACACGGTTTGAAGAATAAGCTAACGTTAACGCTACTAACGGCGATTCAGACAACACAGCCAGTGGATGTAGACTTTGACAAAGCACTACAAAAAACCGACTTGATTTCACTGGTGGATGTCAGTTGCTTTGGTGTATAGATACAGTGAAAATAGTCAGGTTTCTTTTGTCTCGGATTGACTGTAGCCCCCCTCTCCTCTCTGCCTTCTCCTCCCCTCGCCTCCAAAAAAAGAAAAAAAAATATTTATTAAAAAAAAAAAAAAAAAAAAAAAAAAAAAGAGTCCGAAAAAAAATCCGCTAGCAAGCTTGCTACTTTGTGTCACAGACAAATAAACAGGTCTGTTTGCATGTTTTTGTCGCTTACAAATCATTGTTTAAAACACACTTACCCGCCGAGGAGGTGGAAAGGACGCTCAACCGTGAACGGTCACTCAGGTAGCTGTCAGAAAAGCCTGCTTGTTCATTTTAAATTTACCCGGAGAGACTTTAAACTGTATTTTTCACCTCCGAGCCGCCGGGATGATGGCCCCTCATTCAAAGCTCAACCAAACGTGTATCGCTTCACGCAAAAACATAAACGGCAGCCGTACCGCCACTATGCCCCGCCCTCTCTCTCTTCCTATTGGCTTACATTCCGGGGTTCAGCCGATAACCTGTTGGACCAGGCGTGTTTACTATTGGCTGGAGGCCGTGTCCGTCACATGTTGGTAAGTACGAAGGTATGTCGGTGATGTTTGTCAGTGGATACCTTGATTGTCCTTTTACAATTGCATGATAGCTACTGTAGCTTGTCAATGAAATAGAAAATGATAAAATAGAAAAGAAGTAACCTTAATTTGATTAACAACAATTTTTTGCAATGCTTCCCTTTTCAAAACTGACACAATCTATGGTTTAACACCACACACATTTGTATGATGAGCAAAATTTGTCTAACTATGCTGATGCTGACAAATTAGGAGAGGTCACCATGAACTCTATAAGTCAATACCAACCCTTCATTTTTCTTAAATGTTTTAAAGACTTTATTTTTTTTAAATTATTTAATCACATATTCATTCATTCATTCAAGAATCCATGGAAATATGCAAAAGTACACTGAAGCCTTCCTAATAAAGTGCAAAGCAGTATCATGAATTGTTAGGTTTCCTAGTACTTTCTCATGTTTGTGTATTTGTGAAATATTAAACTGCTAATCACCTGAGAGGCTAAATGAGCATGATGCTTTCAAGTCAACCTTTCATAGGTCATTTGGCTACATCATGCAAATAAAACTACACACCTGCAGCACCTCCATGCAAATCAAAGTCTCTCCCTTTGGAGAAATCACTGCCTGATGAAGCTTCTTTCCAAGCTTCAATCAGTTCATGTCAGCAGCAGGTAGTAGGCCTACACCAATCCTGTGAGTATTTACTTCATCACTCACTGACGAGCCAAAAGGAGCGAATGCTCTGTGTGCGCACACGTCTTCCTCACCTGAGACCTGTTGCTCAGCTGCGGGTTTACTGCATTATGCGGATGCTGGTTTTAGATGTAAAGGATACTTCTCTTTATCACCCATCGTTATGGACAAAAATGAGGAGCTACAGACCTGTCATGTTATAACCAGCGTATAACCAAGCCGGATGAGAAAACTAAAACAAAGGATTTACACTACAAGTTGCTGTGTATTTGATCTCAGTCGGCTTTACCAACTGGAAACATTCACCTACTTGTAAGTATTTTTTTTGCTTTGTCTTCCATTTGTTGCCTAAATTAGTAAGGGGCTAGAAAACAGTTGTAAAAATGTCTGACTGTCTGTAGACTTTAAGAGAGGCTATACAGACAATATGTTGGAAACTTTAGGTTGTCATCCAACTGTAGCAATACTTTTGTAAACACTATTATAAGGTTTTTAAGAAAAAAAGAAAATAAATTAGAAATACATAGGTTAAAGAAGGACAAGTGAAGTCCAAATTGTTATTTAATTGTTGTCAAAGTTGTGTTTACTCAACTTTTAAGGTCTAAGTCAAGAGGAAAGTGAGATTTTATCTAATTTATTGCATAATACATGTTCCACACTGTGTTTACAGGGGCTGTGTGCCTACCGGCAGGTAGGTACAGGATGATGCTCTGAGTGTGAAGACAAGAACAGATAATAAATCTCAGCGGACCATCACCAAGGAGACAGAAACTCCAGAGGGTTGCCTGCAGTGTCAGCTATAAAAATCTCATAGGTAAAGCCATACCACTGCAGTGGAGTTCAGTCAGGGAGGAGGGTTATTTAAATATTTTCTCTGTTATGATTATTTTAAAATATCTTAAATGTGTTTTATTATGTGTATGAAAGAGTTTGTCTGATTTGTACACCACAGGCAATGGGTAAATGCTGCAAATGCAAGGGGAGACTGCTGTGCATGTGCCTGCTGCCCTGTATGATGACCGGCCACCTTCTGATTTATATAATGGTGTCCATATTTGTCACCATGTCTTACACTCCTCCAAAAATAATCATCCACTATATTGCTCCGGGGATTTCTGCGAATTCTGGGGCTTTGGCCTCCCACCCCCTCAGCCCTTTCTGGAACCTTCGTTTGGAGGACAGCGCACTATGGAATCAGCTGCAGCACGCTTGGGACCGTCAGTACAATCCAATACTACGGGGAAATGCAACTGGGATTTTGAGGAAGCCAAAGGTTAAGCTTTTATCACAAATCGAGGATGAATGCCTTTCTGACTGCATGTCGCACATGTGTTCAGTCCCTCGTCTGCACGATCTCAACAGCTTGCCAGAACAAATGAGGGCATTTATCAGGTCAATGCACTGCAGGGAGTATCCCCTCCTTATCAACCAGCCTGCTATGTGTAGGAGGAACAACAGTAGTTTTGGTCTCGACTCTCCCATGCTCCTCATGGCCATCAAATCTCAAGTGGGGAACTTTGAAAATAGGCAGGCCATCCGAGAAACATGGGGGCACAGTGGTCTGGTGAGGGGGGAGTCAAATAAGAAAGGTGGATTAGTACGCACTGTGTTTCTCCTTGGAAGGCAGGACTCAAGTACAGGTCCTCATCCAGACCTCAAAAATCTCCTGGAGCTTGAGAACCAGAAATATGGGGATATCCTACAGTGGGATTTCAGAGACACTTTCTTTAACCTGACCCTAAAGGACTTGCTGTTCTGGCACTGGCTCCAACAACACTGCCCCACTGCCATCTTTGTGTTCAAAGGGGATGATGATGTCTTTGTTCGAACAGGCGCCCTTCTGGATTACCTGCACAAACAGTGGGAGGAGCACAACCTGTGGAGAGCCTATACAAATGAAACTGGTATGGATTTGTTTGTGGGGGATGTAATTAATAACGCAATGCCAAACCGTGAGCCATCCACTAAATACTACATACCAGAAAGTTTCTATAAAGGTGTGTACCCACCGTACGCTGGTGGAGGAGGGGTGGTGTATTCTGGCTCACTTGCATTGCGATTGAAAGAGGTGTCTGACAGGGTGCGCCTTTTCCCGATAGACGACGTGTATCTGGGCATGTGTCTGCACAGACTCGGGCTCTCACCAAGCCACCACCCAGGATTTTTAACATTTGATCTCCCAGAGACAGAGAAGGGGAATCCCTGTGCTTATAGATCTGTTCTGCTCGTTCACAGACGGAGTCCCAAGGAGATGCTGACGCTGTGGAGGCAGCTCCAGAATCTGCCTGGTCAATGCTGAGGCTCATTTGCCTGCCAAATAGGATTCATTGAGTACAGAATGAATGCTGCCGCCACACTCATTTGAAAAATGTACAGACTTTGACTGCATCTTCATGGCAGGCAGGTGGTACCCTCTAAAGGTCACATGCAATGTACCTTTCCTCTGAAGAGTAAAACTGAGGAGGCAACTGATCTACCTCAAGGGGTACCTGTATTACGAGGGCATTACTCAATAAGGCCACATACTTGTTTTTTTTTAATCAATAAATGCATGTATTTGTACCCTTTGTACCTTATGCATAAAATATAATACCATCTATATGAGTTCATAATATTTGGAGATAATATGTCAGATATCTTTGCGCCAAGTTCGCTCGTGAACATGAATAAATCTGTTTGTTTGTTTCTTCATTTTGCTTTGCCCTGCTGTTTCCTTTAAGTCAGCTGTGCCAGCTAATGTGACATTTTAATGTGTCTCACATCCACTCTGCCCAATATTTAAAATAAATGCAACTTTTGTGACTTATTTTGTAACTTCAGTGATAATTTATAGTGACACTTGACATTGATTGTGGTTATGATTTAGGCAGGGAAGATGTAATGTTCAGAAAAATGATTTTTGAATGTTCTTGTGCTGACAGTTCAAGTTAATTGATGTTGAACATGGAACAATATGTTGGAGATATATATATTTTAAAAAATGGTTCTCAGAAATTATGCATTGCATTAGTGTTTTTCCTTCACCATCTGAACTGGAAGTCCACAGTGATTGATTTTTCTGTTTTCTGTAATGGATGTGCAGTAATCGGAAATGGAAATAACCAGGAAAGCTATTTCTTGTTTTCCTAAAGGATTCCAACAAAAAATGTATCATGTTCAAGGATAAATAAATGTTTGTCTCTCAAACATAGTTGTATTGATTGTTATTATGCATTTATTTATTTTGTTTATGGCATTATAATCAATTCTATTTTGGTTGCAATTATAAAATGAAGAGGAAATAAGATCTAACCATATCTTTGAAAAGGCAGATACGGAGTCAAAATGAAGGTAAAGCATCATGTGGCTCATGAGTCACCAGCCTTGCACACACAACAGAGTGAACAATATTTAACAGTGAAAGCATTTATTATCTGTACACTAATGAAATCCACAGTCGTGTATGTGTATACATTAAAGAGATACTGGACAGTGTTTGATACTCCCCTTTAGTCTTGATCCTGTAGAAGTGCACTGGTTTGCATGTGGGCGTTAAGACATGATGTGATTTTCTATCTTTATCATTTTTCTGTTTTTTCTACGTGTTATGAAGAGAACTGTGTAGTTTTGGAGAGCAAATTTAGTTTTTTGAAATTGTAGTTTTGTACCCAATATCAAGGCAAAGATTAGTATATATATATATACGACATTCACCACAACAACAAAAAAAATGGAAGTAAAATTGTTTTCTGTCTCTCTTTGCCAGACAAAATTACATGGCAAAATTTACCTTCATTTGCCATTCTGGAAGACAAAGAGGAGGACATTGGAAATGAGACCCCCAGAGATGGACTCCTCTCGGGAGAATAAAAGCTATTGCAGAACAACATCAACAAAAAGAGAGCACAATAGGCATCTCTTTTTTCCACAGTGAACAATTGTAAAACAGTAAATTATGGATAAAAGAGTAATTCTTATTACAAATTAATTACAATCCAGTTTACTAATGTTTAGAAACCTGGGTGCTTCTTTTCTCTTTACTGTACTAAAGTATTTTCTTGTCTGGTCTCCACCATTGATTTTGATACTAATGGGCAGCCAGTGGCTTCAGAGTAATGTAGTTGCAGAAGAAGATAAAATCAATCTGAAGGCTTTAAGAGGAAGATTATGTAGCTGCTGAGCACTAATGAGGAAGTGGAGAAATGGAGGCATGGTGAACCATATTTTGATGCAATTGTACATTTACTTACGGACTACTTACCAAAGATGCTCTTAACAGTATGTAACACTGCCTCTAGTAGTAGTTGTAGTGTTCTTTTCTTTTTTTCCCTGGGAAAACTTGACAAATAAAACCAAAACAAGTGCATAGCTAGATTATGTGATTACTGCAATTTGGGTATACGCCCACTATTCTAATGACATGACTTTCAGTGCCATCTAGTGTTAAACTCTTGCAAATGCACGAATGTTCCTGAAAACACAAGAACGATCCAATGACGTCAGCACTCCTGAGTGAAAGCTCCACCCAGCGGAGAGGTGTGGTAATGACAGGAAAGTTCCTGAAGACTCTGGACCTCCTTCAGTCAGAATATAAAAGCTGAGACAGTCTCACTGCTGAGACAGAAAGCAACATAACCAACACAGAAGACAACAGACACTTTAACAGTGTTTCATCTCACAAGAAGGAGACTAATCTCTAAACACACACTGAAGATGATGTGCTCTCATGGATTTCAGTCTGCCCTCAGTCCATTCATGGACTTCTACTGGCCTGTACGCAGTCTGTGGCCAGAGGTCAAACCTCTGCTCTACCAGCAGGATCTACTGCAGAGAAACCTACAGGAGCTGTGCAGCAGCCTGGAGCTGATGGACAAACTTCAACACGAGATCCTGGAGGAGACAGAGCCTTCACAAACCAGTGAGGCCATGCAACCAGTCTCCTACCAGCTGGAGAAAGAGGGAGAGCACTTTGGCCTGACCCTGGACACTCAAGGCTTTTCTCCAGAGGAGCTGTCTGTCAAGCAGTTGGGCAGCAAGCTGAGAGTCAGCGGGAAGACAGAGAAGAAGCAGGAGGACGAGAAAGGCTCCTACTCTTACAGACTCCAGGAGTTCAGACAGGAGTTTGATCTGCCTGAAGGACTGAACCCAGAATCCGTCACCTGCCACCTGGCTCCGGACGGGAAGCTCCACATCCAGGCAGCCAAAGCTCCGTGTGTTGAGGAGGCTGAGAGAGAGCTGACTATCAAGAGGAGCTCGGAGGAGAAACCACAGCAGAGTCTGAGTTCACAGCCAGAAGACAACAGCACAGAGACAGACAACAGCACACAGGACAAACCTGAGAACATGGACTGATTGATTGATATGATTTTTTTTAACAATGTATGTTAAATGTCATCTGGTCTATTTGTGGCCAATTTCTATCATAAATGTTTTATACCGATGAATGATGATGCTTTTCCATGTTTAATTTAGTATTATAAATAAATGTATTATACATTAAATAATTTGTATTTTTATTATGATCTCTTTAAAAATGTCTTTAACCACAAATACATTAAAATTGAAATAATAACATAATTTGAAATGACAGAAATTATTCTTTCTATTAAATGAACCTCAAACTGAAGACTTGAATGAGAATTTATTACTTTGAATTAAATGATCAAATACCTTCATTAAACCTTCACTCTCAGGATTTTTGTCTTACAGCAGCTGTGATCTATTAAGCATTAAAATATGCTTAATAGATGTTATTCTCCTGCTTGATAACAGATGTTATTCTCCTGCTTGAATCTTTAAAGGATAGATCATATTGTCTTTGCAGTCGGGAAAAATTATACAAAAGCAACATACTGTATATCAAACATATTTAAGTGTAGACTGAATGAATATATAGAGAAATTATACAGGAAAGAAAGATCACTATAGTGTATGAAAGTAAATGAGTGAAGCTGGGAGCAAAAATCAGTTTAAAGTAATTGATCAGACACTTTCATTAAGTTTTCTCTAACCAGACTGTGTGTCATTCACAATAGCCTTATTTTAACCCGCTGTTCCTCTGACACCTGAAATTTGACAGAATGGATGGAGCATATTATACAGCAACTGTGAACAGACATCTTCCTCATAAAGGGAGTGCATTTGAATATATTCATTGGGAGCCTCCCAATATAGACTTAGTTTATGTTTAATCTCAGTGTAATCTCTGTCTGGATGTGATGAAATTTGTTTCTCTCCTAAATGAAATGAAAATGATGTGTCTTCAATCCACTCGCTCTGCCTCCTCACATATGAAGGGTGAAATGAATGTCCATATACATAATAAAGAAATGAATTTGGAGTAGTGACAAATTGATAGAAAATTATTTCTGAAAGCCATTGTGGTACAAATATTATTATGAAAATGGTCATTTTATGAGCAAATTATTCACTAAGTCTGAAATCACATTTCCAAATGTACTCTACACATTTATTTCAACTCAGTAAGAAATGTGTTAAATGTCTTCATTCTGTAGGTCAATATTTATGTGAAATTTGATCAGAGAGTAAAGTCCCTTCTTTCAATACTGTTTTTGATAGGTACATTATTGAAGCAGACAGAAACCAGGGGAGAGAGAGGGGTATGACATGCAACACATTTACCAGCTGGAACACATATATAGCATTGGGGTTATGTGGTACCCACATTTAACATTCATATATTAGAACTGTCTACAGAGAAACTTCCTGATGGTACAGGAACCAACCAGTGATGTCAGCACTCCTGAGTAAAAGCTACACCCAGTGGAGAGGTGTGGTAATGACAGGAAAGTTCCTGAAGACTCTGTCCCTCCTTCAGTCAGAATATAAAAGCTGAGACAGTCTCACTGCTGAGACAGAAAGCAACACAACCAACACAGAAGACAACAGACACTTTAACAGTGTTTCATCTCACAAGAAGAAGACTCATCTCTAAACACACACTGAAGATGCTGTGCTCTCATGGATTCCAGTCTGCCCTCAGTCCATTTGTGGGCTTCTACTGGCCTGTACGCAGTCTGTGGCCAGAGGTCAAACCTCTGCTCTACCAGCAGGATCTACTGCAGAGCAACCTACAGGAGCTGTACAGCAGCCTGGAGCTGATGGACAAACTTCAACACAAGATCCTGGAGGAGATGGAGCCTTCACAAACCAGTGTGGCCGTGCAACCAGTCTCCCACCAGCTGGAGAAAGAGGGAGAGCACTTTGGCCTGACCCTGGACACTCAAGGCTTTTCCCCAGAGGAGCTGTCTGTCAGGCAGGTGGGCAGCAAGCTGAGAGTCAGCGGGAAGACAGAGAAGAAGCAGGAGGACGGGAAAGGCTCCTACTCTTACAGACTCCAGGAGTTCAGACAGGAGTTTGATCTGCCTGAAGGACTGAACCCAGAATCCGTCACCTGCCACCTGGCTCCAGACGGGAAGCTCCACATCCAGGCAGCCAAAGCTCCGTGTGTTGAGGAGGCTGAGAGAGAGCTGACTATCAAGAGGAGCTCGGAGGAGAAACCGCAGCAGAGTCTGAGTTCACAGCCAGAAGACAACAGCACAGAGACAGACAACAGCACACAGGACAAACCTGAAAACATGGACTGATTGATTGATATGATTTTTTTTTAACAATGTATGTCAAATGTTTTCTGGTCATAATGTGGCCAATTTCTATCATAAATGTTTTATACCGATGAATGATGATGCTTTTCCATGTTTAATTTAGTATTATAAATAAATGTATTATATTTCCAATAATTTGTATTTTTATTATGATCTCTTTGAAAATGACTTTAACCACGAATATGTTAAAATAGAAATGATAATAACATAATTTGAAATGACAGAAATTATTCTTCCTATTAAATGAACCTCAAACTGAAGACTTGAATGAGAATTTATTACTTTGAATTAAATGATCAAATACCTTCATTAAACTTTCACTCTCAGGATTTTTATCTTACAGCAGCTGTGATCTATTAAGCACATTTTAAGAGGCTACAGATGTTATTCTCCTGCTTGGATCATTAAAGGATAGATCACACTGTCTTTGCAGTTAGGAAAAACTATACAAGAGCAACATACTGTATATCAAATATATTTAAGTGTAGACTGAATAAATATATCGAGAAATTATACAGGAAATAAAGATCACTATAGTGTATGGAAGTAAATGAGTGAAGCTGGGAGCAAAAATCAGTTTAAAGTAATTGATCAGACACTTTCATTAAGTTTTCTCTAACCAGACTGTGTGTCATTCACAATGGCCTTATTTTAACCCGCTGTTCCTCTGACATCTGAAATTTGACAGAATGGATGGAGCATATTATACAGCAACTGTGAACAGACATCCTCCTCATAAAGGGAGTGCATTTGAATATATTCATTGGGAGCCTCCCAATATAGACTTAGTTTATGTTTAATCTCAGTGTAATCTCTGTCTGGATGTGATGAAATTTTCTTCTCTCCTAAATGAAATGAAAATGATGTGTCTTCAATCCACTCGCTCTGCCTCCTCACAGAGGAAGGGTGAAATGAATGTCCATATACATAATCAAAAATATGAATTTGGAGAAGTGACACATTGATAGAAAATTATTTCTGAAAGCCATTGTGGTACAAATGTTATTATGAAAATGGTCATTTTATGAGCAAATTGTTCACTAAGTCTGAAATCACATTTCCAAATGTACTCTACACATTTATTTCAACTCAGTAAGAATTGTGTTAAATGTCTTCATTCTGTAGGCCAATATTTATGTGAAATTTGATCAGAGAGTAAAGTCCCTTCTTTCAATACTGTTTTTGATAGGTACATTATTGAAGCAGACAGAAACCAGGGGAGAGAGAGGGGTATGACATGCAACACATTTACCAGCTGGATCACATATATAGCATTGGGGTTATGTGGTACCCACATTTAACATTCGATATCAGAGCTGTCTACAGAGAAACTTCCTGAAGGTACAGGAACCAACCAGTGATGTCAGCACTCCTGAGTAAAAGCTACACCCAGTGGAGAGGTGTGGTAATGACAGGAAAGTTCCTGAAGACTCTGTCCCTCCTTCAGTCAGAATATAAAAGCTGAGACAGTCTCACTGCTGAGACAGAAAGCAACACAACCAACACAGAAGACAACAGACACTTTAACAGTGTTTCATCTCACAAGAAGGAGACTCATCTCTAAACACACACTGAAGATGATGTGCTCTCATGGATTTCAGTCTGCCCTCAGTCCATTCGTGGACTTCTACTGGCCTGTACGGAGTCTGTGGCCAGAGGTCAAACCTCTGCTCTACCAGCAGGATCTACTGCAGAGAAACCTACAGGAGCTGTGCAGCAGCCTGGAGCTGATGGACAAACTTCAACACGAGATCCTGGAGGAGATGGAGCCTTCACAAACCAGTGTGGCCATGCAACCAGTCTCCTACCAGCTGGAGAAAGAGGGAGAGCACTTTGGCCTGACCCTGGACACTCACGGCTTTTCCCCAGAGGAGATGACTGTCAAGCAGGTGGGCAACAAGCTTAGAGTCAGCGGGAAGACAGAGAAGAAGCAGGAGGACGGGAAAGGCTCCTACTCTTACAGACTCCAGGAGCTCAAACAGGAGTTTGATCTGCCTGAAGGACTGAACCCAGAATCCGTCACCTGCCACCTGGCTCCAGACGGGAAGCTCCACATCCAGTCAGCCAAAGCTCCGTGTGTTGAGGAGGCTGAGAGAGAGCTGACTATCAAGAGGAGCTCGGAGGAGAAACCACAGCAGAGTCTGAGTTCACAGCCAGAAGACAACAGCACAGAGACAGACAACAGCACACAGGACAAACCTGCAAACATGGACTGATTGATTGATATGATTTTGTACCAATGTGTGTGTGCGAATGTGTTTTATACAAGTGTTCAATATTGGTCATATATGTTTTATATATTTATAATTGACAATTTTTAATAAATGAATTTAAATTGAAATCAAATCATGTTTTTGCTTTTTAAATTCATATTCTCTCTCTTATATATTTGTATAAAAAGCATTTTGACCCTCATATATACATTTATTACAGAATAATTGTAAAATACATTTCCATGCTTATTAAAAAGAAGGGTCATCATGACCTCCATCACTAACTTATCTTTGATAAGTATTGGCTGTTAAAGCTGTTAAAGTTTATCACGGCTTTATGGTGGATAGAGCTGTCTGTTATTGGTATGTTTGTTTGTGTGACTGTCATGTCTGACAGATGAAAATATTGTCACTACAGTCACAAAGGTAATTTTACTATATCAGTTATGAGGAGAATCATTATTGACTTATCAAACTATTTTTAGAATTATGGTCTGTTAATTCTTTCATAGTCATACACAGATGAGTTTAAGTCACATTCCTGATTTTTAAGTGACAGCAGATGGAAATGATGAATCAAATATAACCTTTGTCTGTCTACAAGGAAAAAACAAATGATTTGGTCACCTCTAAACTGATATCAAGAGAGTAGAAGTCTGATGTGAATGGACTCAGATGTCAAAAAGGGAAATTGGATGAATTCTGTACAATTCCAACTTCCGAATCATACTTCAAATATTTTACTACTATGTGAAGAAAAAAAAAAGACATTCAAGGTCTTTTGGTATTATTTTCTGTAGATGAATACTGTTGTTCTTAAGAGAATGCATAAGGTCTGTTCTATTCAAGTTTCCCATTCAGCCATGACACTGTGACAGTGAGCCAAAATGTACAATACCATAACTCTGAACCTCAATCAGCTAAATGGAACTCAGCTATCATTAACTGTATTATTGTGGTTTTCCTACTGTGACATGTCAAAAAGGCTTGTAGTGATGCCTTCATCCCATTGAGAAGAAAAAACATGACAGACTAATACTGAAGTAAGATTCAACTAATGTACACAAACAAAAGTCTGAGGTGAGAGTATTTTGAAGAGTCTTTTTTATTCATTTTCACCATGTTCAGAAGCAGTGAAATCATATTTCTCATATTTTGCTCCTCTGTCTTTATATAATATCAGAAAATTGTTTCTTTTTACATTTATTGATCATACTCAGTTATAAAAATAGATATGATCATCACAGCATTCATTAATACCACACATCATATAGATCAGTGCATGTCTTTAGGTTTGTCCTGTGTGCTGTTGTCTTTCTCTTTGCTGTTGTCTTCTGGCTGTGAACTCAGACTCTGCTGTGGTTTCTCCTCCAAGCTCCTCTTGATAGTCAGCTCTCTCTCAGCCTCCTCAACACACGGAGCTTTGGCTGCCTGGATGTGGAGCTTCCCGTCTGGAGCCAGGTGGCAGTTGATGGTTTCAGGGTTCAGCTCTTCAGGCAGATCAAACTCCAGTCTGAACTCGTGGTGTCTGTAAGAGTAGGAGCCTTTCCCGTCCTCCTGCTTCTTCTCTGTCTTCCCGCTGACTCTCAGCTTGTTGCCCACCTGCTTGACAGACAGCTCCTCTGGAGAAAAGCCTTGAGTGTCCAGGGTCAGGCCAAAGTGATCTCCCTCTTTCTCCAGCTGATAGGAGACTGGTTGTGTAGACACATTGGTTTGAAAAGGTTCCATCTCCACAAGGATCTTGTATTGAAGTTTGTGCATCATTTCCAGACTTCTGTGCAGCTCCTGGAGGTTTCTCTGCAGTAGATCGTGCTGTGTGATCAGAGGTTTAACCTCTGGCCACAGACTCCGTACAGGCCAGTAGAATTGCCTGTATGGGCTGAGGGCAGACTTGAGTACATGAGAACACATCATCTTCAGAGTGTGTTTAGAGGTGAGTCCTCTTGTCGCGAGGTGAAACATTGTTTAAGTGTCTGCTGTCTTCCGTGTTGCTTGTAGTGCTTTCTGTCTCAGCAGTGAGACTGTCTCAGTTTTTATATTCTCACTGGAGGAGGTCCAGAGTATTCAGGAACTTTCCTGTCATTACCACACCTCTCCACTGGGTGTAGCTTTTACTCAGGAATGATGAAATCACTAATCACCCTCAGTTGTTCATGAACTTTTCTGCATGACAGTTGTACAGGGAACTGGATCTGTTTATTTTATTTTTAACATGTATGCAGTCATTAGTAATGTTTCATTCAATCTAAGAGGTATTCTCACACCAAATCCTATATTCCATTTTTTGTCAATACCCATATAATATCACACAGATCAATATGCTCACCCTGAACTTTTACTGGAATATAACCTATCGATCAAAAGGTGTTTAGTGATTCAAATAACAAACCTGAGAGTAAATGATGCCTAAAGAAGATTTTCATTTTGTTAGAGATGTTGTACAGGTCTACAGTCTAAAACCTTACAACATTTTAGGTATGCTTTGAAATGTAATCAGACATATTATTCAATCAAATCTAAAAAAAAAATCACATTTTAGAGGATGCTATAAACTTGCAAGAAAAAGCCTATAAAGGTGTTTAAGAATTTCTTGTGATGTGTAATCTTGCTTGTGATCTTTGTCATCAATCTGAAATAAATAATCCAATATGTGATACATTTCTGAATTCCTGAAGGTGTCTACTATGTGAAGAGTGTATGATTATTATTATTATTATTATTATTTTACAAAGCATGCCTCATCATTTTGTTTTTGTTGTCATTGACACTCAGCTATTTTTAGTGGCATGTAATTTGGGACACAGTTTCATCAGTGAGGGACTTTGCTTTCAGCACCAATTGCTGTGCCTTACACTTTTCAGGGCAGAGTCACGGTGCTGCTTTCTTATGCTGTCCCACTTTACTTGATGTCCCACTATACCTGAATTCACCCTATTTGGAAAAAATACGAGCGATTGCAGGAGGTTTACCTTCCACTATATCTTACATAATTCACACAATTTCTTAAGAAAATATTTCTTAAATATCCTATTAGAAGGAACACGAATTGTGGTTAAATAATAAATAAATAAATAAATAAATAAAACATCGTGTGTGGATGTGAAAATGTAGCTTGCTTTTGATATGACAAATCCTATATTTTGTAACTGAATCCTACCAAACTGGGCTTCAGTGGTCTCAGTGGGATTAAACACGTTGGCACCTGATTCTGATTCATTGGTGCATCAACGGTTGTATGAAAATAGATTGTAAAACAACCCGGTCCTTTCCCTTTTTTATGAATGAATGTTGAGTCCCCGTGATCCAGTCAGCCAATGAGCAGCTTATACCTGCAGCCGTTTGCAGCTCTGCAGCAACAAGAGGTCACTACATTTGAAAGCGTGGAGGGGAGAGCAGCAGCAGCCTGCAGCACGTCGGATCTGTCAGGCCTCTACACGCACATAGAGAGACATCACACAACAGCCCGGCTTTTTTTTTTTTTTAATTTAGTTTGTTTTGTTTTTATTTTACAACCGATTGCAATGTCGCTGAAAAACAGCGATGCCGTGGCCGTGGAGAGACGCATGGATCTGGCCTCGCTCTTCTGCATGATCGGGCGGCACGGTCCCGCCGTGGCTCTGGCTGTGATAGTGATGGTGTCCGTGCTGGCGGGTTTCGTCATCTACTGGACCGTGAGGGGGAAGCGGAGGAAGGCCACAGCCGCAGCCGACGGCGCCGACATCCAGAGCCCCGAAGCGGACAAAGACGCATCGGTGTTGCAACCAGGACCGGAGCCGGGCCCGGAGGAATCACACAGCTCAGTGGAGTCAACAGGTAAAGATCCAAAATAACGTTAGCAGGTAGGCTGCTGCAGTCCACAGGTGCTAATATATATTATAAATACACTAAGCCTATGTAATATATAGGCTATAGAATATAGGTTTTTAGAATAGCCTAGTTTTTAGGCTAATAATTTAAATGATAATTTATTTTATAATTGAATATTATCTCAAATATAGCTATAGGCTACAATAGTAGTGTAGGTATTAATATCTAGTCTAAGTTACAATGATACTGTGGAGGATAAAAATATCATAATGCTATAAGCCCATATTATATCTCGACCATCAGTAAAACTCCATGCAGTGATTTCAACAGACATCTTTAGGGATAGAATAATTACTTCATGATATAAATGTTGTTAGTGAAACTTATTCATTCCCTTAGGAAATACAGTTATACCACATTAGATGACTATTTACATCTGTAATGAAAAGGATATTATGAACTCTGTTGATAAACTAGATAAGAGTGCCCTTATAGGATATTATTTTTCATTAAGAAATCAGAATTAAAGTTTAAGTACACATTTCCAAATTAAAGTACCCTAAAATAAGTTTTAAAGTTTTGCATTTGGCAACATTTATGTCATTTGGATTCAGCTACAAAAACCCTGAGATTAAGTTGATAATGGTAGTTTATATAAGAGAGATTTTTGCCAGGTCAAATAAGGCCTTAAACTGAGGAGGCATAACCCAACAAATCATTGCTGATTGCATTACTTTTAGATGATGAAATCATGCTGTACTGTCATTTTAAAAATGTGGATAAGGGTATGTGAATTGTAGGGCATATCTTAACATGTTTTCTCTGTCTGTCCTTTATAAACCAATAGCAATCTCCATAATCTCATCGCTTTTGATTAAATGTCTGTAGCACTGAGCACTCAGTTAAAAGTCCACCTTTCATCTATTCTATTCTGTGTGTTAAAGGCTGCAAAAATAATTTGTCTTTTGTCTTGTTATAGACATGAGTGATGAGGGATCATCAGATGTGCTAAGAGAGGATGCTGATCTGATTCAGACCGATCTCAATATCAGGCAGCGTCGTGCTGCTGCTGCTGCTGAGAAGAAACCTCCGCTTTGTTCTCTTCCCAAGAGTGACATCCAAGTACCACTCAACAAGCGCACCACTTCAGATGACACAGAGGACATGGCAGTCATGCGAGACTCTCACAAAGTAACAGAGACCTATGCAGAAGAGGAGGCCACTCAGAGCCTGCAAAGTGATACTTACACAGTGGCTGAAATGGAGGTGGAGGATGCTGTTGATTGGCACCAGCATGCAACAGATGACTGTATAGAAGATGAAGAAGAGATCCATGATATCGACAGCTGCAGGAAAGAACTTGTGCCAATAAATGATGAGAGCTGCCAGGAGGAGGAAGAGAAGGTAAGCAGCCATTCTTGTGTGAGGTTGTCTCCAAGCTACAGAGGAAAATAAGTCACAGTTGGTCAGTTAGGTTAAAGGCTGAAAGTTTATGACTGATGAAAATTGACACATATAAACCATGGGATAAACACACTAAATTTAGTTGTCTTTTTAAAAATTATTTGACTGTACTAAGTGTGATTGGGAAACTTGAAGCCCCAATATAATCAACATTTTTTTTTATATTAACAATAAATTAAATAACCATGTGTCATTTGAACTATGCAGCTCTATGTGTTTTTTAGCCTTTTTTAGCTCCTTATTTTGGTTTTATAGCACATTAACTGTAAGGTTCAGTGCTCTCGACAACAGTGTTTCCAGTGGCAGCAGGTAGCTGTTTTCAGCAAATAAATTCTGATAATCCTACTAAGAGACTGATATTTTTCTAAGGATTAAAAAATATACTGTAGCTAAAATAATAGGTAATATCGGTGTCCAAAACAAGAAATTATTTGCTTATTTGCTTTCTTGCTATGAGTTAGATGACAAGATCAATACCACTCTATTTGTCAAGTATGACACTTCAGCTTAGCTAAGCTTAGTTTAATTTAGCTTAGCTTATTTTAGCTTAGCATAAAGACTCGAAGCAGGGGGAAACAGATAGCCTGAATGAATCCAAAGGTATAACAAGTTAAGCTTTACAGGTGCTGAAAAGTATATTTTGCTACCTATGACAGAGCCAGGCTAGTTTTTAGCTTAGCACCCCCCACTGGGGTGGTACCAGTAAAAGCGCTAACCTTGTGGGGCTATTCCTCTCTCACTACCCTTAGACTGCAATCTAGGTTTCAGACTAGAACAGTTTAGGAGATTATTTGGTATCCTCTTGTGTTGCTACTTTATACTATTATGCTGCATGTATTTTCATCTGTTGTCTACCAGACAAAATGAAGTCCTGAAGTTGCTAATTTTTTTTCATGGTGTCTAGGTGTTTAAAGTAAAATACCAGGAAAATGAGGATGTGACCATAGACAAGAAAGTCTCCGACAAGAAAACCCGACAAGAGGAGGAAAACTTTCAGTGTGCTTCAAACAGTCCAGTGTGCTTTGAACAAACCCTTCATATGAGTGAAGATGATGACAATGACAAACTACAAGATAATAACGATGTACCTGTCACTTGCCCCTGTTATGACAAAGATGAGGAGTTTGAGGACAAGAAACACCATCCAGATAGTATTGATTACAGTAAATATTCTGGCAATAATCACCTCTCTACAGATGAAGAAAAGAAAAATGAGGTTGAGGAGGCAGAAGAGGAGTCTGTAGATTACCAAGAACAAGAAACAACTCTGCCACAGCAGGACCAATGTGATCATGTGATGGATGTGGTGGCACCTCCCAATCAGGATAGTGAATGTGATGATGGTGGTCTAGCCGAAGTGACTGAAAAAGATATAGATGAATTCCACACAAACAATCTTACAGCTGTCGAATTTGATGCTCACTTGCTACAGCTCAACATGGAAAAACTACAGACTGAACAAAAAGAGGAAAATGGTCTTACATGCAATCAAGAGGTTGGTGTTCTTCCTGCTGGGACTGATCAAGTGAAAGAGAATATATTGACTAGTGACGACATTGCTGCCTGTGGTGAAGAACATGACAGTTCAAATGTGGTGCTCAGCCCTGTTCTGCCCTGTTTGAGCGAGCCTGTAAAGGTTGATAATCATGATGACGGTCTGTCAAGTGTCACCACTGATGCAAAAGCTCAGCTCTCAAGTATTGCAGATTTCCCTGACTTGTCATCAGATTGTCAACAAGCACAGAAAAAAGATAAAATAGTTGCAACTCTGGATGAATACACTGATTCCGCTAATGTTAGCCCTCAAATGCCATTGCATAAGACAGAAAATCAGCCTGAAAGCAATGAAAATGGCGCAACCGCTGTGTTGGCTGAAGAATGTGATGACCATGTTTCATCCTGCTGCAAAGATCAACAAAGTGTCCAAGTGATAAATAATGATGCTTTTGACAAGGCAGATGTTGCTGCTTGTCCAGATACAAATGTTACTGCTTCTGTAATGGCTGAAGAAATACCTTGTCCTCACCTGCCATCCATCTGCCAAGACCGCCAAAGTGACCACTTGGGAATTAATGAGACTTTTGACGAGACAAGAGTTAATTCTGCTACTGAAACAGCTGCTTGTGATAATGCTAGCATTGCTGCACCTGAAATTCCAGAAGAAATATCTCATCCTGACATGCTGGCTTCTTCCCAAGACCAACAAAGTGACCAAAAACAAAATAACAAAGATTTTTCTGAAGTTACCATTGGTGCTGCTCCCATCATGACCGAAGACATTAACCCTCCCATGTGTCATCTTCACTTGCCGTCTTTCCAGCAAAGTGTGCTGAGGGATACTGACATATCATCTCCTGGTGTTGGTCAAGAGAGCGGGATTTCAAGCATGACTGTCAGCCCTGATTTGCAAGATGCTGGTAATGAATTTGGCATGACTGTTGAAAATATGGTGTTTCCGGTGATGGATTGTGATCCACAGCTGGAGGAACAGACAGAGGCTCAAAACAGCTTCTTTACTGATGATGTAGCTACATCTGTCATCAAGGAAGATACAGCAGGTATGGTGTTTGGGCCTTACCCATCGCATATTTCTCAGCAACCCCAAAGTGAGCACACAGATAGGGTCAATGATAAGTCACTTGCAGCCAACGAGGACATGTTTGGCCAAGAAATTGAGGATAGCTACCAAAGTGTGATGGACCAGTTTGTGTTGCAGAGTGCAGCCAATGTTACTAGCTTAACCGATGAGCTGAAAACACAGCTGGACATGAAAGCTGTTGTTGAGGTTGTAGAGATAAAGGAGAAGAAGGAAGCAGTAAGAGCTGAAAAGAAAGAGGCAACAGAAGAAGAGAAGGAGAAAGATGAGGACTATGAAAAGACGGAAATCAGTATCATGGAGGCAACTATGGACAATAATGAGTGGATCACCGATAGTAACTGCCAAGTCCTTCCCTGGATGAACCTTTCTGTCCAATCTTTGGCCCAAAACCCCACAAAAACTGAACAGTTTCCCACTGAAGAAGGGCAGCACAACTCTTCTCTTGCAGATTCTACTTGTATAGATACAGATACCCCACCTTGCACTGACATCAAACAAACCAGCACTCTCCCGCTTGTTGAGGAGAATATGGAAAGTAACAAAAAGATTGTGGCTGTCCAGCCCATGCCTCAGAACGTCAATGTGCTCTTCCGTGTCCACTATCTCACCCAATCGCCACACCAGACGGTGGCTGTAACGGGGAATCAGGAGGAGCTGGGGAATTGGAAGGCATTCATCCCTCTAGAGAGGGCCAAGGATGGGCACTGGGCCACTGTGATCAGCCTCCCTGCAGAGCGCCATGTGGAGTGGAAGTTTGTGGTAGTGGACAAAGGCGAGGTGTGTCGTTGGGAGGAATGTGGCAACCGCCTGCTTGATACGGGCTACGGAGACGACCTGCTTGTGCACAAATGGTGGGGATTCCTGTGAGAGGGGGTGAAAGGAATATGCTGCAGAGGTGAGAGGAAGATTGAGAGTGGCATGTACAGCACAGTGGACTTTGGTATTGGAAATTGGACCAGATGAAGTCATGTTTATTTGTACAGCCTGTCACAAGACACATATGATGATACATTAGATTAAAATGACACCTAAAAACTAATTTATACTGGATCATACCATAAATACATTCTAGTAGGCATTGCTTTGGTAGTTTGACGGTCAAAAGACATCCAAACAACTAGGTTTAAATTGGTCTTTTGTTTACTTTTTTGATGTCTTGGTTACATATAAATAACTTTTGCTTCTACAGCTATGAACTGACTACATTTTAGTGCTTGATCTATTAGTATTACAACAGAAATTGAACAACAATTTTGATAACTGATTAATTGTTGTAAAAGTAATTTTTACCAAAAAATGGCCAAAAAGTTTAGGTTTTCAACCTCTTACATGAGGATTCTGTGTTTTATATCACTGTAAATAACTAACCCAAGAATTCTAGAGAGCTGTAGTGTTCTGATTGAAAAGATTGTGATTGGGAATTTTTCACTACTGTCTGACATTTTTTGATTCAACAGTCGAAAAACAGTAAACATATAAATCAGTTATCGCTGCAGCCCTACTATGTTTCAACATGTCGTAGAGTAAGTTGAAACAGCAGCCATATACATTATTTAAAAACTTTTAAAAATGTTTTTAACCAAATCAAACCCAATTTTAAACTTAAGAAATATCTGCCTAGATGTCTTTTGGTCTGCGAATTTCCAGCACCATGATTACTGTCATCTAATAGGACTTTCCCTCTTATAGCCAGTGATCAACTCAATCCTTCAGAGAACTATAGAGATTGGCATCAAAACACAGAAGCATTACTGTACATAAAACATCCTCATGTTTTTCTCTATGATTATGCAATATGCACGTCTTTAAAAGTGGGTGATTTAATGCGTGTGTTAAGTGTTTAATTTGTATAAATGGAGACTTTATTATACTGTCCATATGCTGCTTGAATACTCCCTAACAATCTATGAGAATAAATGCACATAGTTCACTTTTACTACAGCAATAATCAAAGCAATAATTGTTCAGTATACTGTATGAATGGTGTTCTATCAGGTATTCTAATGTGGTTACCACTAAACTGTGATATAGTTGTAACTTGCTGCTTTCATCCTGTGGGACTCTGTGCATGCAAGATTGTCCCATTGTTGTTCTATGACTGTGCCTTTTAAAAATGATGTTCTATTAATGTGTTATAATGCATCCAAACAGTGTGGGTTTTCTTTTTAAAACAGTGTTACTGGCCATCATTTTCTGTGTTTCCCTACAACTGGAATTATGGAATTACTTACAGTGATTTAATTTTTTTTTTCAAATTGAATGCTGTCAGTTTAGTTTTTTGTCATTTCAGTTCTTAATCAGTGTACACTATTATCTCAGATCTCACCAGAGTATCTTATTATGCAATATGATGATGATGATGATAATGGTACTCTTGAATGTACATGTCAAATAAACTAATCTTCGAAGTCTGTCATAGCTGGAAATATATGTTTCTTATGAATGTGAGTGAATCAAATTTATTGAATGACCAGAGTAGTAATTGTTTGAATATGGAAAAAATGTCTCAGTATATAAAAATAGATAACTTGACAACTCATTTTCAATATTCTCCATTTCTTGAAGTACTTCAATGGATCAGATAATTTAATGCATTAAAGTGAAACCTGAATTATTTTAAGCTATATGTCTATATGGGGATTGTTTAATCAATTCTAAATACTTTTCTATTTCGCTGTCCATTCATTTTCATATATTGCATCAGCAGGATTCTGTATATCAAGTGCTTTTCAAGCACTGTTACAATGTCTCAAAGGGAAAGGATATGATTTAATATGTACATGTCTAGATGAGACGGCTTGCACTCCATTTGTGAAGAGACATTTACAGATTTCCCTTAAAAACTATTATTTTTGTTTCAAAATCAATATCAGATCCAGTCTATTATTTTACAGCCAATCACCATTATGTGCAAAAGATGTGCTGTTGCTATCTAAATGTCTGTGAATGTTGCAACAAACAGATCGTCTAACACAGTCTTGTAGGGTCTTGTGAGGTAATTCACTGAAAAAATGAGTGCCAAAATTTCTATTTAAATTTCTGTGATTCAAACCAGAAGCCGAGACTGTGACCTTGTTTTGATTCCAGCTGGCTCAGAGGTGGCTCATGCAGGGAGAGCGTCATTAGCAGGCGTATTCTCCTGCCAGCTTGTCAGCTCCACTCAGCTCTGTGCTGAAGGTGATCTCCACCGCATCTGAAAAGAAGCGCTGTTCATCTTCCGGTCCGGGGGCTCTATGGATGGTAAATAGTTCACAAACACACACATGCACAAATGCATCTTTTTGTTTTTGTTTCGTTGGGTCTTTTTTTTGTAAGTCCAGTCCTGTAAATGATTAATCTGCACTGCAGGGAGCGGTAAGGTTTTGTGAGGTCATTTAAAAGGCTAAAAGCATACATAAGCATTGATGAAAAAGGAAGGGAAGATACATTATGGGAATAAAAAGTTTTTCATCTGTAAATTAGATGCTAATGGTTCATTTGGCAGGGTAGCAAAAGAAAAAAAATTCAGGGTAAGTCATGCAGAGTAATTGCTCACAAAGGACTTTAAAACAATTAATAGCCTACCATTGACAAAGGCAAACAGAACATTCAGTGTGATAAAAATGAAGGGTTAAGATGAATAATTATAAAATTGTACAAAAAACAAAAAAGTTGCCACTCTAACAAGCTCTTCATGTTGACCTGTTCTATCTACATGTGTATGCGACTGTCTGTGAAATGTGATCCCTGCTGTGGTTCCACATTTGGAAGACTCCTTCATCCAAAATGACTAACAGATATATGGGGGCTTCCCCTCGGGTATCGAACCCTGAACCTTTACAGTGTTAACAGCGTGTTCCTCTTAGCCAAACAAGGCCTCTGGGACTCATTTGAACCACTTCAAAGGGGGTCAATAGGACTCTGCCCAGATTTTTTTTTTTTTTTTTTAAAAAACAGAAGTCTGAAGAACTTTTGCCTGTTTGCCCCACTGCAGAAAGCCAAATATAACAAAACCTGATGCTTCATAGAGGCTCTGTTAACACTGAAAGCTTGAGAGGTTGGAAATCATTTCTATCTCTCTTCATATTGTAAATGTTTTTTGAAGTGCGCTGTTAATGTGAAAAGTAAACATAAAATGTTATTATTTTTTCAGTTTCATTTTTAAGAGTTTATTTGTCAAAATTCCAAGACAAGAATATCTTTTAAACAGATCTATAGTCTAAACTCATGAGGCCTTTTTTTCACTTGTCATAAAAGGAAAAGCACAGGTGTCACATTAATGATGGCTAAATTCCTGTCAGCTGTGATAATGCAAAGGTTCAGGTCAGGTGTTGTGCATTTGCATTATGGGACACTGAAATGAAACAACTCTCATTCATGGTAGTAGTAACACCTGTGCTTAAATTACACCCCTGGTAGCACAGCTGAAGTTGAAGATGAAGATAACATGAGAAACTGTCTGATATCATCACCAGATAAACTGAACATAATTAACCACTGTTCATAGAGAGCCAGCAGAAGGTGTTGGTAAAAAAAAAAAAAAAATCTTAAAAAAACATGTTAATGTGATCTCTCGGGTCATGTGTGTTAGTTTTGTGGGGTGTAAACACAACGCACACCCTCACTCTCCCTACTGCTAATGTGGCAGCTGGGAGTGTATGCGCTTTCTAAAGTTGAAGGTAATCCTTTATTTAGACACAAAGTTCACAACTGACACCACTGACATCTCTACTTATAGATAACTCTCTCTCTGTTTGTATGTCGCTCTCATACTGTACACGCAAACGCATGCACACATCAAACATCTAAACAGTTAAGCCACCGTTGGATCAATGTTTGATCTCTGTTAAGGCAAAAGTCTTAACACTGAGTCATCTGTCTAATCCTGAAACACCCCTCCGTCAGGCTCTGCACATACATTTAGGGAGTGAACAAAGGCTTCAAATCAACACCCTGAAGTGACTGTTTCGCTGTTTTTTTTCTTGATATACTCTTTTACCCCTCATCCTACCAACATGTTACAATCACTAGGATTAAGGCTAAGAACCCAAATCATGTTGGAAATAAGTGGTGATAAAAAAAGTTATTTTCAGGAAGACTGACTTACGCTCTAACACTTGTCTTTGGGGCTTCTTTCCTGTTGGTGGTCCGGATAAGTCATTAAGTCATCAGCCGACGATCATTAAATGACCATAGCATATGTTATGGCAATCTGACCAGTAGTTATCAACATAATTTGCCCTCGACTGAAGTGTTTGATTTACAACTCACCAACTGATCTGTTACCAAAGCTCTACTGCAAGCCAGGAAAAAACATTTATTTATTCATAACAGGTTTGTTGAAGTTCTGAAACCCTGTAAAATAATAGTAAAAAAAAAATTAAATAATAACCAGCATAAATATTTCTGTCATGCCTGAGACTGAAAATAAGGATTGTGCAATCCTGAATCCAGAATTTCTATTCAATATAGAGCTCAGAATTTTAATCAGAAAGTACTCCCCAAGTCAGAAAGGGTACAAAGGTTGCTGTTGTCACAGAGCAGAAGACTGAGACATGTAGTGATCCTCATGCCAAGTTGGACCGGCAAGTGTGAAATTCACTTGCAGTTGAGTCTGCCGTCTCCTCTTACAGAAGCCGACCAGTCAGACCAGGCTGCAGCATTCCATTTAAACTTTGACCCAGGGAGATTGTATGATAATATCATGTATGCATGTATCTCAATCACGTGTGAGTGTGTTTGTGTACATTTGGTCTTTATTGTGTCTATGTCACAATATCTGGATACAAGTGCTTTCTTTTCCTTGACTCGCATTCATTTTCCTCTATTTGCTCTTGCCCCTGATTCATCCTAGTTTCTGTGTTGTGTATGAGCAGGAGACTATCCCATTTAAGACAAAGTCCTGATTATTTTTGGCACTCTACATAACTTATTCGTTTTTTTAGTTACAGCACCATCACTGCCCATGGCTTTATTTTTCAGTGATATGGGCCAAAAGGAAGGTTGTGGAAGATATTTCATAAGTACTATTTTAAGTTGTTTCAAAATGGAAAACAGCCCAAGCTAATCTATTACCGTGTCGTGATTGTGGTTAGGGTGTGCCACACAGGCAGGCTATTTATAAAGCATGCCAGTCCTCATTCCTGTTCCATACTGTGGGATCAAGCAGTGACCTTCACCGGAGACTGACGAGCCTGCTGACTGTGCTGCATTGCCATACGGGGAGGAGGAATGAGTGAGGGTTAAACTGGAGGAAGCTATATGAGCTGGGAGTCACGTTTTAATTGAATCTATTTAGCATTCTGATGCATCATGCCAAGTATATCTAGATGTCTGTAATGGTGTAAAATATTTGTGAATGTTATATCCTGCTTGTTTTGTCTTTTTTTTTCAAAAAAAAAAAAAGATGATGTTATTAGTCTTAGTATTTTGGCACAATGTACACTTCTTCACACCTCTTTCCTTTTCTTGGATCGGGAATCTGGAAGCAGACTGAAAGCTCTTCTGGATCCATGCCATGCCGGGAAAGCCCTCAACCAGTGATGTCATTGCTAGCTGTTGTGGGCTGAATGCAGTATGTATATGTGTGTGTGTATCTGCAGATGTATAGTATGTATGGGAAGTGTGAGAGAAAAAAGATAGAGAGAGAGGAAGACAGGCAAAGTGCACACAGCTGCATACATAATGCAAGCAAATCTGGAGGAGGTTTGGGCTGAGGCTTCGGAAAAGAGGTCAAGTTATGAAATATTTACAATGAGCCCATATGTTTTCCCATACGTCATACAGATTCTGACGACTTTTCGACAACAAAAGTTTTTTTGTTTGAATGAGATAAGTCATAATACGATATGATGCACTAATTTTGTGAAATAACGTGAAAATTTTGTGATATAACAAGATAGAATGAGATGTTGTTATAAGTTTGTGTATACGTTTCTTGTTTAAACAGAATAATTTATATCAAATAATAATGAGAAAATATGCCATAACATGAAACATATCTTATTATAATATGAAAATGATCACATTTAAACACAAAAGTTTTCATGTTATGAGAAGAAACTGAAAATATGAAAGTATTTACCCCAGTTTGTTCCTCATTCTTCAACTATATCTTTGTTACTGCTTGCCCATTTCTTTTTTAGTTGACTTCACTTGACAGTGAACCAGTTCGATCCAGAAGAAAATGGCTACACAGTTGTAAATCAACTCATTTGTTTTATTCACACATGATCCCCTGTGTTAAAATTTGAATGATCATGTTCATGCTCCTATCCTATCAGATATGAGTCAGAGGAGCCTGATATGATAACATGATGGTCACAATGCAAAATATATCGAGTGATATGTGCGGTCTGCTGGTCCTTAAATGACACTTAAACCATTATTCAACATTTACTTTACTGGCTCTGGAAAGTTGAAAACACAGTTACAAAGACAACACTGACCCCTGGCTGTACTGTGACAATACTGTGACTGAGTGGTCGAACAGATTATTAACACAGTGCAGAACAAACATAAAACAATATTAAAAAATATTCATGCAAATAATTACGTAAAAAATAAAAGCAAACAAAGTGAAAATAAGTTTATCAACTGGAATTTAAATCACTGTTTCTCAGAATGATGCTCTGAGCGTTGACAATTAACTTGAGGGGGAAAAAAGAATTAAAAAGGTACAAAATGCAACTTCATGTTGCAGGCAGTGTGGTAATCCAGGTTCTCCAGATCAGCCAGTGGCAACTTTTCAAATAAATGTTTAACTTAACAATCTAAAAATCACAACAAATACTGTAAAAAAAAATGGTGTGCATGACAAAAAGTTAATCTCATTGCAATTTAAGGTTTTACGTATTTCATGAAGTACAAACTGCATACATTATTTCTGGATATTTCCCAAAGCTTACCGTAAGATTTTTAGGCTAATTTTTTACCTTCCATGTTGCTTTTAGTTTCTGTTTATTTCACTATAGTATTAAACCATACTTAAGATTGGTGATTGATCAAAGTCAGATACTTTGAGAGACTTAGAATTTTTCATACATCTTCACATTATCAGTTGCAATCAAGTACTGTTTTGAAAACTCTTTGTTAGTGTGTCCAAAGTCTCTTTGATATCTGAAATTTGAGAGTTCAGCTAAATTTGTGAGTTATATTGTTGGAAGATCAAACCTGCCTAGGCATGTTTTTGATTTGAATGCAACAAGAAAGGTTTTCACTAGCCCCTGATTGAAACCAATATCTAGAAGGTAGAAAATCTATCTAAAATCTTCTGGTATTCTGGGAAACAGTCAGCAGTAATATGAACCACAGTATATAAGAGTTGTACTGCTTGAGCTGAAAAGACCATCAGCTGTATGTGCTCCCATCTTCACAGCTCTGCCAACATTCATCAAGTTGGTCCCACACACTCTCTGCAGTGGTTTAGTCCCTGCATACCTCCTGTCTAATGGCTATGTGTTTCCTCCGGCTCCTCTGTGATGGTGCGGTAGTGCTGTGGCTGATTCTGAGCCAGAGGAGAGTCTGTTTGGGAGAACAGACCCGCCCGATTCTTCAGGGGTCGTTTCATCAGGAACCTTCCAGATGTCACCAGATCACCATAGCCCTGGGAGTGAGAGAAGGCATAGCCCGACCGCCGGGTGCTGATACGCCTGGTAGGTATACGGCGAGGTGCAGGAGCTGGCAGCGCCTCCTTTCGCAACTTATGCCTCACCTAGAAGAGACATTTCTTTTATTCTTCTTAACATGGGCACATTTCAGTTCTCTCAGGGCAGAATGTTAATTCACATTCTTCTTCAGGGTTTACTTACATTACTTAAATTCTTATACCATATGTAAATGGTAATCAATGTTTAACTGATTGCCATTTAACACATTTATCAATCAGAGAACTGTATCTTTGTTTATAGAGGTAGCAACAGGATGCATAAAAGACACGATGGTTAGGGTTAGGGTTAGTGTCCATGTCATGTGCCCACCTTGTCGTTGATGGTTGGACAAAGCTGAATGAGAACGAAGCGGAAAGCCACCACAGGCAGAATACAGAGGAGGGAAGTCAGGAACATGGTCAGCCACACGTTGGGCTGATTCAAAGAGTTTCTTGCAGTGCCTGGAATCCCAAAAACATCAGACCAGAAGGAGTCAGAATCACATATGAAAAAGGATCTATTATTTCACAACTGTATAGCATTGTGTATGGATTGTAAGTGACTTAAAGGGTTAAAGATTCAATGTACAAACCACAAAAACCTGAAATAAAATTTTTACATGGACACACATGGGTGTGTAGCAGGATTATTGGCAAACCAATTCTCAGCTATTTTGCTAGCCTGTTTTAAACTATATTGGCCTATATATAATGGGCTAATGTGGGAACTTCTTGATGTTAACAGACATCCAAAAAGAAAATGCTAGTTAGGAAATGAATCCTAAAAGAAGATCAAGGGTCACTGACAATCTCTCTGCTCTCATAAATAAGCTTAATCTACTTACCGATGAAGGGGAAAGAGGAGGTGAAGATGAAGAACATGCCATTACTGTACATGGTAAATGTGATGGCAAAATAGGCAGCCAGGCTCCCCCACACGAAAAACTGGTTGACTGCTGTCCAGTAATGGGTGTCCAGACACAGCTGAAAAATGTGATTTTAATTAAAAATGTTGTTTTTTAAAAAATCTTGGTGCACATATTTATTCACAATGTGTGTAAGGGTGGGTGATAGGAACTGTACCCCTCACCTGTATGTTCATCACAACGAGTAGACAGGTCTGGGCCAGTAAAGCAAAGGACTGATAGTCTGCAACGTCTTTGCCGTCATCTCGGACCGTGTCACGCATGGCGGCCCATGGGATGAAGAAGAGGACGAGGGAGCTGTAGCAGCTGTGCATCATGCAGCGCACAAAGGCTTTCTTATTGAAGTATTGGTTGAGCGGGCCTGGAGAGTAGAGCTGAGGATACTGGAAACTCCAACGGTCATTCACATCCTACAGAAACAGAAGGTTAGAGAAAAAGAAAAGAGAAAGCTTAGGGGTTTCAGATGCCAGGGGATGAAATAATGATAAATTATATGATGTTAAACTTGTTTAAGTTGTATTTGAATTTCTGAGTAGTTTTTTTAATAATACCTGGTCAAAGAGGCTCATGCCAAGGACGGGAAGAGCCGTGTAAACCAGGTTGTACAAGGTGATGAACCACTCATCATACACAGTCTATGAACAAAAACAACAAAGATAGCATTAAACATTAAAATACAGCATTAATACCACTGCCTGTACACAGTATATATGTATATACACGTCTCCTGGAGAGTTTGGTAGAGAGGTTTATAGTCATTCATGTTATTGAAACAATTTGCATTTCTCTTTTCAATATTGTCACTTTCTCTGGATTGAGAGGTGTCTATAAAAGGACACTCAGATTTCATTTGAGCATACACACATATCTGTGTGTTCTTAATTACATATAAAGGAACATTTCAGCACTGCAATTCACACTTTTGTAAAGACTACAACATTCAGTTTTAGTTGGAACTGTGTGTGGGAGGTTTTGTTAGAACTATAGAACCAATTTTGAAGATGTACTTTCTGCTGTGAATCATTATATAGTATGATCTGCATGTCATCAGTCAACATGTCAATATGAACTGTTCTTAGAGTTAATTTTGTGCCTTAGTAGAGCCCTTATTCACATTGCATGTAATGTAACCCATTAAACCAAACATAATTTCAGTGGTAGCCTGTATTCCTCAATTTTTTTATTTCTTCTCTCACATGTCTCTCACCTGTGCAGAGAAGCCGCAGAAGAAGGCATACCAGAAATGCACAAAGGTGAAGGTGAAGTTCTTGTAAAAGAAATATCGCAGGAACTTGCACATGCGCAGGTAGGACCAGCGACCGTGTACAAGCAGGAGGCGTTGGAGGTAACGGAACTGGGCGAAGGAGTAGTCGCTGGACAGAACTGCCTGCATGCCCTCCTGACCACTGATACCTACACCGATATGAGCAGCTGAAGGACAGACAGGAGAAAAAAAGAAGCAGATTTAGAGTTGATGTTTGTCAAATAATACATACAATGAATAAACATTTTCTAGCTGTTTGGTTTTGCTGCAAATACATCTCTGCGGTTCTTGTATTAGTGTCCGAGTTGAATGTGATTACCCTTGATCATGCTGACATCGTTGGCCCCGTCCCCGATGGCCAGAGTGACAGCCTGCTTGTACTTCTTGACCAGCTGAACCACTTGGGCTTTCTGCAGTGGAGTGACCCTGCAGCAAATCACTGTCTGACACATACATGCTGTCCTCAGCAGCTCCAGCTCCAAGTTCTTCTCCAGTGCAAAGGCCTGAGGAGGAAAGAAGGGAAACAGAGGCAAGTCAAACCAACACCACACCACCCCCTCAAAACAATACCAAAATACCAAAAAGAAAGTCTCCTTCATTTCTTTTTATGTTTTTATTGTAGAATGTAATCCCCATACAGAAAGCATGACCTCAGTGCCCTTGGTGACACAGATTATTAAAAGTCAGTGTAGTGACTTTGCAGCTAAACATAATCAGTTTTTGGGCCCCATCAGGCAATTTAATTTATTCAAATATTAAGAATATCCAGCAGGACTTTTTCTGGATGAAGAACAGAGGGAGACAAAAGGGTACAACATTTCTTGTTTATTCAGCAGCAACTGGAAATAGTGATGTTCCTTCTTACCAAACTGTGTCCATTTATAATCAGGCCATATTCTCCATCCACATTCTCATCGTGCACAGTCTCTGTCTTCTCAAGCCAAAACAGGCCTGCGCGGGCCTTGCTCACAATTGGCTCTTCTGCTCCTTGTGGACACATTTTCCTTCTTGCGTTCCTAAAAACAGGAAGACATGGAGATGTGTTTTCCGCAAAATAATGTGTTTGGGATAGAAACAAATTATTAAACATGAACCTGCATAATAAAAAAAAATGGCAGAACTTAGCAACATGACGAAAACAGTTTGATGATAAACTTTAATCAGCCTTCTTCTTTAATCTTCTTCTTCATGAATATTCAACAGTCTTTCAATGGCTGTGTATTTTAATTTGCTTATTGATTTCTGTGTACTAAATTGATTCTTTTAAAATTGTCAAGTGTCACTTTCATTTAGAGCTATTAACTTTGTGAAGCACAGTTTCAATACATAAAACTACAAAAACGTATGATCTGAAAAGGGTCGATCATAATGATAAGATCACAAATAATTACTTTGCAGCTCCCCTCAGCTCTACTGAGCTTTATAGTGTCTTTCAGCTCATTGTTTTGGTTTTCCAGCCTGCAACGTTAACATTTCAGTTAACAGTATTTCTGACTAACTTACTGTAGCTCCTCTTTGACTCCTTCCGCCGTATTTGCTGCCACAATGAAAACGTCCTTCATCTCCTCTCTCAGCATGTTGCAGGAATAGCCAATATTCTCCGCTGTCTCTGTTTCACAACATTATTACTTACAATCACTGTGATGCAGTTAATCTGTCAAACATGCCAAACATTAACTCTGACTCTTAGTTCTTTTGTCAACTGAACCCATGGAAACTGGGCTTGCAGGGTGCACGGCGAGGTGCGGGTGACGTGAATGGAAATATACCATATGTGACACTAACCCTGTTTATCCCCAGTCAAGACCCAGATTTTGATGTCAGCTTTAGCCAGTTGCTCTATGGTCTGTGGCACACCGTCCTGCAACTTGTCCTCCACAGCTGTTGCCCCCAACAGCTAAAAGTCACAGTGGGAGAGCAGAGTACAGGGTGGTAATATGAAACCAACAACAACATTTTCCAATGTTTTATGTTAAAAGCAACAATTTTGTAATCATCCCAACACAATGTGGCTCATGTTGTGTAAAAAAAAAAACGTGATGATAAATTAATGCTGGTTTAACTGGCTCTTAATTCTGCATATTACATCTTTTTGTTAGTCAGAGGTAGTGTTTCATCCTGTAATGTGTTATGATGCAGGATATAGAGCATATATCCTGCATCCCCCACCCTTATTAATCAAGCAATCATACTACCAACCAAAAAGTTAACCATCCAGTTGTTGAGTCAATCAAACGGTCTAGCAATGTGTCGAAGTACTGAGCAGGTGTACTCACCATCAGGTCTTTTTCTATCTCTTCATAAAGTTCATCAAGTCGCTGCTCTCTATCGTCCATGGCGGTGCTGGCCTCATGGTGGCGTTGTTTCCACTCCTCCATGTAGCTCTCATCCAAATCCTTACAGGCCAGAACCAGAGTACGGAGGCCGTCGCCTGCATACTCCTGTTTTGGTTTGGAAAGTTTATGGCAGTTAAAAACACAAATCCTGACAAGTTTGAATGTACATTAGTTTTATATAGGAATACAAATTCTGAAAAACCCAAAAGCATCACTTACACTGAGGTGTCCGGTGGTAACTTCCTTCAGCTTGTTACAGGACGGGTGGAGTCTTTCATAGATGATGGTGTCTGCTCCTTTGCAGTATAGAGTCATCTTGCCCTCAGGGTTACGCACTGGAAATCATACTGTAAGTTACTTAGCTAGACAAGACTTGACATAAAAGCTGATCAGGATGTTGCTAGGATCATTTTCATGAATTTAAATGAAAATCTTAAAATGGATAATTCCCTGATTTTACTAGATTGCTCTTGAGCAGCCAACAGAGGAGTCTCAATTGTCAGAGTCCTTGAGTGCACCAACAGGATTTTTTTTAAATGATAACTGTATTATCATGCAATTATAAGTGGGACCAAAACCAAAAAATTGTGCAGTGTACAGGATTATTAATTTTTTGGTAACATACAAAACCACAAACATGGAAAACCAAGCTTGTTGTCACTACTTTCTCTCACCAATGACTGACATCCTCTTGCGCACATTATTGAAGTCCAGAACAGCCAGAAGCTCATAGGTGACTTTTTTTCCCATCTCCACGACCACGATGGTCTCTGGAGTACGTGAGCGGAACACAAACCCAAAGTTTCTTGCTGCAGTCACCAGGGCGCCCTCATCAGGAGACTGAGCCTGATAGTAAAGCTCCCCTGCCATGAGAAGAAGATATGTCTTAAAGAATCTGTCAAATAATTTTGATGGCATAAGTTTTAATTTGTAGAAAATATAAGACAATCTTGAGAAAAGTTGGGGAGTGGGGTGCATTGCTGTCTGCCACCTCGTCTTTTTTTCTTAAACTATGACTCCATGACACCAGAGTCAGGCATTTTCAAATCGTTTTTGTCAACACAATTAGTCAGGAATTTAATCTTACCCTAGAGTTGCTAAAAAGATGAAACTACAATAAAATAAAGAAGAGGAGTCTGCATTATTCAGGAATGACCTCTTTTAGGATTTCACACACCATTAATTTAATCATCAGACACAGGACATGAGCAATCTAATCCTCCTGGTTTAAACCTCTGCAGCCACTTGCTATGCAGTAATAAAAACATCCATTAGAGGACACTCACCCTCTTTCTTCTCTTCAGGCATGACGGTGTGGCACAGAGCCAGCAAGCGAAAGAAGTCCTGCGCTGCCAGATTTCCCTCTTTCACCGTCTCCACCAGGCTGGGGTCGTGAAAGACGAACTTTGGATCAGCCAGCTGGTTCCAGGTGAAATCCACTTTCTGTGTCTTCTGCAGAGAAAAAGAAGAGAAGAGAAACAAGAGTTGGAGTAATACATACATTAAAATTCACAAAAACATACAATCTTGTATCAGTGCTCTCCTCTCACCTCTGTTATTTCCACCCTTTGTCCAGAAAAATCAAACAGCTCCCCTGAGTGACAGAGAAATACACACTAAAATCAGTCATTGAGCCCGTGCTGGTGTGTCTATTCATCTTTACATAAGCAGAGCTGCTCACCATATGCTTTCCCATTGATGGAGCACTTGTTGAAAGTCATTATGTTCTGTGTAAGGGTGCCAGTCTTGTCACTGAAGATATATTTGATCTGGCCCAGCTCCTCATTGAGTGTGGTGGTCCTCGCCTGGGCAGGAGTGTCATTCTTGGGGTAATACATCTTCCGGTCCCAGTCTATGTAGAAACTGTTCCCCAGACGGATTATTTCCACACTGAAACATAGTGGTAAAGATGTCAAAGTGTGAGACATGCAAGAACACACAAAGAAAGAAGACTCTATACTTGGCCATGGTGACTTTTGTTGATTCAGTTATCTTGCTGTGCTTGAACATACCTGACATAGAGAGAAATGGGCACCACCGTGTTGAGGATGATGACGTAAGACCAGAAAGAGAGGAAGGCCGAGAGAGCAGCGTCAACCCCCTGTTCTCTAGGGAGGAACGCTGTGAACACTGAACCCTCCCTCACCTCCCAGATTGCATTGCCAATGGCCAGAACGGAGCACATGAGCGCCAGAAAACCAAAGATCTAATAGATTAAAGACATCACACATCTCAATATTTCAAAAGAAAATATTGCACTGATGATATCAACCAGTTGAAAAATCAATCTACATTTCAAAATACAATGGTTTTATGAAGGTAATGAGCCAGAAATGTTGCGTAAAGACTAATGTGGAAACTCCTGAAATCAATATTCAGCTTTATTTACTTTAATTTTTGGCATGAGAGCAGGGCATTGGAGTCATTTTTAATGCAATTTCTTTTTTTCATTATATTAAAAAAACATCTAAATATAATAAAAAAGACCATTTTGAATACTGAAACTGAAAACCCAGCAGTATACACATTATAACATATATATATATATATATATATATATATATATATATATATATATATATATATATATAGTGTCACAAGACACATGACAAATTTTACTTACTGCTCCCAATTTTTAATAATTCATTCATACGTGCCTTACAAATTATGCTAAACATTATAAAGCATTTTTGGCTGATGTGTACATTTGAACTGTGTATTTGTGTGTGAGTGTGCATGGACATTGAACTCACACACAACACCAAGACATTCATGAGGTGATCAATGCTCGTCCGTTTGAACGTTGTCTTTCCACTGTTCTGCATCAGCTTGGTGTCAGGACCTGGAAAGGTTCATTCTCTTGTTCAGATACATTGACAATCATGCAGATAAGAGGCACATATGTACAGTGATCAGCCACAACATTAAAACCACCTGTCTAACATTGTGTAGGTCCCCATTTGTGCTGCCAAAATGACTCCTACCCGTCAAGGCATACACTCCACAAGACCTCTGAAGGTTTAAGTCCTTTAAGTCCTGTAAGTTGCAAGGTTTGGCCTCCATCAATCAGACTTGTCTTTCCAGCACATCCCATGTCATTTGTCATGTTCCTGAAACCATTCCTGAACAATTTGTGCAGTGTAGCAGGGAGTATTATCCTGCTGAAAGAGGCCACGGCCATAAAGGAAGCAATCTTTAGGTAGGTGATACATGTCAAAGAAACATCCACATGAATGCCAGGACCCAAGGTTTCACAGCAGAACATTGCTTAAAGCATCACACTGCCTGTGCCATCTCTTCCCCAGCTAAATGCTGCATATGCATCCTGCCGTCCACATGATGTAAAAGAAAATGTAATTAAAAAAACCTTGCTATCTTCTTCCATTGCTCTATGGTCCAGTGCTGACACTCACATGCCCATTGTAGGCTCTTTTGGTGGTGGACAGTGGTCAGCATGGGACTGGTCTGCGGCTATGTAGCCCCATATGTAGCAAGCTGTGATGCACTGTGTGTTCTGACACCTGTCTACCATAGCCAGCATTAAGTTTTTCAGCAATTTGTGCTAGCCTTTGCTACCCATGTGCATCAATGAACCTGGGGCGCCCATGACCCTGTTGCCGACTCACTGATTGTCCTTCCTTGGACCAGTTTTGATGGGTACTGACCATACCAGGAACACCCTGTAAGACCTGTTGTTTTGGAGATGCTCTGACCCAGTCATTTCACAATTTGGCCCTCATCAAAGTTGCTCAGATACTTACACAACTTCAACACATCAACTTCAAGAACTGACTCTTCATTGCTGCCTTGCTGCCATTGTAATGAGGTAATCAGTTATTCATTTCACTTCACTTCACTTCACTTCACTTCACTTCACTTCACTTCACTTCACTTCACTTCACTTCACTTCAATAGTTTAAATATTTTGGCTGATCAGTGTACGTTTTCAACAACTGTAGAGGTTTACTTTGAAGCAGACATCTCTCTCAGTCACTGACTTCCTAACAAACAGGTGCATATGGGCCTATAAATGGTGGCTAGAGTTAGTCAGCACTGCATTGTGAGTGAGGCAGTACCACTTGCTTAAAACTTCCCATACTGTTAGTGTTTTATGCTATTAAACCTGCTGTGCTCAAAATATCTTTCTTTTCGTTTCTTTGGTTTTGTTTAGATTATTTTTTTCCTTTATTCAGTTGAATATGCTGCTGTATGTTTGCCCTTTTTAAAGATATATATTCATTGTGTGTTCTTTTTTTTGCTCAGATATTAAAGTACACTGGACCCCGTAGAGACGACATTTTGATCGACTGTATGTGTGAATTCATGTGTGGTTTAGCGACAAATAAACTTGAACTTGTATTTGAGATTTAACAGACCATTGATTTCTTATCAGTCAAAAGTCCAAAGTTAGCTTATAAAATGATTCAGAATGGCCATTTGCCATAGTTAGTACAGAGTTAATGATTCCTCACTTGCCATTACTATTATCCCAATAAAATTAATGTATTACTAGTGATGGCTATATTTTATTTACTGTTATTATTTTGTTTTTTCTATTCTAAGAGGTCTGTTTTGTGAACCTCAAGTGCCATCTGTGGGAACTCTGCAAACTAGAGGGGTGTATTTCAAATTTAAAGTCCTCCACTCAAAATATGTTTTTCTTCTTGTTCCTTCAGTTGGATGATTGAGCTTCACTGTATAGAATGATGTATGTGTAGAGTTTGATTCTAGAAAGCTGCTTTCACATTCAACTGCTGAGGGGGAAAGTTTATCTGTGCTCATTGAAAATCTGTGTTTAAGAGTTGGGCCTATGAACATGATTTGTGACATCACAACTAGTTTGGAAGCTAATTGTGGTCCAATATTAAAGTGTGAAAACTTGAAGCCTTCAATGCACTGAGAATGGACTTTACAATGAAGTGGGAGACATCTTGTGTCCAGCAGTTAAACTTCTAATATGACATATATTTGCATAGTTATGGATTCTGCAATTTTTAATGAGGGCTTAGGAGATGATGTCATTTTAAGGATTTTAATGTGGTATACTTTTTTGTGCCAAAAAAAGTGCCAAAATTTTGTTCCTCATTCATAACACAACACTATAAAGAAAAAATACATAATTAACATCTAGCAGCTAGTGAGAGTTTACCTCCAAACACAACCAGACCAAAGCACCAGTCCGTGTTCCTCAGAGTACATCCTCGCAGCAGCACCTTGTCGTTGTCCAAAGCATACGTCTGTCCATTCAGAGACAGGGTCCCTTTGTACTTGTCCAGACGGTTGTTGGGTGGCTCACATCGCACTTCACCTGAGAGACACAGAGGTGAGGTGTCAGCAACACAAAGAAACTCGTCACAGGTTTAGAGAGCCAAAAATGTTGTTGTTAAATGTTGTTAACTCCTGTGTTTAAGTATCCAAATCAAGGTAGTGGTGATGAATATCCAGGACAGTAGGGCTTGGGGCCACCTAGAAACATCATTTATTTGTCTCACCAATTTTTTTTGTTGTTTTTGAAATCTATCACATTTGATGATGTTTGTTAAGAAAAAAGCCAGATAGTGCAGCTAGCTTGAGGAAAACTTGTTTTTTGGCTTCACCTGTAAAGGTTTCAGTTCACTTTGATTATTACCTCCAGAACTGCTCAGAAACAAACAAACAAACAAACAAAAAAGAAATTCCAATCTGCAAACTTGTACTTAACAAAAGTACAATAGTAATCCAGATATGCTTATAAAATATTATATCTCATCAAATTTCCTCAATTTATTTTTCTTTCTCTCTCTGAAATATTATGTCTGGGTCATCCATGTAGATATGCTGTTGGGATGTTTTCTTTTTACTCCAGATGTCTGTGTTGTTGGGTTTTGTATTGTTATTTACATAAAAAGTTGATCAAAGAAATCCTATTATGTTCACTGAAAATCAAGGACAATTTTCCCCCTCCAAGATTGGTACTCGGTGAAGAATCCAGATGTTCTAAATGCAGTTCTTGGTGTTTGTTTAATGTTGTTTCATTCAGCTTCTCACCGTTGAAGCCAGCCAGTGCATTGATGCTGTCTCCCAAATCTCCAGTTACAGTCAGGGCCTGTTTCACCTTCAGATTGGTTTCACTGGGGGAGACCAAGAGGACATGAGAAGGAAATGACTGAAGGGAAATTCAAGAAAGTGTGAGACATTAGCCGTCAGCCATGCCCGCAACTAACCAATGCACACACACACACTGCATAGTCTAAAAAGCTTGTATATGCCAGGAATACATACCCAAAATTCAACGTAATTATACATACCCATCTAATTCAGCAGTTTCTACATAAACCAGATTGAGAGGCTCACTGCTGGACAGCAACAGAAGGTCTGCCTGAGAAAAACAAGCATTAAATACTGAGCAGACAGCTGAAAGTATAGAAGATAATAAGATAAGATAAACTTTATCATCACGTACAGGAACTTTGTCTTGGACTCATTGTAGCTGTTATCACTAAGAGGCATCCAAGTGTACAGTTAACATACAAAATTTATATTCATATTTATATTTACAAAATATAAATTACTCTTAGACTTGTGGCTTTGCATTTTATTATCTCTGTACTTACTGTGACAAACTGATTATTTTCCAGTTTGATTATGTCTCCAACTTGAACATTCATCCATTTTTCACTTTTCAGTCTGCCAGAAAAAGAAACAACACAAAACACACCATGAAATCACAAATCATGACATTTTACAGCCTTTTCTTTTTACAGCTTTTTACAGCTCTTTCTTTTATTATATATCAATTACAAATATACAACATGAAACGTGTATCTTAAATGACTCACTCTCCATCGATGAGGACATTGACTCTCCGGTTATTCACTTGATTGTCGCTTTTGTGTCTGTTCTACTCAGTTGACACAAGATGAAGAGAAAAGAGTATTTGTTTAGATATGACATTATGATTAAGTTACTTATTTTCTGTCTTAATATTGAGTGGGATTAAAGGGGACATATAGTGCACATTTCCAAGTCTATATTTATATTCTGGGGCTTTACTGGAATATTGTTGCATGATTTACAGTTGAAAAAAACTCCTTATTTATCTTATACTGACCTTTTATTCAGCCCCTCAGTTCAACCTCTGTCTCAAACAAGCCGTTTTAGCTACTGTCTCTTTAAGGCCCTCTTCTCAATGAGCCCAGACAATCCCAAACCAGTCCCTATCCCCTCACCCTACCAACTCCCCATCCATTTGTGCATTCACATGGAGGTTCGCCATATTAAGGGTTGTCCCAATTCAATTAGTGTAGAGTGTAAGTGGACTGTGAAACCCTTAAATAGCAAGTCTGCAGTGGTGCAGGCTTATGATCTTCCTAACAGGAAGTGCATGTGCAACAGGAGAATGAAGGAAACAACATATAAATATAATGTTTCCTCATGCTAACTTTACAGCCTCAAACAAAGTCTCAAAATGCATGGTGTAAAAAGATAAAACAAAAATGAGGTTGCTTGACTTGTAACAAATTCACAAATGCCTGTATGCATGCATAGCCTACATAATTCTAAATTAAAACATTTTTACCTCATATCTCATTCTCATGGTTTCATCTTCTGCAAGCAGCTATCCTTACCTCTCATAAACTGTGAAACAGCATAACAGCTGTGCAAGCTATTGATTGAGCTATTCATTGCCAGGTTGATGGCTGCTTCCTTGTTCCAGTAACATGGCAAGGGCGTCCCATTATTTGGCTATCCATTTATACCCTCCCCCTCCATTAGAAGTGCCCTCCACAGCTGCGGGGAGTGACACCTGGTGGTGAAGTGGTGATGGGTAGGGGCTGGTTTGGGATTGGGTTTAGTAGTTGGATTTCTCTACTTTTTCCTATTCTTTACTCAGCATAAACTTCTCCAATACATTTGTACATGTTCGAGACCGAATCTGATCTGAAATACGTGAGTAGACAATGAAAACAGCCCATGGAACAACCTTAACAACAACCTAAGCAACAAAGACTATGGAACAGACAGTTGTTTGTGGTCATGCGGGAACAATCTGACATCAGTTCGATGGGGAAGTGGAGGTAACTAACCCTAACTTAAAACTGAGCTTTTGACTTTCAATGAGCATTTAACATCACCGATGTTCACCTGAAGTTTTGGAACTGTTTAGCATAGACATCATAACTGTATAAAAATAATATAAAATCACACAAAGCATAATATGTCCCCTTAAATAAAGGGCTATTTTCCAAATTGTTCTCAAAAGATCGTTATATTGCTATACAGCTTACTATGTCATCGCTGGCGTCCTTGACTGCTGTTATAGACAGCACCAGAATCAGAGGGACAGCCGTGGTGAACCAGGAGAGAGACGAGATTTGTGGGATTAGCTGTCAACAGAACACACACACATACACAGACACAAATTGATTTCTAATTCAGTTGACATTTGTCTTCAAATCATCAAACGCTCTGCAACTGGATATGTATAAAAACAATCTGTACCTGAAGGACAAAGAGGAAGAGGAAGTAGCCGTTGGCGAGCCTCCGGAACTGCTCAAAGAGGTTAAGTGGCAGGAAGGTGAAAAAATTGTATTTGGAGGTCTTGATGGCATTATTCTGGAGTAGGAGGGAAGTGACAGATGCAGATACATTTACATTGCTGTTGTGTAATACAATGCAACATGACTTATGATAGAAAGACAAGCACATAAAAGTACTTATCACACCATAAATAAACGCCAAAATGGATAAAAGGTTTCTCTCATCCCTGTTAAAGGTTGAACATAAAGAAAGTTCTATACTTACGGCATAGCGATAAGACAGGTTGAAAGGTCTGTCATTAGCTCGCAAGTGTCTCTCCTCCTCTGTCGGTAAAGAAGTTAACAGATTCAGAGGATGAAAAGGTTAAAGGTAAGTCGGAGTACAATATACTGCATGTCAAGATATTAGTGCTACTAGTCCACTGACATTTTGAAACTTACTCTGTAAATGTAATGTAAAGACAACAAAAACATACAGAGACAGTTTAACATTCAACATAAAGTTTACAAGCTTGTCAGATCTTACCTATCTTTTGCTGTTTCCCACACAGTTCGCCAAAGTATGACACTACTGACTCCATCTTTAGCTCAGTTTCTCCATATTTCACACCTACAGCAGAGAAAAGGGGTTTGTATGCTTATGACAGAGTGACATAGAGTCATTGTAGTTACACTATACTGACATAGCAACTGAAAGGGGAAACTGTGGCAAAAGTCAGGGGGAACCAGATTATTTATGGAAGTAAGAGACTTGCAAACAAGTGTAGTTTGGTGCAAAAAAAAACAAACTATATCCTAACATTATCAGAGGAAATAAGTGATCTGTTTTGTTTGCTTGTTTGTTTTTTTTAAGGAAAGATGTGTAACATAGTGATGGTAAAAAGCAGAACATGCTTCCTGTAACACATGCCCTGGGTTGCCTTCATAACCCTTCAAAACAGAAAATGAATGACATTTTTGTGCATTTCTATAAACATTTGAAGGTAAGATGGTGTTTAAACGCAGAAACATGTCCGACATGCATTGGATAAAGGAAAGGAAAAATCTAGAAGTTTTTCTTTGAGGCTAACATGCTAACTACTCAAGATGTTATCTATTTACCCTTTGTACCAGAGTAACATCTATGCCAGATAATCCAGAACCACAAAGATTAAGATCTTGATATGACAGGGAACGCTTGACTTGCATACTTGTACATTCACATTCACTGATCACCAGCTTTCAGCACCCTATGACACCCCAAATTAGAACAGAATCGGACAAAAGTTCAAAGACGTTTGTATTTTTCTGCATCTTAGTAGTACCTGCATCAAAGTTCAAGCTCCAAACTGAAAGGAAACCAAAAGGTTGGGAGTGTTACTCACACATCTATAAATTTGATCTGAGTTATTAAATGTTAAATGAGTTATGAAATGATTGAGCTACATGTCCTGAAATTTGATTAGTCATCTACTGTGTTTGAAATGTTGGGTTTAAAATATTTGCTCTTTATGATCTTCGTCCACAAAAGTACCAGACGTCCAATATTTTCCTGCTTTATCACAACAAATAAAAATCAGCCACATACCTCAAACAAAAATGTGATTTCTTGTGTCCTGCATACACACAGACACAAGGCCAAAAAAAAAAAAATGAAAGAGAGGGAAAAAAAACACTACAAGTTTCAATCCCCCCCTTGCTTCCGTCTCAGATAAAGTAAATCCAGGCGCCCGTCTGTGTTCAGGCCAGGCACCAACCTAGTCCCAGACAGAGGATGGGGTTCGGCTGGGGGCCCCCAGCTGGATGAAAGACACACAGGATGGTACAGAGGTGAAGTGGTGTAGTGGTGAAAGAGGTGCCTACAGAGGAGGTTTCAGGTTCATGCAGGAAGTGCCGGGATCCCCCTGCGCCTAACCGCTCAGGGCTTGAGCAAACAGTGAAGCGATCTTTGGACTTGGATAGTGAGACAAGTGTAAGGGCAGTAAAACAACAGTACAGGTGAATGGCTGCAGCCAATCAGGGCCAAAATAAAGTGTTGTAATCTGGGCGGTGAGATATGTAACACACCTTGTGATGAGTGCGCATGCTCAGATTGAGGACTTCTCTTCCTCTCATTTTTTCTCTTTGTTTCACCTCTTTCACAGGTGCATGGAGAGCAAAGCATCTGTTGTGTTCTTGAAGGACAAACATTTTTTTTATGACAATTAAAAGTGAGTTATGACAGCTTTGAATATTGCTTTCAGGTGCTTTCAGAAATGGAATTTAATACCTGGGCTCGAACACAAAGGAACGCTGTGTTGTCCAGGGGACCTCAGCATGAACCACTTGCTAAATTAGTTAGTGTTTGCAGGTGTGTGTGCTCTCTGCCTGCAAATACAAAGACATAAATCCATAGTTGCATGTATGCACAGATGCGCACATGCAAAGACATACTCACACATTGTTTAAAACAGATTTGAAGACTGTCTTTGGGAGGATGCAGCTATGACCTCGAGAGGAAGGCGTGCCATGTCGACAAACAAAAGGATGTTTTGCATTTTATAACTGCACAGTGGTAGTACGAATTCCATCTGGCAGTTATGTAAAGGTTACCAAAGTGATAAATCATAATTAGCAAACTTTAAGCAATTGCAGGCCGACTTATTGCTTTTATTTATCTCAAGCAAAAAGGTTAATGAAAATTTATGAGAACTATGACACACTGAACTTTCGTCTGTCTGCCTAAAGAACTCAAAAATATTAAAAATGATCAGTCTTCAGCTTGATGATGTTTGAGGCTGAACTTTCTTTACCAGTAACTAGTTTTTCGGCTATATATCTTAAAGGTCAGTACTAGACAGTACTTGTCTCAGCAGGTGCACTATACTAGCAACCCTCTCATTTTATATAGAATCACTTGATTCAATGTTAAGGGGTCAGTTACATTACACTGTAAAAAGTTATTAAGTAAAATGCTGAAATTATACTGATATTTGGGACAATAAATGTCAAGTTGGTTTAAATAATATGACACAATCCCTTGACTTGAAATAGTTCTTCAAGTCTCTAATCATAATCTAAACATTAATAAACACTTGCATTCGATAAGTTAAAATTAACTAGTTCATGAGCTGCATGATAGTGTGCCGGAAACTTAAATGTAAAACAAATAAAACCAATAATGTCAGCAACAGAAGAACCTGATGAAAATCCTATCTGTGTTGATCTGGAGTCAATGTCATGTGTGGAAAGAAGCAGATACACACATTTATAGATATTTCTCAGATACTTTATACAAAATTCATTAATTGGAATGTTTACATGATGACAACATTTCAGAATAGTGACAATACAAAGAAAACACCACAAAAATGCAGTTACTGTGACTGATATACTGTACTTGTTAACTATTGCAGTGATTTAGTGATAGTGCAAGGGTTAACAAATTTAGAAAATATGGAAATTAAAAAAAGACAAAAAAAAAAAAAAGATCAAAAGTGAACACTTGCAACTTGGCACAAGGGACATGTATATTACATAATGGCTAAGGAACATTTGTCCTCATAAACCAATAACATATTATTCACAAGGGTTAATGTGCTGTAACAAAGAGGAATCTGATTCTGTGGTTTCTACAGAGTGTGGTCAGTTTAAAAATGTGCACACATTGAGGTTCTCATATTATACAGTGGCAATATCCATCCTTCATTAAGAGTAATAGTAGTTATCAACACATTCACTGGCACACCTCTCATTGTGTATTACTCCTGTCCATCAAACTCAAACATATCTTACAACACAGTGATTGACATCATTCCAAACTATTAAACACAAAAACATTTACAAAATTTCGTGAAGGAAAATAACACAAATGATAACAGATAGCAAAGAAAACCCGGCCGAGATGTAGTTACATTTGCAATATCATCAAAGATTAAAAAGTACAAAATGAGAGGGAACATTACTTGGAAAAAGTATTTGACACCATTCTGGGCAAAGAAGTGGCCAATCCTCATTGTTGAGAGCCAATGGAAATACAGGGATTTAAAAAAAAAAAAAAGATAAAAGATACACACATGTAGGTTTTTCACCAAAGTAAGGCCACTCATAGGAAGAATAGAAGAAAACAGAGCAGGAAGATATACTGTATGTAAACCATAAGTTATTCTACACCCCGTATCAACTCAGTAGTTGAGAAGTTTGTGTCCAAATGTTCAGATTTCCTTTTTATGGAAGAAAAAGTTGTTACCTTTAGTTCAACATGTAATGTTTCTTTACTATAAATGAACATTTCTTAAAGACAGTCACCTCTTTTGTCAGTCAAGGATACAAGTCACCAACAAATACTAGGTTGTCACTTTATTGTGAAGGTGAACTGTACACATCTCATCTTGTAAGGAAACTCTTCAGTTGACCTGCTGTTTACGTCTCAAACGCTGCAGCAGCAACTCCTTCAGACTGACCGCTGTGCAAAACTCTCAAACATACTGTTCTGGCAAACATGTCCATTTCCAGCAGTAAACAACATTTTAAATCATGGGCTTTGAAAAGCAAACAAAAATAAATATATATATATATATATAAAAATAAATAAAATGGCTACAACATCATGGTGAGCCACAAGTTGTAAATGAAGCTTATACGTATATACTGAATAAATATGGCCAAAACAGGACTCTCCTTCAACATACATATCAAATGTCCACCTGTTAGTCTCCTTTTTCATGAAGGTTCGATTTAAATCATATTGTTGATCTTACCGCTTAAGTCATATGTATGAGGAAACAGGAACGGGAACATTCATTCTCAATATGATGTAAGAAACTTAACATGACAAGGCACACAATGAACTTATCAATCCTTTAAATGAAGGGGTAAAATGATTACTAAAAGTACCTTCTCTTGAAACATTAGCTGTACTATTTCATTATCTTCACTTCCACATTGTTCAATAACTGATAAGCTACCAGTCCTTCCTTTTCCTTCATCAGACACAGAACAGTGTTTTCACATTTACTCAAACCATCACAGTGGAGCTACAGGATAGGGCATTCAAAATACTTTTTTTTTTTTTTTAACTTCACACATTCACAGTTTGTAGAGTGTAAGGCATCAAACACATGGCCATGGTTTGGGGGGGGGGGGGGGGGGGGGGGGGGGGGGTGTACGTTGGGTTAGGTGGGGTTATTACACGACAACACTGGGGAGGTGTGGGAACTTGTTTTGGCCCTAGCATCCTCCATTCCCTCGAGGTTATGGTGTCCAACTGGCAAGAGGAGCAAGGGGGTTAAAAAAAAAAAAAAGGTTAAATGTCTGAGTAAGTGGTCACTGCCTGGTGAACCAGCTGGTGAGTGGAAGGTTGAGTGAGCTGGTGTCTGTGTGGTTATGTGCTGTACAGTAGTATCTCTGTAAATAATGCCAGTGTTTGAGGAAAATGGAAAGTGAATGTTTGTGAAAATTTCAGAGTGTGAAGGTGATGACAGTGTGTCGGTGAGCTTGGCATGGTGCCACCAAACAGTCAACAGCAGCTAAGACACATCAAAGGTCTAAGAAAGAATCCGTGCAGGGAAGATAATTCCCTGCTTTATGACTTTATTCTGAAATTAGGAGAGTTCCGTCCTTTCTGTCTTTCTCTCTCCTTCCCCAGCTCTCCTCATCTGCCCTCCTCAGCCGACCGCGTCTCTGATTTCAGCCTGACAAACTCCTTGGCCACGTCGTCGCTGGAACGCTGGGAGAGGATTCGCATGGCGGTGAGGCCGGTGTCGTCCATGTGGATGCGTTGTCCCAGCGGGCACCAGCAGGCGCAGTTGCCCCTCTCCATGATGTCTCTCAACTGTATCACGGCCAAGCCCACCACTCGGTCGGCCCGGCCGAAGCAGTAGTCTTTGACGCAGGCTTGGAGCTCGTAGCACTCGAAGCCATCCTGGTTGCCCAGAGCACTGTGGAGAGAGAACACAGAGGTTTAAGCATTCAGTCCGTAAACAGCACAACAGCAAGTTGGCCAACTTAAAGCTGCACTTTTGTTTTCTTTTGAACACACTCACAACCATAACTTACTGTAGATGCTCTTGATTTAGTTTAAGTATGAACAGCAGCAAAGCACCAAGGTAAACATTAACAAAGCTGATGTCACATTGCATCATTCTGAGTACTGAAGGTCAAATTCTTCAAATATCTGTCTCTTACAGCCATTTAGACATTTACAGATAGAGTGCAAGTTGACAAATGTAGCTGTAAAAATAAAAAGAGAAGATAACTGAGAGTAAGTGCCTGCAGCAGTCAAACAATCATGGAAAGCATATCGTACACGTTCTCTAAATAGATATGATCTGCAACTATTAACAATCACCTGACTAACGATGCTGCTGGATGCAACAAGAAGAATGATACATTTTTTTTTTTTTAAATTCTCTGAAAATACTGCCCAACAATTTCCAGGTTAGCAAGTTCAACATCTCTGAAAAAGTTTGTAATAAACTTCAACATGAGAATATCAGTAACATCTGTCATCATGCTTACAAGTGGAAGCTCTCATTGAACTTGGGAGACCAGCTGTTGTTCTTGGATTTGGTCTGGAATTTGCGCTTCTTGTCGCTGAGGTGAGGCCCGATCATGGTGATCTCAACGAAAGGTCGGAACATGCCGGACGTCTGCCATTTTAAATCGTTGGCTCCCACAACTGCATACGCAAACCCGTACGCAAACAAAGAGAGGGGAGGGACAAGGTTATGAGACAGATACTTTTCTTTCTTTTTAGCCTTTTTAGTTGTGAAGATTCAAACTGACCTTTGACAGTAACTTTGCGCTCCCCGTTCCCAGGATGAGTGTACAGCTCAATCTGGATAGACACTTCACCAATCGGCTTGTCCACACCCGAGCCTAGTTTAATAGAACGCAGATACGTCAGTGAGCTTTCATTTGGACTGATGAAGATAAACTTTGATTCATAATAGTCAGAATGAGAAGGGGACACAGGTGGAGAGGTTGAGTTAAGGTTGATCTACCCACCTTAGTGGCACAGAGTGACAAAAACAAAATGTACAAAGGGAGAGCGGGTGGGGAAGGAGAAGAGGGCTGGCAGATGATTTCAATGAAACCTACCCCTGCTGGGCTGTATTTTTTCATTGGGAGTTAACCTAATACCCTTTCCATTGTGCACTGGCACAGAGGCAGCACAAGAGATAAAGAGAACACAGTAATAACATGTCAACAAATTACAGCATTGAGAGCATTTTAAATACAGAAATATATCGAAAAAAGAAAAAAAAAAACCCTCCTTTATCGAACACATATTTCAGTTAGTGCCCTCTCCTGGTGTACCATGGGAAAAGCTTTCCCTTTTTGATGTATCATTAGGCATACCTTGTGCATGTTGGGTGGTCACAAAGGTTTTGATGAGTGTATCTGTTGTCTGAGTGTAGAGGGACAGAGCGTGGCGTAGTGAGGACAGCTCGGGACTCTTCTCCAGGAACGCCTTCTTCAGCCCGTTCCCTCCTGCGTGGAAATATTGCTGCGAAGCAAACAGAAGGTGATTCAGAATATAAATATGTGGAAGAAACTGAATTTTGGTGGGAATATTTAGATTTATTTTTAACACACAAAAAAGGTGGTTTTCCTTCTGAGCTCTGGAAGTTTGGAGGATTTCCGATGTGGGTGTTCCACTGATTAAAAACATATGACTATTACTGATGCAACATCTGCTTTTTTGGTGTTATATGAACACTGCAGAATCCTGCAGCTGGTCCAGACGAAAAAAACCGTACAGTGAAGTTTGTTAATTAAATTCTGAAGACTATCAATCATCAATCATTTGACAGTGATATCGACTGTGGTGACAATCAATCATTGTCAAAACAAGGCCCTCATTGAAAATGGCCAGAATGGTCATTTACTTCTGAAATATTTCACCGTTTCCTCTCTATTATGATCTGTTAAAATCAACAATCTTAATAGTCACAACCTGCTTAACACTCCTGGAAACCTGATTAATGGATGAATAGTTGATGAAGCTAATTTGACCCGTCTGCCCTGCATCCTAATGAAACCAAAACCGCAGTATAAACTGACCTTGATCGTGTCCAGTGCCACATCCATCACAGCACACTGCCTGGGAGACAAGCTTTTAGCCTCCCCTGCCATGTGATCCTACACATCCAAATGATAACCATAGAGATGAGATGAAAATAGACACATTCACTCTCAGTTAGTAGCTTTGTGGTCTTCAGAGTTTGGTAACACAGCAGGACATTTAACATGGTGTAAACATACAGTATATGAGGGCATTATGATACCTTGAGTTTGGAGAGCTGACCCAGTTCTTTTGCAGCTGAGAGGATCTGTGCTCCCTGGAAAAAAAAAGAGAACTGAGTTTCTGCTCTTTTTCATTTCATTTCTGCAATTAAAAGTCAATTTGCAATCTCTGCAAATGTTGAGGTAAACAAATATTAAACTGTTGAGCTTACAAAGGTGTCGTTGCCCTGCGGCAGAACAATGGTCTTCTCCAGGCTGCTCATTACAATCCTCCACAGCTCCTTCAGCACACGCTTCAATACAGTCTTCTCACATACGGTGGCAAACAGTGTCAACCTGCAGACACACACACACACGCATGTATGTATGAACATAAATTCAACAGCTGCAAATGAAACACACTGGATCACAGAAGGTGCTGGTGTGTTGTGGCCTTAACTACTGCTAGTATTGTTAAAAAAGACTTTAACCCCAGTATCAAATCTCATGAATTCACTCACTTCCCATCCAGGAAATCCATGAGTGGCCGTAGCATGTTGTCAGAGTCGGCCTCCACCTGGTTTTTGTTGTTGGCGTTGAGTGGACCTTTGATCTGGTACAGCAGAGAGGCCATCTGCCGCATACACTCATTGATGCGGATCTGGAAACTGGAAAGAAAGAACCATAAGCACAAATGCAGGTGTGGTTACTGGATTAACTTTATACTGTATTTACGTGTGAATGTGTGTTTTAGTATTAGGTTACCTGTTCCCAAATGTACTGCTGAGCTCATCCAGCACGTTGTTCAACTTCACCTGCAGGTCGTTCAGTAAGTCACTGGCCTCAGTGTCCATCTGTAGAAAGACAGGCAAACAGAAACCCAGTAGAGTATTAGTTAAAGTTTAAAATGTGTTGGTTGAGAAGCTTTTACAAAATTATTCTCAAGAATGTGTATGCCAGCTCTCCTATGAACATGGTGGACATAGAACCCTTTTAGCAGCAGGTCATAATTTTGCAGCTTTTGGTCAAAATACACCAAATTACCTTTGAGCTTCTTAAAGCTGCATTTCACAGCAAAAGCAAGAAGCTACAAATGACAGCAAGATAACCAGCAGTTGTGTTACACCATGTTATTATGCAAAAAGCACACCAGCCATTCAAAAGCCAAAAAGTATAATTCGGCTCTCTCTGAGGTTGCAATGTAATATTTGTCCTCAATGCTTAAGTTCCAATTTGTCAACTCCTGTAGCAGAGAATTGTCCACAACAGACAAAATAAAATTAAAATTCAACACGCACAACCAGGCAAACCCACCTTTTTAACAGCGGTCTCCAACTTTCAAAGAGAGCACATTGAAAAAAAAAAAAAAAGTTTAATATTGCAGGAGATGTGTCTTTCAAGTGGTGAGTCTCATAAGCATGGGGCGAGGGAACGAGAAGGAAAGTGAGAGATCCATGGATTACCACCAGCATACCTAACCCAGGTATACTGTGGCATCATCTAAATAAGCACTGCCTGGTGGGGAGCTAAGCCATATGGATGAAACTACGATGTGGCTCATTAAGTGAATGATCCAATGGCCTTTTGATTCATGGTCTGTCGGGGTTATGTAGCACCATTAGTGAGGAGAGACTGAGAAGTTGCTCCTATGCATCACAAAAGGGAAGGCTTCAGGGGAGGAAAGGCAGCTGGAAATGGATTGTGTTCTGTTTGTAATGTGCTGTATGTTTTGCTTTTTGCCGGAGAGTATTTTTTTTAAAATATTAATATTCATGTGTCTGTACACCTACACTCACCTTTTTGTCTTCAAATGCATTTTCAGTCTACGACAGCACGGAAAGGTGGAAGGTAACACAGGACAACCTCATTTTGACAACCGTCATTTTACATTTAGAATTTGATTTTCATTTATATTAAGTGGGACACTACAGCGGAATCAATGGTAATAATACAAAGTGCTGTGGCAGCAGAATATGCATGTAACCCCAGTATGCATGTAACCTACCTTTTCTATTGGTGTATCCATCTTTGTTTGGTGGGAATGATTTGAGATTTTTTAGAGAGAAATAAATAATAAAAACTGTCAAAAAAATCCTGCTCTCACTGAAAAACACTGAAAGAACGTCATGATCAAACAACCAGGCAAAAATAAAAATCTAGAGAACATAAGGTTTTCCCGTAAGCTACATGAAATTCTCTTAAATACAGCAATTATAATTGCTTTTTTTCACAATGGAAAACATGCTGTATTTGTAACATGGACACCCACCTTCTCCTGGTCAGTCTATTGCAAACAAAAGAGAATTCAAAAGAAAACACAAATTAAGAAAATGTAAAAAGAAAACAAATCTAGAAATATCTATTGCTTAAGGAGAAATGAGTGAGCAGGTCTGAGGAAAGACCAGGGAAAATGCCACTGAAAGAAGGCGAAACCACCACAGATGAGGATAAAAAGTGGACACAATAAACACTCCCGTGATAACCGCAACTAGAGACGTCTAGTTGCAGTGGGACTGATTATCACTGTGAAATTGCTGGGAACAGAGAGAATAGGGAAACGGTTCACAACAATGACTCGGGCTCCACTTCACACTCCAACAAACCTCAACCTCAATTTCCTCCCCTTCCTCCCCTACTTCCTCTTCCTCCTCACTCTCTTCGAACTAGGCAGTGAAAAGACAGCACAAAAACACATCTCATTCTCATTGCTGCCAAAACGACCATATTCATTAAGGTGCCTGAAAATGAGCAGTTCAACAATTCTGATGATCAACAAAATGAAACAAAGCTTGTTCCATTTTCCTCCATTTCCAAAGACGATTCCAATTACAACATGTAATTTACACAAGTAGTGAGATGAACATGTGCGTATATGCAGTCATGTATAACAGCATGTATGCATATACAATGAACTTGCCTGCCATGCTAGCAGTCTATTGTTGCTCTAGAAAAGAGAGGAAAAAAACCCACTGTGACTTGACTTTTCTAAAAAAAATACATCTTTGTTAATTGTGAACATCTTAATGTGGAAGAAGAGAAAATTCAAACATGTTTTTGTTGTTGGTGTGTACTTCACAATTTTATAAATCTTAGGTAAAATCTTAGATATCTTCATATGAATACAAAAGCCCTTCACAGTTAAATAGCTTTTTACAAGCACATTTTTGTTGTGATACCAATTATCAAAAAAGAATGATTTGTTTCTGTATGTGATATTGACATTTTTCCATAAAAATCATTTGTGGGGATAATAGTTGTATTTATATAGAATGGACCATCATATATGAGCTTGCCTATGATAATTGGAGAAGTTTACTGTCAGCATAAGGGCACATTAATAAACATAAGACCACCTACTTTTTTTAAACTGTAAATCTAAATCTGCATCTTTTAGAAATATTTTGATCCAGTTAATTTTGATAATATGGTTGAATGAGGAAAAATCCAAAAACGTTAAGATTTCCCTTTCTTACCTTGTGTGGCTTATTTTTCTAAATAAAGTTAAACAGCCTTTCTAAACAAGAGCTTTTATGTTTGGTGAAATCAAGGGAGGAAAAGACATAAAGGGCTCTTGTTTTTGTATAATGGGCTGCTCACACAGCCTACATAATGCTCAAGCAGCCCACATAGCAACCAGCCCAATGGGATTTGTCCCACACTCCTGATGGCCAGTCCAACTCTGCCCCCGGGATGATGGACGTTGAATTGTTGGTCATCTCAGGAGTCGGGCTGTTGGCTAATAGCAGCTGAGATGACCAGCCTACAGCTCTTCAAATCTCAAAAAACATCAGAGCAAATTCTAAAAAGGCGTTATTTGGATATACTGACCAATTATTGGGAAACTAAATGGTTACTTTCTCGCCTGAAAAAATATCTAATTTAGTAAAGTGACATATTAACAGTCCTACAGCGAAATTTACAATAACATTTGGCCTGGCTCACAATCTCCATCATCACCGCCATTTGGTGCGAAATGCATTCTGGGATACTTGGCTGTCCCAAGCTTCAGTGGCCTTTGGCCGACCAATGGTGAAACATCAGTCCATTGTGACCGATGCTGTTTTTTTTTGGGTGGACCCCCCTTCCCTTCATCTGATCAACAGACAAAGACAGAACAGTACTGTACAGTTCTCAAAGGAACTCACATGTAACAAACTGCTTCACCTACACCACATCATGACATGACACTTAACTAAAAGTCTGCTGCAGGCAACATCAGTAAAAACCTTGCATCAAAAGGTGATTTCTCCAAACCATGAACCACAAAGATAAAGATTCAAGTTAACGAGGTTCAAGCATATCATTAGTCAAAGGAGATAAAGGCCAACTTAATTACTATACAAAGGAAACTTACACCATGAGATGCTCTTACACTGCTGTAGATCATCAATCCGTGCTCACCTTCTCTCAAGGAGAAATATGTTTTCCATACAAGGAAAGTCAAAGCCTTGCCCTTATACAAAATATGTTACATGTCTTGTGACTGCACTTTATTATGGTTCAATAATGTTACTTCCAGTAGAGGAATTACTATCTCTTTTCCTGCAAAGCAAACTTTGCAGACTGAAAAACACTGTTGCAACACTGTTCTCTTTACTTCTAAGGTGCAAAATTCATACACCTGCTATTACTAGTTTAGACAGATGATGTCACATTGTTAACATTTATCCACCAGGATAGCAACCAATAGAACGGGCCTCCGGAATGTGAGCTACATCAGCAGTTCCAACCACTGTTCAAGTATTTTTGATTTTTCTTCACACAGGGTTGTAGGAAGGCACTAGAAGAGCTAATCTACAGCATATGCTAAAGGAAGAGTTGGCTAGCTAAGATTCTGGATCTGCTTATTAATTTTCAAGTTCATTTAATATTCCACAATGTGAATTACAGACTAGCTGATAGCAAGACAGTTGCTATACTACTGCTTAGTTATAGTCTAACCACTACTGATTGTATACTGCTACCATCCACAGTACCCACCACAGCCTTTGCTTCCTCATCCTCAGTTACGACCTGCTGTCCAAACCAGAGCAAGGGGGAGATAATCAATACAGTGGTATACTGCACACCATTAAACTGATTAAACAACTGAAAGATGTACTTTGAAATGGCAGTTTCAGCCCTGCTCAGACCATGATGGAAACCTACCTCCTCTCCTGCCTCCTCCTCCTCTTCCTCTTCCACCAATTCATTTTGCTTTAATTGTAAAGGGAACACACTGATTGTAACTTTAGCTATGATATCCCATACTGTAGCTACAGTCCTACAACCAATCAAAAACTACAAAATAAATACTTCACTACTGCTACAATACTATGATAATGTACTACATGCAAAAGCTTGGTAAGGATTAAAGCAGGAGTTCACAGCTGGCAGAGAGGATATTGATTGTCCTTCCTGTAGCTACAGTTAGGACACTGATACATAGGACATGATGTAATTAAGTCTGTATCAATATTCTCTAGTCTATTAGGGAGCACAGCGTTTAATCTCTGGCAGTATTGATCAACAGTTACATTTTCATTTGCAGCATCAGACGCCACGATGGTGCAGAGACTTTTCTTTAGATTCAGGACTGATGTCCTAATCCAGCAATACCAGTTAACTACTCCACATGGTCTGAACTACCACTATTGTACATACCAGTGCTTCCTCTGTTGCAATCTGACACACGAAAGACAAATTCAAGTGTTGTAGAAATAAGCAAACCCTAAAATGTTTACTTTTCATGGTTGAGGAAACTTTTAGTTGATTAGTCAGTTTATGCCATTTTTTCCATAGGAAAGGAACGTTATGAAAAGTATCATACCGTTATTCATTCAGTATGATGCCATAGCACATTCAATATGTCTTCATATTCACATCTTTGTCTTCAGGCTTACCTGTTTGGCACCCATGGACTCAAACATCTTCTCCAGCTGGATTCTTAACTGCTGCACATTATTCATCAGGACACAAGGCTACAAGAGGACAAAGACAGTGGACTGTGTCCAATCATTGCTGTTTAAAACAATTTTTAAACACAGAACAAACATATTAGCTTTGTTTACATAATTATTTAACCAGGGAAAAATGATCATAATTCAAAATAAAGTTGAAGAGATTGAACATTTAGTTCTGTAACGTGTTTCTAATAATGGCCCCACTGGTGGGGTCTGTCAAGGTAAATGTGTCAAAACAATTAAAAATTTGATTGAGGTTATATTATGTAGGATATACATCAGGGAACATCTGAATTAGTGAGTTAACCATTGCACCGACTTTAAAGTGACCTGTTAGTATATTAAACATAAACAAGGGTAGCAAAAGGTGATATGCTAGAAGGTATTGACCACTTACAATCTTCTCCTTGTCAATATAAGAAGGAAAACTCTTGGTCAGAATGGCACTGTACTGCAGAAGAACCTTGGCAATAGTCTGTGAAGATGAAGAGGGAGAAGGACATTAAAACTGTGTGAAACATAAAAAGGATATGAAGTTAATTCAAACGGAAACATTTCTTGATGTCTTCAGAGGGGGATATATTACACTTTTGGGGAGTATGTCTGAAGGATAATTTCGCCAAATTATTAACATTCCCAGATATTCCATAATGTATTCTCTGTCATGCAGAAAAAACAAATCCCCAAACACAAAGCTGTCTTTCTTTCCCCCAGAAGGGATGTGTTATGTCCAATTCAGCATTTCTGCTTAATGAGGAAATATCAAATTCCCTTTAAAAAAGTGTGAATTGTCTATTGTCATTATTGTCTCCAGACAATAATGTGGTTGTTTAGTGTTAGATGCAAAAAATTGAACTTTATGTAGAACCAGCAACTACAGTATTAAAAGGGTTTAAAAGGCCATTCATTCCCATTTAATCACCATCCACTGAACTGGGTTACCTTGGAAAAGCGGCGACTGTACTGAGCCATGACATTAGGGTCTGGGCATTCCAGTTTTTTGATGATCTCAAAGCTCTGGTTGAGCTGGGTGAAGATGTCCACCACAGAGCAGGAGAACAGAGCATGCTCAGACGTCTGCTGGAACTGAGGAGCAGGATTGGCAAGAGCAAATATACAATAAGTACAGAAGTAAGTACGAAAGCTTATGTACTGATGCTGTGTGTCTATAAACATGGACAAGGTAACAATATATTAAGGCTCAATTTTATTTTTCTTACTCCATCTTTTTTGTCTCTCTCTAGGGCTCCATGCATAAACTCCATAGATACATCCTCATTTTCATCCAACCACTGTAGCACAAATTGTAGGAACCATCTACAAGGGAAAATAAAGATTAGCAGTTATTTGTTTTAATTTTTTTTTTTTAGAACAACAATCTTTTTATTACAATTTTACTGCTGCCATATTTCTAACCAGTTCCTAGGTTAAGAATCAATTAACTCAATGTTCATTAAAAAAACACAATCACATGCACTTACGATGGGTAGTCGGGAACAACATCCTTAAAGTTTGGCAGCTCCTTGACATATTCATTGTAGAGCCACTTCACCTTGAAGTGCAGGTTCATGTAGTCTGTGCTCTTACACAGTCTGTGCTTCTCATGATCTGCAGGCACAAAGACACAAAGATTTTATGAGCTTTTTTGTGTCAGGGAGTGGGAGAGATTCTGATCCAGTAAATGAACCAGCCACGCTGGCGTGCACTGAAAATGATGTTAAATCAATGAATACAGTGTTAGGGAGGCCAAACACACTACAACATAATCTTAATTTCATAATTAATCCTTAAACAGTTACAGTTGTCCTAATTCAAATCCTATTTGTGAAGTCAAGGTTTAATTCTACAGTATCCCCTTCCAATAAACTGTTCAAGACTGTTTTCAAAAATGTTTTCTCTGTCACCCACTGAGATTAACACAAATATGACAGTGGCATTACCCTTTTAAGTAATTCTAAAAGTCAGTCCTTCATTATTTTCCCCAAGTGTTTAAGTGTACTTCCAAATTTCAATTCCTGATGTGGGACTGAAAGTAGGCAAACTTCCCAGCAACACAACAAACATTTATTTTGAAGACTGTTATTGTAAGTTTCTAGTTTAAATTCTAACATAATTTTGGCTGCCAGCTCATTTAAAGCTGCAGCCTTTCTTATATTAAAGGGGGGCCATTATGCTTTTCCTTATTTTCATACATATATATGATGTTAAAATGTCAGATGTTCATATTAAACGTGGCAAAAGTGTCAAATAATGAGGTAAATGTATTAAGAAGTAATCCCTGTGAGCAAAAACCGTGGTAGAAGCAAGGCTTCAGACTGCTCTGAGTGCTCGGTTTCCAATGTTTTTTTCTACTTTCAGCTTGAGCAGATGTTGGCTCAGGCTGGATTTTTTTTATCTTCTTCCTTTTAGCGTTTTGAAGGTGTGAAGATCTTTTTTGTGGGGAAAAAATGTATTAGAGTAAAGATGAAACTGAGTCATGCACAGTGAATCTATTGTGAATTCACAGTGAATTCATGTTTTACCACAAACTTTTAACACTGGGCATACAAAATACCTAACTTCAAATGAAATGTAATACTCTGGGCCACTCTAAATTGAGAGTACTTTGACTTTAGATAATGCTAAGATGGTGATATTTAGGTAGCTAGTTAGTTCTCATATGAACTAAAGATACACTCGTGGAAAGTAATGGGAAAAATCTCAGGTCAAATTTAACCAGGCACTTCAATATAATTTTAGTAATGTACTAAAAAGTAGTACTAATAAAATTTTAAGTACTGTTTGGGAGCAATTCTGGTGTGAATCTCTCAGGACTCATTCCATCTCTGAACACATTTTCTATCACTTTTCATATTAATGCAGATTGAAAATGCAGTGGCCAGAACTTTCATACTTTATTCTGTGAAACAGAAATTTCACAGCGATAGTCTGTGTAGGGGATTCATCTTGAGGACAGGGGCTGGGATAAAAGCTGACTGCCTCTGAGGACTGGTGCTGCTGTACAGTACAGTACAACAGAGAAAAGTGCAGACACGCTCCTGGGAGAAATAAGCCGCTTTCAAACCCTGCACAGTTATTATTTCACTCTTTCACTTCTTCCATGCAATTGTATCTTTTTTACCCCAGAATTTCTCAGCAGAATTCTCCTCTCTGTCCTAATGCTTCTTGACTTTTCCAATTTCATCAGAACTTCTCTCTCCACTTGTTCTTACCCTCTGAACCTTCAGGTTGTCCCTTCATTTCCACTAGATAATAACATGCCTCTACAACAAAGCAGCATTATATTATAAGTTGCGAATATGGCTCTATAGGATTCTACCGAAACATACATGCAACTACTATCATATACTGTTTAGAGAATCAGAGGTTGGAGCCAAAGACATATTACAATACACATCCACGCTGCTGATGATAACTTACTGCGTGTCATTGATACGACAGAGGATGAGAGCTTGACTAGGATAAGAAATATCTGACACTGAGTGTGACTTACCTTCCATAGCATACTTCATGTCTTGAGCAAACAATGTCCACATAACCTCGGCTGACACCTTCCCTACACTCAATTCTTGAGGAAACCTGGAAGAAAAGTGAAAATTTGACAAACATATAAATAGAAATGAAACAAATTTAGAAAATTCTTGCTGCCAACAGGAAAACTGCTGAAGATTTATTCAAGTGGTCTGTATGTTTCCTCTATGTTTAAAAGAACAATGACATAGGACTTTTCCAGTTACTAACTGGTTGAGCACAGGAGTGTAAGAGTTCCTGTCCTCTTCAATGATGGAGACGATGAGCATGATGAGTTTGGGCCAGAAGTCCAAGTTCTTGATGCTTGGCCCCTGCTCCTCCAAAGGGAGTTCCTCCTTGTTCTGGATTAGAAAAGAAAACACAGTCAGACACTAAAAACTGACTTGATGAAGGTTAAAATCAATCAGTACAACAGATTTTCTCAATGTGCTTATACAATTGCTTTAATTAACGAGAAGGTGCGATATCTATGATTCAGTTGTGGCTCAGTATGTGACTCACTATGTCTGCAGGTTGATACTGTCTGCTGTACAGCTCATGGCAGTTATTGAAGATGTAGTCATATGTGGAGTTGAGACAGGCCTTGACACAGTCCCTCACAACCTGGCTGGCTCTTGGTGGAGACTGTAACTCCTGGACCTGAACACCAGATGGAGATAGCAACACTAACAGTGAATGACTGCAAGCAATCCTTTATATTTCATCAACATATATACAACCTGACAATAGGGCCATCAGCAATGAATAAGCAAAAAATAATACTGTGCATCTAATTTATCAGGAGATGACTTCACTGCAAAGTTATGGCAAAATGTCCCATCAGTTGATAACTACTTGCTGGGAGCATGTAGCAGCCATTAATAGCAGTCATTAGTCATTAAATCCAGCTATAGAAAAAATAAAGGTACAATAAATGAACACTGTTAGCTACCTTCATCCTGAAGAAGGTGATGCTGGTTAGCAAATCCACAGTAGATTTTAAATCCTGCAGGCGATCCTTGTTGCTGGCCGGGAAGTGGTTCTACAGAAGAAAAAACAAGTTTAATTTAACATTTAATATAATTATAGTACATATCAACTAAGTCACCTTTACAAATATTTTGACTGATGCGATCAATAGCATGATGATGTAGCAATAGCAGTATCAACACTGCAGAAGCCATATTCAAATGTCAAGGCAACAATATCATTTTTGAGAGCAATATCAGTCATTAACTGCGGTGATATTTATTAAGTACCATCAAAAACTTACCCTATAGGTAGAGAGGTCAATCCGCAAGGAGTTGTGTAATTGGTCCAAGAGCTTGACAAAGCGTTCTTTCTGTATGGATTTGAAACAAGAAATGATGAGAGATTCTACATATGTTTGTATTCAGTGGAAAGACAAACACAGATGTACAAAAATCAAAAATGCAAGGAGAAAGATAGAGGCTGCTTGTGTGTATGTATAAGTAGAGGAAAGGAAGACAGAGACAAATTAAAAGAGGGGGAAGAGACATTTATTGTCTGTCTGCATTGTGTGTCTGTGTGTGTGTGTGTGTATGCGTGTGCAGTACAAACCCCAAAATTGGAGGCAGCGAAGCGGTCGGAGGCGGACACATTGGTGGAGGCGGTTGTGTGGGCGTAGAAGGCATTGATGTTGGCCAGCAGGGTACTCATCACTGCAGGAACCCCGGGACACATGTATTTCGACGACAAACAGGCAAAGTGCCTGGAGATAAAAGCACAGGAAAAGCTTGGTTAAAACCTGGACAGGCCTCTGCTTCCTCCCATTTGTACCTTCTCACACTCACAAAGACATTTCATTGCCACAGAAAAAAAAAAGATTTGGGCAGTAAACCATGAATAGCTGTGCCTTTATATGGTCAGCCTGCGTCCTCTCAAAGGTCTTGTTTTCACCTAATGATCCCTGTTAGGAATGGTCATTTCATCTGCCCATCACCTAGCTGGCACGTTTAGCCTGAGGAATGGCCCATCAGAGTGTGCTTTCTGTGAATGATGGGCTCAGCTAACAGGCATCCGTATGGACCATGACATTTCATGGAGACAAATCCTCCCTCAGCCCACTTATAATTGACTTTCTTTCATTTGGAGGCCAACAGCGAACGACAATAGCACTGAGAGCACAAGGCAGAAAGGGAGGGCAAGGAACAGGGTGGAACGAAGAGGCAACAAACACAGGGACAGGTAGAGAGAGACCTATAGGGAGACAGTCATTATATTCCACTGTGATATCTCTAACTCACGTCATGGCCTGGTAGATTGATTCAATCCCATAGCGCATGGCAAACTCATCCACTATTTCCTGTGCCACATCGTCATAGTAGACTTTCCATGCGTCGTCTCCACGAGCCTCTGGGATTTTCACCACACCTTGACCAAGCACATCGGTCGAATGGTGGAACAGATTCTGTAATGGAAAGAAACAGTGTGTTAATGTCATTTGGACAGGCTGCAGCATCAGCAAGAATTCACCCTGCTCAGTTGCTTTTGATGAAGACACAAAAAACTACTATCAGTTCTAGTGTTGCTGATTTAATCATAATATTACAGTATGCAATGGAAAGGAACCTGGAGACACAGAGAAGAGATGGAAAAGTGATAAAGGCTTTGAGGCATCTGAACCATTTATGATTACACTGCCATGCTCAAGGATATTTTGATAATCATGTGCCCGTAAAATAATGAGGGGTTCAAATCTTTTGGCCTTCCTGATTATAAAGTTGGAGTCTGTTTTATAAGCACAGGATATGTGTCTTAAACCCTATTCAATTTTGATAAGTTTTAGGGAAGAGGTGGGATTACATAATTGTTATAAGACTATCTCCAATTTGAATCCTGTCTAAGTCAGTCACATCTGCACCAAAAGACTACAGTGCTTTTTTGTAAAACGTTGAGTGAAATTTATATAATTAAAGTTAATTAAAGTTAATTAGGTAGACACTGAACTGAAAACTGAAGGCTTTAGTATGTTGAACCTGCAGAATATCCTGTGTGTTTAGTTAACACAAACACAATTTGTGGCCTCTGTAGAATCAAATACCTCATGCAAACAGGTGTACTGCACATGGTATGCAGCAACTTTCTCCTCTCCCTTGATCTCCACATTGATTTGGAGGCGAATGGCACCTGACACGGCTGACTTGTCTGTTCTCTTCTCTGTAATTAAACAAAAAACACAATCATGCAGTTATACAGCCGCAGAAACAGACATATATATACACACATTCTTGATTCATAACTCCAGTCCAGGTCTGTGACTTGGAGGCAAATTAAACCAGGTCTGTTAACACAACACTAATTACAGACTATTAACATGGCATTTCTATTGTAGGGGGTTCTGATTCTAGAGTTTGATGGCAGTGCAGAGCCGGCAGCGCTAATAGAAGTCCTCCAGCTGATAGTGTAGAAGGAGACAATGGCAGTGGGCTGTATGGATCTGTGCCTGATCACTGAAGACACTTGAGCCGGAGCTTTTCTGGAGGTGGAGTGCTCGGCGGTTCACCCCTGCTATTTGCCCTGACAGGCACATCATTAGGGGTAATTTGTACATGTCGGCGGAGCGGTCGATTTCCGACTGGAGTGCTGCTACTTGATAATCACACATCACAAGGAGAGAGGAGGGGGGGAGGGGAGGGGCACTATGGAGCAGAAGAAAGAGATAGTGAAAGAAGAATGTTTGAAAGGATGGGGCGTATTACTGATCATTCATTTTGCTCTTTTGATATGCATCAAAAATTATAATTCCAAATGCCTTCTAACCAAAGGAATATTTAGTTGATGTGATTATCAGAGAGATATTACACTGCGCAATTCATATCTCCTAGTTTATAAGAAACAACAGCAGATTTATAGGCATGTTTATATTCAGTGCCATGTAGTTGCAGGGGAAGATTTATTATTGCAACGGTGAGGGCAATTTCAGCACTTCAATCAAGTAGAAACAAGAGATGCTTTGTGCTTAAGAATTCAAGTCATTACTCTTACATGCAAAGTGCATGAAGAAAAAAAACCCAAACATCCCATGTTTTCGAAGGGTACAAATGAAAGCAATAAGACATGATGCCAGGGGTTGGTTAATGTGTCAGTTAAATTCTGGGGACTGTTTATGGACCAACAATGAGTTGATGTCTGGATAAAGGTTGTTTGACAACAGGGGGGGCGGGTCCATATTTTAAAAGAGTCTGAAAGAGATACACAGAGAGCAGTTCAATTCAGTGATATAATTCCCAAGACAACCTAGTTTATCTGTGTGATAAAAAAGACAAGATAAGGAAGAGATGTTATCCTAAGATTGAAAACTCAATGACATATCCTTTCCCCTTTCTTCCTAGCTGCTTTTCTTGTTCTATTTGTTTTTACAATAAGTACTGACATATAACAGCACAAGGGATTGATCAAGTAGCTCCTGTGTTCCTGTGTGACTGTATTGAGGCCTCATTGTAATGAAAGTATCTTCATTCACCAGGGACCAGTACTGGGCATTAGTAATGGGTTTTCCTGAAATGAGCACAACTATCAGCAGGTGCAATGGGACTCATTTAAAATTTCATAAAATAAGCTTTCCAGGGAAGGCTAGTATTGTCATTCAGACCAATATGGACCTTGGGGCTGCTGCTTCTCTGTGTAAAAAAATATAAATAAATAATAAAAAAATGTCACTGCAGGGAATGGAGACGTGGGTAATGAGGTTCAAACAAACCACTGACTTGGCTTACTGAAAACAGGACGCTTAACATCAAATAGAACCATACAGATGTGGCAAGACTGTACGCCTCATCAGAAGCAGATCAATCCTTCATTTAGACAAAGTAATGTGACCAGCTAATGAAATCTAGGTTGTTGTAGATGATTCTCTTTCTGGCTGAGGAGAAAGCATTAGAGATATAGCCTGAGGTCAAGCTAGGCAAAACATGCTAAATGAGGAACACCGTATGGTATTTTCTGATCTGAGGGCTCCAGAATAAAAACATCTTTATATTGAAATCTTTCCTTGAGGGTCCCAGGGATTATATTTTTCACAATTACGCCACCAGGAGAAATAAATGACCAACCAGCCCTCTTTGTGGAAAATCTGTAGCCCGCTAAATGTGAATAAGTGAGTTTATAAGTTTGTGAGTGAGTTACATGAGTTTCCATTAGATGCTTTGCATCTAAAAATACACAACAGACTACATTTCATCTGTTTAGTAAAATCACGCTTCATCAAAGCTAGGAACACTGCAAAAGTTTATTTATTTTTATCTCAGGCGGACATTCAAAAAGTCATCATGCATTCATCTTATCACCACTGGATTATTGTAATTCCCTGTATTCAGGGCTCAGCCAAAAGGCCATCTCCTGTCTCCAGCTCATTCAAAACTCAGCTGCCAGACTTTCAACAATTCCAAGGGACAAGACCATATCAGTCCCATCCTTACAACCCTACAGTGGATACCTGTTAGGTATAGAATTGATTTTCTCAAAAGTTACTTTTATACTTTGTTTTATCAGTTCTTATATTCTATGTTTTAATAATGTTTTTGTTGTTTTTATCCTAACTGTGCATACTATTTTATCTTGTTCTGTAAAACTGTGTTTTGAAAAGTGCTATACAAATAAAGCTTATTATTATTATCATTATTTATTATCTCTCTCCTAATATATACAGTATACTTTCTACAGTCCAGGAACAAGACAACTGACCCAGGTTGTACCAGACGTCCATCTCTCCGCTCAGCGTTCTAACTTCAATAATACTCTGGCCCAGGAAATCATCTGATTCCCTCTTCAGACGCTGTTTCACCCTTGACTTGATGTCATCATCCTCGTCCCACACGCGCACTTTGATACGGTCTGAGGAATTGTGGCATTCACTTATAGAAAACAGGGAAAAAAACTGTCAATATGATGTAAAGAGTAGTAGAATACAAAATGCAATTTCGCAGAAGATAAGGTAGTTGGTGCAATTTATGAGGAACAAAGATGTGTGTCTGTATATAATAGTGTATACCCCACTATTATATACAGTAATTCACACTCTTAGAAGGAACCTAACTAAAAAACAAAAAATGGTATACTTCAGCTGTATGATATATAAGTGATGAGGCTACACTTTATAACAAAGAAATTCTGGTGACTCACAAGTGAAACTTCTCCTCCCAGACTGGATTGAGGTTGCCATAAATAGTCTTGGTTCTCTTCTTGGTCTTGCCCACCTGAACGGTGACATATGGATCACTGGATCCTGTCTTGTCCTTTGCCTGAAGTCCTTGGGCACAAACAACTAATAGGATGACAGAGAGTTAAACACACAAGGAGCCAACATTAGCATATACAAGACTGGTGCTGAGGAGAAAATTTTAAAATTGTGGTTGAATTTATCAATTATTTTCTTGATTTTTATTAGTGGTATACCTGTGATGGTTATCTTGGCGGACCACTTCGAGGTGCCATCCAGTACACTCTGTTTGATGGTCTTCATCTGCTGTGCATGGATAGCTTTGCTAATGACAAACACTTCCCTGATGAGTTCAAAGATTTCTGGTTTGTTCCTTTCCCTGATCTTCATCCTGTCCTTCATGGCCATGATGATATTCTGAGTCCGGTCTTCAGCTCCATGCTTAGAGCTCTTCTCCGCAGCACCTAAACATTGAACAGAAATATATTAACATTCCAAATCAATTTTAAAAAATACTGTCGTGATACCTAAGCAATAAACATTTTCTTAAGAAAGTGAAAGCTTGTCAATGTTAGGAAATATGTTTTTTTTTACAATAATGTGGTGAAACAGTTTGAAATCCTTTATATTCAAAAACTATTCATTAACTTTTTCTGCCTACCTAGCCAACAGACTTTGATCACCCATAAGCACCCACTTTAAAGGTTTCTCAGCAGTACTCACGCTGTAAACAGTCAGCATTGAGCAGTTCTTGGCACTTCTCATGGCACTTGACACCACACTCGGAGCAACGCATGCCTTGACGGGCAATTCCCCACAGCAGCCCCTCACACTCATAACAGTATGTGGGAGTAGTGGCGGTCCAGACCTCAAAGTTATGTGGTGTAGTGCAAGATATAGGGTAGATGAGAGCCTGCAGGGTCTTCTTGTACACATGGTTTTTCTATATTGATAGACAGATAGGAGGTTGTTAGGTAACAAAAGTCATGAATGGCATATTAATGAAAAAAACACAAATACAGGAAATGTGCCCTTGCTTGTTGACACGAGGACACCATAAGAGCGCTACATTTTTGTGGAAATTATATTATCATTCTTTAATGACAGTCCAGAAAGATTAAGGAGTTATAGTCACCAGCTCCTCATCCTTGATTGAAGACCGTGCAGCCATAGCAGACGCAATCCCTGCCTTCCTGGCTTGTACAAGAGACTGAACAACAGGTGACAAAGAAAAAATGTTGCCAAGTTAGCATTTAATAAACACTTACACAACCCACAATCAAGCATATCCCCATAATATTACTCTAACAAATGATGGTCAGTATGGTTAAAAAGGTGGTTATAAGGGTGGTCAGTAGGGTTATCATAGAATTTGTTTTCCCCATTGGGGAATTCTTACCAGATGATCAGAAAACCCATGTGAGTATTATTAGTTTTATGCAACTAGTGAAGAGGAGATTACTACAAAGGTTAAAGGTATACTACTGTCAACAATATAAAACAACAGGGCCATCAGGCAAAATTGTTTGGGAGAGTGTTAGTGGAGTATTCTACCCATGTACTTTTATGATTGCCATTTTTATCAATTGCCTGTACATAGCTCAGCAGGTGAAGAAAAACACAAACCAAAAGGTGGGGGAATGATTTGTTGATTATATGTTTTAATGATAATATCAAGTAGGAAGAAAAACTACCCATGAACAAGAGGATGCATGCAAATGTTTTCATTTCTATTAAACAAGAGGTCTTTGATCAAAGGGATCAACATGCTAGGTTTGAGGCAACTACTATTTCATTTGTCCTACTTGATATATTGTGCTTTAGTAGAGAAGGGAGTGGCAACTGGGTTCTATTAACTTACCATAGCCTGACCAAGGAGAGTGAATGCATTCAAGAGAGTTGTGGGGAATAGTTTCAGGTTTAAGAGAGGAGGGAGAGAGAAATTAGCAGTCTAGTTTCATATTTGTCTCCATTTGTTGATAACAATCGCATCCCAAATTCAGCTCAAAGGAATAAGAGTAACTGTGACCTTTGTGGTGGTCTCACAAACAGAATGACATGCACTCACAAAGAAAGAGCAAAACAAAGAGAATGACATATGACATACAATATATAAAACAGAGTAACGACAGGTTAGTACTGACCACATCGCTGACCAAGGGGATAGGCTTCTTTTTACGAAGGTCTGGCATGCTATCAATTCCATACAGACCCGATCCGCCACTATGCACAGACAAAAATAAGTGAATAAAAACTCCTCACATACAATAACACCGCACTGTACAGCAGGGTGCTCTCACTGTTATCACAAAATGACCACATGACTACAGTCACAGTATTTAACAGTATTAGTGTTAAAATACAAATTAATTGCTGCTTATTCAGTTATTCATTAAAATAAAATAAAAAAAACACTCAAAGTAGTGTTAAGCAATTCAAATGGAGGTGTAATCTGTATGACTTACCCTGGTTTGACCCAGGCCTGTCTAGCATTGGGTTCTTCATCTCGAACCTAAGAGATTTCAAATTTGAGAATTTAGGCTGACAGTGGCAGAAACATAGCAGTGTATTATGAGAAGAGGAAGGGAATGGAAAATGTATTTTGTTGAGTTTCACCTCTCTGATAGTACAGAACATGCAAATTCAAATTAAAAACATGGGATGATGACTATTAACTCATTTTCAGGAAATAAGCTTTAGCTGTAACCTTTACTTGTAAAAGCTGGGTGAAATGCAATGGTGGACAAACATTATGCAGATACAAAACCACAGAATACGTTCTATTTCACAGGTCAAGACACTAATGAAATCTGTTCAGATAACTTTCTTTCTTTTCTAAGAGACAACCCATACACTGCAACTTAGAAGAAGTAGATAAAAGCAAGCCTGTGCAAATATTTCACAAAATCACCAAAATTGTGACTAGGGCACTAGATGTACATGAAGTCTTTTACTTCTTCCTCAAAGGTAGAATCTTTCATCAATGTCTGTTCATCCATCTCTCAGATGACAGAAGTTAAAAGTGGAGATTGCTCTGGGGTTCACTCTCACAGCAAGGGTTTTTTTAGTGTTTGAAAAACTTCAGGGGAAAACATGAAGCGGCTGGACAACACGAGCACTAGGAACCAAATTGAGAAATCACACACACACAAGCTACAAGATTAATCAAACCAATGATAAACTATTTATTGTACAGAATAATTTATTGGGAGAAATATTAGGTTTTCAATAAATTTTACATATCTACCCATATATGTTAATGTATGTGTAAGTAATTGAACTGAAAAAAATCAGTTCTGCTCTGACAAAGAAAAGCAAGACAAGTAATGGGGAAAAAATCCACACAATTATCAGACAACATTCAAAATAATTATAAAAAAACCCAAAACAAACTGTAACTTGAATATGGAGCTAATAATACATGAGTGACCTGGTTATCTTCTCTCCAACTCTCTGCAAAGAAAAACAAACACAAACATAATCACATTAGAAATCTAAATCTGAAGATTAGCTATAGTTGAGCAAAATGATCTGATCTGATTTACAAAATACTGCATTTATGAGAGACAAAAAAATTCAACTGATGGTTCTCAAATTAACAAGGTTATAAATCCTAATCATGTATATTGCTATATTATGTACATTAAGATGTGCTTTTGCTATTATTACTGGGTTTGCCAGTGGTAAAAGTAAAAGAAAATATCCTTAACAATACCTGGCATAAACTCATCTTGAGACTGGGATCCCTGAGACCCTTGAGAGCCATGAGACCCTTGGGACCCCTGAACAGATTTGGACAATCTATGACGCGTTTGCCTCTTTTCCCTCAGAATGCGCTGGAAATTAGCTATACGCTCTCTGTGACTGGCATCAGTAGAGTTTCCTGGACCCACATCATCAAGAATATGGTTTTCCCTAATTGGGCTTAAACCCACCTCATCTGTACCAAGCACTGGTCCCAGTGGACTCTCACCCTGCCTTGCTGGACAATGGTCTGGTGTTAGGTCAAGGTTAGACAGTTCTCCATCAGTTGGACAGTCTCCTTTGCCTTGTGAAATCTCTACAGAGTGATACTCAGTAGGGGTGCAGGGAGAGTGGCTTGCTTCAATGGGGGATGCTTGAAGGGAGCATGACAAGTTCTCATGTATGTCACCACAATCCATGTAAACTGAAGCCTCACTGTCCTCCTTTAGAGTGCCAAATTGAGTGTGATTCTCTGACAGACTAACTTCTCCCTCAGTATAATCTGTACTACTCTCCTTGGGTTCATTGGCTTGTCTGACAGGGGAAGGAGATGCCTCAGACCCACTATCATCTTTCATATCTTCAGGGTTGGGTCCTTCTAACTTTTTCAAAGCCCCTTTCAAAGCTGACCTGAAAGAGAGTACAGCCTTGCTAAAAGTTGTTATATCAAACCCTACATTGGGGGTCTGGGCTGTGCTCTCTGAATCTATTTCAGAAGAATCCTGTGACAAAGATTCTCTTGGTTCATCCCTGGAAATGCTGAGATCTGTCCACTCCCTGTCCAAACTCTCGGCAGACCCCAGATCAAGAGTGTCTCCAGAAGATGGACAGTCATCGCATAGTGAATGTGGCTCCAGGTAACCATCTTCACAGTCTGTCAACAGCACAGTGGAGCAACTCAGGCTCCTGGAGGGCCCACTGCCCTCTGCATTTGCACAGGCGTCCATGGTGTGGTAACCAGAACTTCTTGAGTAGGGGCAGTTTGCAGCACAGTCGCACTCCAAGTTTTCTTCCTCATTTTGTAGTCTGGTTGGCGTCCAGTCCACCAAACTGGAAGAACTTGAAATAGAGTTGTAATGGTGTCCAAACAGCAGTGAGAGATGCTCAGAACTGTTGTGTGAAGAATGACCCGGTGTGCTGCTTTGTGTCTCCTCTGTGGCACACCTGTCCCAAACACTTAAAAAATTCTCTACCTCTTCTCCATTGTTTGCACAAGAACAGATGTCCTCCATACTCCAACCTTCTTCCCCACTTACACTGTGCTGCATATCAACTGAGGGCCACCTGTTATACTCTGTGTCACCAGAAAGAAAGCCTGCCTCTAGACAGTTGGAGCTGTGACAGGATGACAAAGAGCTGGTACTTTGGCAGTCATGGGCTCGATGAAGCTCCGGGCAGCAGTGGCCAGGTTTTGTAGGGCCTAGTATTTGCATGTTTGAACTCTGTGCTGAGTTCTCTTGGTCTGTTTCTTGGTCTGATTGGAGAGTGACCCGATCAACAATCCGTTGTTTGGGTGATCTGTAAGAGAGTATACATCCTGAATCTTTTCCACAATCCTTGCGATCGAACAGTGGAGTAGTGTCTATCTTGTGAAAAGATGTGATGGCATTCTGTCTACCCAGACTTCCTCGCCTGATGCTGGGACTTTGAGAAACTGGACTGGGGTTAGGTGCAGCTGACGCCCCAGAATACAGCTCACCTATTTCACTGAGCACTGCATCTACACAACAAGATACTTCATCCACTGAGCCCCGCACAGATGTTATATACTGCCTCAGGTCAGAAATTTCCTCCTGAATCTTGTTGATGCCTTTAAGCTCTTTCAGGATATGTTCCACTATGTTACTAGAGCCTTGATCTGCTTCGTCATCCTCTGTCTCCTCCCTCTCTTCTTCATTATTGACCCTTTCAATGAGCCTGGGTATAGTAGTCTCCACAACCCCAATGCCAGCCTGGCAATCAGAACTGCTGTCTTCCTCAGATGGGGTGAGGTCTGCTTTAGTGCAGGTTGTGTCCACTAATGACAGGTCATGAAGGGAGTTATCCTCTGGCCCCAGCAGGCAGTCCTGCGGCCTTCTGTGCGGGCTTTGTCCAGCTTTGGGGCTCTGTGACCTCTTCTTCTGTAGGTCTTGCCTCTTGGGTGAGAGTGGAAGTAGCTCTGTGTTGTAGGGCTCATCCTGTATACTGAGGTGTCCTCTGGGGAACATCCCTGAGAAGTGGCACACTTGATCAACTGTTCCCATACATGGAAAAACCACTGCCTCAGTGACTCCTCCTTAAGGTGGTGTAGGCATATGCCAGCATCTTAAACTTCAATAACGGAGATCCTTCACCTTGTCTGACAAGAGAAAACTAGTTAAGTTATTTTGTTGAAAAAGCCATGGAAATTTGCATTTAATTTGTTGAGTGTCAACATAATTTACTATAGGAATTTAATCTGAAACTCATTTGGAATTTGTGAATTCATTGAAGTTTTTTTTTTTTTTTTTACAACCAACAGACCAGACAGTGCAGAGAGAAAAGCAAAATTTTAACTTTTGACATTGTGATTACAAGATAGTTTCAAGGGTTTCAACAGTTAACAAATTATGTCTATTTAATATAAGTATTTGCTTTAAAAATGGGGCAGAATGCTGCTTTACTTACAGATGAAAGAGTCAGTTCCATACATTTGAACACACATGAAATCCTGTACTGATATTTGAGACCATTATTAACAATGACACTACTCAATACAGTATGGGCATAAGATAGATCAGTGTTCTTTAACTGACCTCCTCATTCAGTGTGTCAACTTGCAGAATCAAACACCATGCAGCTGTTTAGATCTCTGTAATTAGGATGCTTTGGAAAGACAGCATGGTAATTAGATGACAGGTCAATTCTCTCCTCTAAGGCCATGTCATTCTTTCCCACCCATACCAGCTGCACTGCTTGATAGCTCTGACCCATTGCCTAGTGTACACACTACAGACCTTATTGAATACTCAAAAAATGCAACATAAAACTATCTGATGGCACATGATCAAGGTAGGTAAGTAGCCTAAGTGCATCTCAAAATCCATTGCTTCATGTCAACCACTTGGTAGAAATAATAAACATAGTCTTGTTTACAAAACAGAAAGGGCACACGTTTGAGCAATTATCTTCTCCTATTTATTCCTAGTTAATACTAGACACAGCTCAGTGATATCAACTTTGTCCACTGAGCATAACCATTTAGATAATCATGAGACATTTGTGGTTCCTGCTGCTTGGAACTCAATCTGCATAATCATTTTGTACCAGACACAGTAGAAATTGTTAGAATTATAGAATATGAAATTCTTTAGGAATTTCTTGACACTTTAACTGAGTTCACTGTTCAATGACACCTTTATGAACATGAAATATATAAAACAAAATCTCTATCTCTCTTTTGTCTTTTATTATGTCATCTCTCTAGCTAAAAAGAAAATGTTTTTTTAAACTTACATAAAGGTTTTAATTACAGCATTAACAAAACACACACCCAGAATGTCACATTTTTAAATCGCCTTGCACTGTGGATTAAGGATGCATACTGATCTCTGGGTATTCTTCTCCACTGTTTTGTACATTTATTTTATAAGATAGCATAACTGTGATATGCCTTAGCAGTAGATTTGTTAAGCAAATTGTCACTTCCATTAAATAAATTATTCCAAAGAAGTAAAAGTTGCTAACTACGTTAACCCTCACTTGTACTGCAATAAGTATTTGAGCACTGAAGGTATGCGCTAGCCTGATAAGGGTTAGGTTGGCAGAAAAGTATAATCAAGCCTATCAGAATAGAACTTTCCTATCACTACTGAATTTGAACCGAATTGAACTGAAAAAAAAGACTATGAGCATTTTGGCCAAATGGAATGAGGCATCTGAACTGGGAACATGATGTATTCCAGTAAAATATCACATATAAATGTCTAATATTTGATGAGTTTTTTAATATTCTAAAAATAAATATGAACATACTAAAATATATTCTTCATATAAGACATTACATTTAAAATAGTGTTAAAATGCACATGCCCAAGTGCAATGCCATTAGCTGCACTTCTGAGGACCACAGGTCCTTTGCAAAGACAGCCAAGATTCACTGTGTGTGCACTATAATAGTCAGTGATTCATTAGTTAACTGTCCGGGATAGGTTGAGGGGCTGTTTGGGGTGAGGACCATTTTCCAGGCTAGTCATAGTAGTAGCCTGCAGCTCTTTTCTCTTTTTACTAAATGGTCTGTGGCCTGGATAAAAAAAAGCAAGAGTTTTCATTTCAAGTTTTTAAGTTTGACTCTCACCAAGAATTACATTTTCTATTAGAATTTTAGATTAAGTGACTAACAAAAAACAAGTGGAAATTCAGTCAAAGTCCTGTTCCTGTCAAAGTACTTGCATGTAAGACCTTTTCTATGTATATTTACGAGCCAAAAATAATGGCTCATAAAATAATGAAATAAAAATAATCTATTACTACAAGTTTTAATTAATCAGTGCGGTAAAAACATACTAAGTACACAAAAGGGCAGAGATAAATATTAAAATGAGCCTTACCTTGGAGGACAAAATAATAAACAAGAACAACCTGTAGATATCATCTTGCAAGATTCATTAAATCCACATGGAAAATGGCACAGCAGATCAGAAATGGTAACTTCGCTGTCGTTCTTCAAAATTCATCCCCAGGTGTATTATTGAATGTCTTGCTCTGCCAAAATTAGCAGCAGATCTTCTTTTGCTGATATAAATGCAGAAGTACTGAATTCCTCATTTCTACTACTGGAACAGCAAGTGCGACAGTGGTAGACCACAATCACACAGCAGTTCACCCTTGGTTAAGTAGCCATCCCTACTTCCCTCCCACCTCTCTTGGATGCTTTCTGTGCTCTCTCTTTCTGTCCTCTGGCAATATATCCCAGCACAAAGCTAATCTGGGGCTGTAAGACTGCCAGTTCTCAGTCTCATTCACTCCACTCTGTTTCCACATCTGCCAGCTGCTGCATTTTTTCTCTTTCTATTAATATGAGTATTTGGTCATTTAAATGAAAACATGCCTGATAAACATATCAATACCACTTGTTTCCCTGCACTCTTGATTTTATTGATTGCTTTTACCTTGCCGATGGAAAAATAAAGACAAAGGAATGTCTATTCAAGGGTAGTTGCTCAATCACATCAAATATGGGTATTGAAATTTATACTGGAAATTGATCTGGCAGCCAGTTCCAGTTGCTGCTCTAGATTTGCCCCTGGGAGAAATTGCTGCCAAAAATTCTCATGGAAACTAAATATACCACACATCTCATCTCACTCTATTATTTGATATAAACAAGCATGTGAGGATGTTTTACAGTGACAGCATTCTTATTATGCCGGTCAATATGACACTGCTTGACAGATTAACAACCAAAAAGTGTTTCCCTATGTTCTGTAATAAATGGCACTTAGACAGCGTTCACCTTGCTTTCCATTAATACACTAGTCTTCAATCAGCCATCATTTACAGTACATGTTCATTTCAATCAGTGCATGCAAACCAATCATCATAATGGAGTCAAGGGAGGACTATCTGAGCTACTCCTTTACTGCTGTGCCATAAAAGGCTTAATCAAGGTGGACAGAGCTGAGAGATTCTGATGTTTTATTATGAGCACCCTCAATAGATTTCTGCTTGGATTTAGATGCATGACTCAACATCTGTTAACATGCTGGACACAATCCTGCAGCAATTGTATCGGAGCTTGGATCAATATGAAGCTACATGGCACCTGTGACACCTAAAGCCAAATATAACATGAGAGAGATACAAGCAATGTCATATAATTTGGTAATCTTTTTTATCAAAGGACATTTGATGTACTGACCTTAGTAACTGTCTGAATCTATATTTTCAGAAAATGAAGAGGCTCCAAATTGTACTGATGACCATATATTACTCAGTGAGTGATGCCACTGGTCATTTCATGTGTCAATTAATTTGTCTGAGGGATAAACAGCTTTGATAATACATTTGCCACTTTTCATTTCTTCTCTCTCATTAGATTCAAACTTTGGCACAAGTCAACACCCCATTAGTTTTGTCCCTATCAAGAGATGAAGAAAGTTAGAGTAGATGGTGGGCGATACAAAATGGCAAAAGACACTTTCCCTGCTGAGGCCAACTTCTTTGAGATGTTGGTGCATCATATGTTTCCTTAACAAAAAACATATTATAGAAGAATATATGAAAACTAAGTGACAGCTTTTAAGTTAATATACATAAAGTGGCAAATTAGTTAAACACTGAAGACACAATTTGCATTAGAACACGAGAGGGACTCCCATGAGTGAACTAGCCATTAATGCAAATTATACTGTAGGTCCCTGAAGCACTGGGTGGTGGACTTAAGTCAGAGGGACAGTATACTTAAGCCTCACAATTACAGTGCCATGAGAAAAGATAAAATTAACCAATGAAGAGTGAGACTAAGAGAGGGCGAGGAGGCAGACACTAAGTATCTAAAATTAAATACAAATACTTTCTAACCTCTATATTTAATTAGTATATGCTTGATGGACAGCTATACCACAGAGGACCAAGTTTTTGACCAGTTGGATGCAATTAAAATACCACAGAAATGTAGGGATGGGTGAAACAAAATTACATGCACTCAATCTAAATTGAAAAATGATTTGCAGAGTGTCTTTAATAAGACTTTGAATTTCTGGTAGTTTCACTGTTGCTGCTTAGAGGCGATCAGAAGTCTATCTGTGGATTCTACAGTATCCAGTAATTTGTGTGTTTATCCATAAGGGTGCAGAGGAGAAATGTGTTTTGTTGGAAAACTCCAATGACAGAGAAATTGCAGATATATATTATTCTAATACATTTTAGTGCATTATCTGAAAACAACATGAGAGGTTAAACTCAACCACTTTCAAAGAATTGCAATTGTTTGTATGTCTGGGTATGTATATGTGTAATCTTTGTGTATATGTGGTGGGGTAGGGAGAAAGAGTTTAAGAATCAGACTTGTCAGACTTGATGTAAGATTAGTTGTTGTTGGAGGATCTTAAGTGGAATACTGCTTACCTCCCGGAGCTGAACCCTGACTTTATTGATGGCCTTCAACCAACGAACTCTGGATGGGGAAAAGGGTAATGGTGGCCCATCATCATGGAACCTGGGTTATGCGCATTTAAGGGTACAATGGCAGAAAGAGATGGAGAAAATCTTTCACTTCTCATGGAGCCTCATTATAGCACATAAAAAACTAAGTTGAATTCTGAACAAAAACCCTACCTTTGGAGTTTAGAGAACCCTCTTTCTGCTGGAAGTTCATTTTTCAGGCCCCGACCTACTTCAGGGGACAGCTTACAAATATCCTGATCGCCTACAGTAGAGTGTCCATTAGTGGGAAGATGTCCATTTGTGCGTGGCTGTCCATTGGTGGAGGGGTGAAAGCCAGTACTGTGGTAGGAGTGGAAGGACTCCTCCAGTTCTGATCCTCCAGTGCTATCCTGGCCAGTCTCACTGAGCTGGGAGCTGGTCTGGCTCAGGTTTCCTGATGACCCAAAGCGACTACTTTCCACTGGACTACAATGATGAGAGAGGAGTGAGGAAATATTCAAAGTCAGAATACTTCATTTGAAATTAGAATTGGGTGAAAAACTATTTCTAAATATGTTTGTGGTTTATATTTTTCCACTGGCCAACACTAGATAAGTGGGGGGTTACATAAAAGGACTTTTAAGCACTTCTTAATTTTAGAGATGGGTTTAATGCTTGATACTGCTGAAACAACACAACACAACTCAGTTTTTGGGTTGTAATAAACCCCACTTACACTTTTTTTAGCAAAGGTCTACACACATATATCATGCCCTAAAAAGATACCCAACCTTGGAGGGAGGCTGTTGCATGTTGAAAAATAATGAAAATGTGAAAATTGTATCAACTTGTTAGCATGAACATACTGTTTATGTTTTTTCTACATTGGAGTTGTATTTTAAAATATAAATAGAACACAATAGTGTATGCTCTATTTTGTGGTGTGAGGTATAAAACCCCTATAACTGCTAGTCCTTACTAAAAAGGTATATTCTTGCAGCAATCACATCTGCATATTTCATTGTAAATGTCTTCCTTTGAGCTATCCACAAGACAGAACACATGTATATGGTGCACAATGGTTGGTAAGCCAAATCCATCTTGGCAAGTACAGATGGATTTATAATAAACAAAACAATAAAATATGCAGAGTTGATCTGAGTGTTTGACATTTTATCTTTTAAAAAGTGGCATTTTCTTTTTAGGGATAGAATACAGATTAGCTACATTTATATTTTGAGTTTCTCAGTTAAATGGTAAGAATTCACAAAATCTGACATAAAACATAAACATAAACATAATAGCATCACATAAAATAATACACAACCCAAATCAGAATTCCACGCTCAAACAAAATTTGCCATGTTTATAATGTTAGTCATGGTTTTATTTGATGCTACAAACATGTCTCCCTTTATAAACTAAATAGGAAACAAAATTTGGGGGACATTTGCATTTATTGAGGATATTACTCTGGCTGATTTTGAAGTGTAGAGGGCAGCAATCAAACAAATATCATTTGAGCATAAAAGTTCAGGTGAACCATAAATAAGTTTGTCAGAGGAATAGCACATGACATGAATCTCTCTGATGTACTAATAAATGATTGAGTACATTTACTTTTGAATTGTCCATATGAATATGCTTATTTTGTTTTGGAACACATTAACACCTTAAATCCCACTATTTAGCATTTAGCAGTACACAAAAATGTAATGAATGATTAACAACACAATACAATGTAGTTGTTAACAGATATAAATGCTTAAATGCTTTCTAATTTAATTTTTGTCAACAACTATAACTCCTGTGGGCACCCATAAGTAAAGGCTTGTGTATAAACAGTTCAAGAATGACAATATACTAATTCAGAGATGTAATAACATAAAATATGTCTTCATAGGAGAAATTCAGTGCTGACAAATACTATACAATAAACACATGAAATGTCCATCTATCTTATAGTGCTTAATAAATAATGTATTTAAAATTTTATATACTGCTAAATAAATGCTAAATAGGGTATCTTAAAGTTAAGTGTTACCATGGAATTCTGTTTTGAAATGACACAACTATGTAGAGGCTACACACAAAATGGCCATATCAAAGATTACAACTGTGCACACAGACGTACCACAAACACCCAAACTAAAGATTAAATTAAACTAGTGGGAATGGATTGCAGAGCTGGACAGGGAATACATGTTTTTCCAAAACGTGAATGCATCATAAATGGTAAAGGGGAATGCCATTTATTATGCTTTTACTAGCCTTTTTGCATTCAACAGATCCTTGTTGGACTGGTTGTCCAGCTGCACTCCAGAGTTAGGACCTGTAGAGGGGTATGTTTCTACAAGCCTTTCGTTCTCCATTGGGGTCAAGGATGCTGAAGGATCTACATCAGGAGTGGAGATGCAAATCTGGGGGTTTTCTACATCATCTGTGGAACCTACCAATTCGGTTTTTTGGGCATCAGATGTTTCAACCTTTTGTACAGTATGTGTTTGACCACTTGTTGGCTTGTTGTTAGTTTTGGGTTGAGATGTTATAACATCTGGGACAGCTTGTGGCTTGGGTGGCTCTGCCTGCCAAGGAAAATTTATCTTTGTCCCAAATAATGAAGTGGTGGGGGGCTCTTGCTTTCCAGCAACATGTTTTTCCTCTTGAAATAGATTTCCAGATAAGGTTTTTAATCCTGAAAACAGACCACTGCCTGGTTCTGTTTGAGGCATTGACGGAACACCTGATGGCATTGTTGGTGAAAATAAAGATCCAAGAGATTTTCCTGTATCACTCTGAGCTGATATAAAACCAAACAGAGACTTGGCTTGAGGTGGCTCTGCATTGTTGGACAACTGATCAACTGGAGGAGGTATATTAGAATCTGCTACTTGGGTATCAGGTGGGACAGATTTGTCATTTTCTCTACTCTCAGGGTCTCCTTTAATAATCATGGGGGTCTCATGTATCACTTCTCCCTCAATAGCTGAGCTATCTTTTTCAGTGTTATCCACCTGATCGGTGAGGTCGCATGTAGTACTTATCGAAGCACTTATGACAGCAGAGGGTTCTGGATCAGCTGCCTCAGATACTACCGCACTAGTACCTGTTAGGTTGCCAGATTTCACTTGAGTGTTTTCTGGGATGGTTGAGTGCACCATTTTATTTGAACTAGTCTCAGTGCCAGATGGTGCTATTTTTGGTGGTATACTTTCATGCTTAATCTGTGACTGTGGAGTAGTACGAGGTGTTGGCTTGGGCTCAGCTGGCATTGGTTCAGATGGCTTAGGTGGTTGTCCCATTCCCCCAAATAAAGACCCGCCTATGCCCCCGAGTATTGATGCTCCGGTCTGTGATCCAGCAGGCTGAGCAGTGACTCCTCCAAACATTCCTCCAAGTAATGATCCACCAGTCTGGGGACCTGCAGACTTGGGAGTGGATCCTCCTCCAAACATCCCACCTAGTAATGATCCACCAGTCTGGGGACCTGCAGACTTGGGAGTGGATCCTCCTCCAAACATCCCACCTAATATTGACCCTCCAGTGGTGGGGGCTGTGGTTTGAGGACCAGACTGGGGGGCAGACCCTTTGAATAAACCTCCCAGTAATCCCCCTGTCTGGGGAGCTTCTGTCTGAGTGTTGGACCCTCCAAAAATACCCCCTAATAGTGATGCTCCAGTCTGACCTGTAGTTTGGGGTTCTGTTCCTCCCAATCCAAAAAGTGAGTTCTTTTGCTGAGAACCTTCAGCAGGAGCAGCTGTCGGTTTGAAAAGGGAGGACATAAAGCCTGTGACTGTATCTGCTGATGAGTTACCAACAGATATATCTGGCTCTGGAAGCTTTTGTTCTCCCTGGGCCATAGGACTTGACTGAGTGGCAGGTGCCTCCTCTTTTATTTTAGGTGGCATTGTATCTTGACTCAACTGACCACTAACAAGCTCTGGTCCTTCAGGTTGTTTGGCTGATGTACAGATTTCAGATTTGTTAGATTCAGTATCATTAGCTAAAGTAGTTGGCTTGTTAGCATCTTGACACTGAACCTCTATGACGTTGCCATCGGTTTTCGGCAAACTTGAACCCTGAACTGTACTGTCAGATTGCTGTAGTGTTTCTGCCTGGTCTTTGCTTTTGGGAGCAGTGTCAGTTAAAGACATTTCAGGACCAGCTGGAGCCGGAGCAGTTTTACTGTCATCAGAGGGTTTTGGTGGAACATTTATTCCTGGAGTAGTGTCAGAAAGAGCTGTAGTTAACACTTCCTTGTCATTCTTAGATTTTGCTGTATCTGTTGCGCTGGGTGTTGCAGGGGGAACAGATCCTCCAAACATTGAAAGCAAACTTTTTCCAGGCATCTCATTAGGGACAGAAGCTCCAGATAAAGTTCCACCCTGAGGAGAGGCACCAGTCTGTAGAGTAGTTGTTTGAGTGGATGATCCCCCTAAAATGCCTCCTAATATAGAGCTACTACTTTGAGCTGAAGTTTGGGTGGCAGCCCCACCAAATAATCCACTCAAAGATGCACTAGCCTGAGGTGCTGTAGTTGAGGCTGCTGATCCTCCAAAAATCCCACCCAAAATAGATGCTCCAGTCTGAGATCCAGCAGCCTGGGGTGGAGATCCACCAAATAAGCCTCCAAGTAAGGATGGCCCTGCCTGAGGTCCTGCAGTTGGAGGAGCAGAGCCTCCATTCTTAGTGGGACCAACTGGAGAAGCAGCCTGAGGAGCAGACCCTCCAAATAAACCACCAAGTAATGATCCTCCTGTTTGAGAGGGTGCTGTTTGGGGTGAAGCACCTCCAAACATAGCCCCTAATAAAGAGCTTCCAGACTGAGAAGAGGGCTGAGGAGTAGAACCTCCAAATACAGAAAACAAACCTTTGGCTTGTGGGTCCTTGGGTCCTGATGATGCTGGTGCAGACCCTGTAGGTGAAGGACCTGTCTGGCTTGCACTAGGCTCAGTGCTGGGCCCAGAAAATAATGAAAGCAAACCTTTCCCTGGACTATCTGAAATAAATCCAGCTTGTGAGGATGGGGTCTGTGAGCCTGATCCACTGAGCATAGACAGCAGGCCTGAAGCTGGTGGATCTTTAGTGGGAGCAGGATCCTGGGGTGCACCACCTGCGTTTGTTTCCTTTAGTGTTTTGATACATTCTGAATTTGGTTCTGTTGATGCAGTATCAGTACTTTTAACTGTGGAATCCATGTTATGAGAATTGGTACTATTTACAGTAGCATCAATGGATGGGCCAGCATGAATGTCACTTGAATTAGTACTAGCTTTGTTCCCTGAGGGTTCATTGGATATTTCACTGGTGGCTGCTGCTGGGACATGGCTGCTGGAAGCAGATGCTATTTGGGGAGAACTTTGCTGTAAAGAAGCAGCTGGTGACTCTTTGGCAGCCGTGACAATAGCAGATGACGTGTTAGGAGTTGGTTGTGGAGGTGACACAACATCATTAAAAACAGAGAATATACTCTTAGCAGGCTCTTTGGGTGCTGCAGTCCCTGGGGTAGTAGACATATTTGCATTTCCACCACTTCCTGGTGTTTGTGGAGTACTGGGGCCACTAAACATGGAGAACAAAGATTTTCTTGGACTTTCACTAGAGGTAGACAAGCCACCCAATATCCCCCCAAGAACAGAGGTGGCTTGCTGGCCTTGTGCTTGTGGCTGTGCTTGTGGTTTAGATTGTGTCTGGGATTCCTCCTGTAGTTGACTTTGTGATTGAGCTACTCTTTGTTGTTGAGATGAGGTTGCTTGTGACTGAGTTTGTGGAGGACTGGGATCACTAAACATTGACAACAGTCCTTTCATTGGGCTATCAGTTGAACTTGATGACCCAGGCAGGATTCCCCCTAGAATAGATCCAGTTTGGGATTGAGACTGTTGGGTGCTTGGACCACCAAACATTGAAAGGAGTCCCGTGGTTGGCTGGTCTTTTGGAGGTATAGTTCCCTGTTGTGGAACCTCAGGAGTAGGCTTGGTTTGAGAAGGGGGCTGTGGAGGACTTGATCCTCCAAACATCGACAATAAACTTTTACCTAGTGATTCCTGTTGAGGAGGTTGTGGTGCTGCATTTGGTTGATGTGTTTGAGGCAAGGGCCCAGTTTTAGCTGCAGCCTGTGGGGGATTTGGCCCACTAAACATTGATAATATACTTTTACCAAGTGATTCTTCTTGTGGAGCTGTAGATGTTGTTGATGTTGTCGATGTTTGAGGTGTGGGTGCAGATTGGGCAGCTGTTGGTGATCCTGCCAGCATATCTCCAAGCGAAAATCCGAACAGTCCACCAGATGGTTTAGTCCCCGCTTCCAGTTTTGTCTTTTCTGTGGGCGGCATAGTTTCTGATTGGCTTGTAGCAGGGCCTGTGGAAGAGCTGGAAGAAAGTACTTGGGATATACTTTTGTTTGGGGATTGGTTCTGCCCTGGCTGGGAGGTACCACTTTGGGCCATTGTCTGTTGTCTCTGTATTCCCTTTGGTCTGGATGCTGATGCCAGTGAACCGTCTGTACTACTAGGTTTCATAGGCTGTTTCTGTGGTGTAGAAGGCTCAGTATTAAATAGGCTGCTAATTGAGCCAAAGAGATTTGATGCTCCTGTAGCTTCTTTATTTGTAGTAGTACTGCCTGGTAAGGAAGCAGTGCTGCCTGTTTTGCTCTGCTGATTGAGAATTGTCTGAGGCTCTTGCTTGGGCTCCTCTATTCCTACTGCAGATTTCAGAAAGTTCATGAAGCCAGGCTGTTCAGATGTGTTCTCCACTGGTATATCCACTGGCTTGTCAGCTGCATGCTGTCCAGGTGGTCCATGTTTATTTAGAGATTCTTTTGATCCTAGAGGTACTGTGACATTTGGCTGTGTTGGTGGTGTTGCTTGTTGTACCATGGTGGTTTGACGTGCCAACCTAGGTTTCTGTGAAGTTGTACTTGGTTGTGTTGAAGGGTGGCTCACTTGAGCAGTTGTTGGTACTGTAGGCAAAATTCTTCCCTGTGTGGTAGCTGGCTTCCGTATTTGTTGTTGAACACTTTCTGATTGAGGCACAACCACAGTCTTTTCCTCTTTGATGATCTTTGACTTCAGACTTTGAAAACCTGATGAAAAAACATTCTTAGGTTCTCCAGGAACTCTTTGATCACATGAGGATATGCTAGTTTTGATTGATTCATCTTGTGATTTACCCACAAAGGAGGATATGAGGGAAGAAATCTTTTTGACTTGACGATTAGGTTGTTCTTCTCCTGGAGTCACTCTCTTCCTCCATTCTTCCTCTGATACATCATCTACATGCTTCACTGTAACCCCAGTGGATGAACGCCGTCGTTGGCTAGGCTGGTAACAATTATGAAGGAGCTGTTGATTGGAATTTGCAGTAGGAGTAGAGTTCAGGGAAACTGCAACCTTTTGAGCAAGAAATGTCTTAATTTCCTGGTTGTTCCAATAAGGGCCCATCTGGTCCCTATTATGACAGGAAAGGTCAATGACATCTTTGCACTGGTCTTCAGAGACATAACTGAGCTGTCTTGGATCTATTCGGACTTTGTTTAATCTGTAAGATGTGAGATCCAGGCCTTGTTGCCCTTGTGACAAAAATGAATTTTCGAACATTTCAGAGAACTGCTCAAGATTTAAATTCATTATCTGATTCCCTTTTCTGTAGGCAGCAGACAAATCTAGAGGGGCATTAAGAAGTTGCGAATCACTGTGATCTTGACCAGGCAGCCAAAGAAGCTCATCCTCATTGTACAGTGGAATTTTAAAGCCACAGACTAAAACCATTTCATTGTGAAGCAAAGCATTGGGAAAGTTATCTAATTTCTGTGCATTTCCCCAAGACTCGCCTTCAGGGGCACAAGCATACACGTATTCTCCTGCTGCATCTGTAAGCAAGGCATAAATGTATTCATGATCAGTGTAAACAAAGTAGCCACAGTCACCATCTTCTGCTGGCCACCACATACCTTGCTCCAACAGTGCAAGCCACTGCTGATACCATTCAGTATCTTCAAGGTACAGGGAGTCTTCAGTCTCAGTATTGGCACTTGGAGGACAGTTTGAGTATTTTGGTGTATTCAAATTAAACTGACTCTGATAGATCATACCATCAGTGTGAAAATTTTGTTGGACGGCATTACCCGTTCCATATTGCCAGTTAGCTGAATAAGATAGGCTTGGCACAGTCTCCTCATAATAGCCTTCATGATATGAAACTCCATTCAAGCTGTAAGTGCTGCCATCATTAAATGAATGCCATTTCCCGAACTTTACATTACTCTGCTTGGTAGTTAAGTTCAAAGCACCCTCCTCATTAGATGTATATTCTTTCATTCCCAAGTCCTCATGGCTGTTCCATAATTTCCTCTTAGGATATGGATCATCAATCCTGTCCCCCACAAAATTATAAGGTCCAATTTGCTCTTGGTGACAAACAGCACTTTGCCATGGTGTAGAGGAGTTAAATGACTGATTGATATTTGTGGAGCTGCAGCACAGAGAAGATGGCTGTAATGATGCACCTTCACTCCTCTGTATATACCGTTGATCCTCTTCTTGTAATTGATAATTCAGTGACTCATTCTGAAACTGCTGCCATATCGAACTTCCACGGATCCACTGGTTTTCATCATAGGAGGGACTTATTCCATAAGGGGACAATTGACCTTGGTAAAGATTTTGCCTTGTAGCTCCATACAAAGAGGGAGTGCTTCCACCAATATATGGCTGCATGGTCATTACTGAAGAATTTGTAGGGCTTTGTAAAAGCGAATGAATATTGCCTGTACTATAAGCCATTGGGTGAACTGACTGCAGTGAGCCAGAATAATATAACTGAGATAAATTACCTGTGCTAATTGAGGAGTATGTTGTCTGACTTTGAAGAGATCTTGCGAAAGTAGCTGATGTTCTTAAGTCTAAACTCTCAGTATCAATTGAGACAGGTGCACTGATGAAAGCATGTCTGCTATGCCCTGGATTGAGAGACTCAGGAACAACTCTATGACTGCTGTCCCTTCCAAAGTCAGATGTAGCACTCTTTAGTATGCCTGAATGTAACTCCGTGAATTTAGTTGAGGGTGCCTTTTGTTCCGTATTATGACCTGCCTTCTCTGCTTGTTTATGAGAACAAGGGTCCTCAGGTACATTTTTGCTGAAAAGTCCAGATAAAAACCCTTGCTGGGCAGTTTGTGGAGTCCTCCTCTCTTTCTCTGCATGTTCATGCAAGGATTGTTCTGTAACATCATTGTGTGACTGTGTCTGCAGTGGTGTCTTTATTGGGACTGTATGGTTACTAGTTTTCTGATGCAGTGATTGCTCTGTTGATGTCTGGCAGGTTGTGTCAGTGTTGTCAGATGATTTTGTTAACTTGTTAAACAATCCAGAGAGCACTCCAGATTGGCTTGTTGTCTCTGGTTGTGTTTGAACAGTCTGGCTACATGGCACTTTAATGTGTTGTTGTGTCTCATGAATGATTTCAGGCTGCTGTTGTTGAGGTATATTTTCTGAGGAGGATTTGAATAATCCAAAAAGTAAACCACTTGCTTGAGTTGTTTTTTGTGTTGAGCTATTTTGTGGTTGACTTTGGTTTGAAACTGGGATATCCCTCGCCCTTGTTTGCTCATGGCTGGATTTACTTGGGATAATTCCATGGTGTTGTACTGATTGGTGCTGTTGTGTATTTATGTTGTCTGCTGAAGAAAATTTAAAAAGACCAGATAAAAGACCACCTTGCTGGGATGGTTTTTGCTGGAGTGGAACTGTTTGTTGTCGAATAAAGCCTGGTTTACTTGTTTCCTGTTGGTTAACCTGCTGACTTGATGTTCTGTTCCTAAAATGAGGCCCTGGGTTTGGTCCTTGAGTATTCTGTTGGTTGAAAATCTGTTGATTATGTTGAACACTGCTTTGTTGCTCACAGTGCTCAACTGTTTGGCTGCTTGAAATGTTCTCAGTAGATGTAAATTTAAGCAAGCCAGACAACAGCTTCTTTTGCTGAGGTTGCCTTGGCTCAGTTTCATTTGAAGTCTGCTGCTGACCGGGGTAATTGCCAGGAATGCTCCTCTGCCTTTCAGTTTCAGAGGACTGTGCATTTTGTGGTATATTTTCTGTTGATGAAAACTTCAATAGCCCTGAGAGAAGACCCCCTGTCTGCGTAGCTGAAGAATTTTGTTGTGGGGGAGGGTGATGAGGCAACTGTGAGGGATTACTGCTCCTGGGTGGTTGATTGTTATGGGGAGCCTGCTGTGGCAAACTGCCTGATAGGTCACTGGTTGAACCAAATTTAAGAAGACCAGACAGCAGTCCTCCTTGCTTGGGTTGATTAGAGCCTGAGTGAGAGATGTCCTCTGTCAAACCCCCTTTAAAAAGACCTGTTAAAAAACTTTGTGATTCAGGCTGATTAGGAGCTTGATGCTGCATTCCATGAGGTGCTGCTGTTGGTTTCTGATTTGATGTATGTTGTGCATGTGAACCAGATGGCACTTTGCTGTTCTGAGATTGCTGATTACTGATAAAATTCTGGTTTGAACCAGAGGGAGCAGAAGTAGGGTTTAATATGCTAGAGAGCCATCCTTTCTCAGAGGTTGTAGAGGTGGTGGAGGTCGTTGAAGTCGAGTCATGATATGATTGAACAGGGTTCTGTGTGTTTGTGGAGGCACTAACATCTTCACTGGATGCGAACTTTAAAAAACCAGAGAGCATGCCTCCCTCTGCTTTGGGATGTTGCTGAGTAGAGACATTTTCAGAGGAGCGGAAAGGCAGTTTAAGCTTAGTACTGAATGATGGGTCCTCCACTGGTTTCTGTATTTGGGGTTCCTCTGTGGCTCTAAACATTGGATAAACTGCCACAGGTGGAGGTCCCTGAGGTGGAATAGGGGCAGCAGGTGTGATCAATGAACTTAATGATCTCTTAAAAGGGCTAAAGAAACTAGTGTTTTCTGATTGTGTTTGGCCAGTAGGCCTTGCTGCCCCCACAGCAGGCACATTTTCTTGTTTGATAATCATGGGATCTTGTCTTCCATGCATATTTACATCTAGATTTTGTCCCAAATGTTTCTCATGTGATAAACTTCTTAATTTTTCAGATTTCCTACCGCCTTCGGTTATCATTGACTGTTTACCCTGCTGAACACCTTTCTCACCCCATTGTGTGTGGCCTTGAGAATATGTGGACTCTGGTGGCTGTTTGTATTCATCTGAGTTCATATTATCTCCTGATGAAAAAAGCTTTAAAGGATTTAATTTCCCCAAGACTGAGTTTCCAGAAGCAATTTCAGGTTTGGCTACAAACTCAGATACATGTTCTTTTGTATTTGTATGAATCTGACTCCTTGTGGGAGCTTTTGTTTCATGATTATGACCTTGTGTCTTGGCATCACGTGGTGGCTGAGAAGGCAAAGAACTGAATGAATTTTCAGGGGAAGTTTCTACCGGAGATACAACAGCTACAGGAGCTGAGCTGTTTGATTTAGGAATAAAGGACAACAGTTTTGTTAGTCCAGATTGTGAGGGATGTGCAGATGGTGCTTGTGGAGACGGGACAGGCTGTTTGTGGCCTCCTCCAACCTTGTCAGTGAGAGAACTAAATAAGGAGCTCATGGCATTTTTTACCCCTGAAATGCCCTGGTCAGATGGAGTGTGCAATTGGGCTTCTCCTTCTCTGGGTCTGTCAAAAGGATTTGGATCCTTTGAACTATTTTGGTCCTCTCCAAAAGAATCGGTTCTATTGCTACCCTGAGATGATAGCCTAGATTTGCTTGATTTAGGAAGGGAACCATACTTGCTAATTTCCTCCTCTTTTTCAGCAAGGTATTCAGAAACCGTTTCAACTAGACACTGAAGCTCATCCATAGGATCTACATATTCATCACTTGGTTCTTCTACAGGAGAAAGCATGGCCTCTGGAGCCCATCCTCCAATTTTAGCTTTTCCACATTTCTTCTCCCGAAAACCCTGAGAATTTTCTATGTGGCCCTCATAGGAGAAATACCTGTCTTTGAAATGTCTTGCATTCTCTGGGGTAAAGTCTTCTGCTATAATATCATCAATATCTTCCTCTGCTCCCATGGAGTAGTGCAGATCCTCAGAATCCACTGAATCAAAATCAAACCGTGCTCTCATTTTAGCATCTTGTTCTTTTTTGTATGCCACATAATTCTCTAAAGTGTTGTCCAGCTCATTTTTAGCCCACATCCTAGTCTTGTAGAGAAGCCCATTCTTGTATGGCCTGAGGCATGATGTCATATGCTCCTCCTCTTCCTGCATCTCTGCTACCTGCCGCATAAACAGTTCCCCCCTCTTCTCACGGAGCAGTGCAAGGTCAGTGGGAAAAGCCTCTTCTCTCATTTTGTCTGCCTCTGTACTGAGCAACCCTCCTGGGTCCCTTATCTTTTTCTTTCGCCGCCGATCAATAGTGTCATAGCCCTCAGGGTAGGTGGCAGGCAGAATACCACTCCGTTGAGTATTTTGACGGATAGAGATATGTGATGGCTCAGGGTAAGGCCTTCCCATTCGAAGGATAACGTTGTCTTCCTCTTCATCTAAGAAGTCACTCAGCTGAGGCTTGGCCTGCCCTTTGTATTTGCTTTCCCAATCTTCAACACCCATGCCAGAATCTACAGGTATAATTCTGACCCTTCCTTTCTGGTTTAATGTTCTAATTAAGGTTAAATAGAATAAATTTAAAGGGTATATTTAACAAGGGGAGTAGGAAAGGAGACAGGGACAGAAAAGAACAAGCAAACAAATAAGAAGAAAAAATGCAAAACAAAAACACAAGTTTATCGATATGATAAATGAGTAAATTAGGATAAGAACAGTTCCATGCAAATGTGAAGAAACAATTATGCTCTTTATTTTGAGTTGTAATATTAATATTACAACATTCTTAACAGAGATTACAGACTAAATCAATTATTTAGCAGTTGTCAATGATCTTGTAAGATTTGAAGACAGCTTCATTTCATTGTCGTCACGTTGCACAGCAATTACCTGAAAAATATATTGTTATACTTTTCTATGTGCATGGGTAAATAAAGAGTATGCAAGTGTAAGAGCGTGTATGTGTGCCCTTGTATTTGCCTGTGCCTACGTGAATTTAGATCTTTGTAAATCCCTACAGCAACAGTCATACTCATCAACACTTAGCCTGTAACAGTGTTCATGAGACATACACACTAACTCACTACCATATGGTGTTCATTAAACAAAGTTTTTAATCACCAATGAAAAGCGTATGTATGTCACTGACCCACTCCCTCCCTGTGTGACAGAGGGATTTCCTCAGTGATATGACTAGTTCAGAGTCATCCCAACTACCAGGAACTTTCACCAAAACAATAGACCCTCAAGACAAAAAGAAGCACAAGCAATGAGCTTTCCCTGGCTATAATCCTTTTTTTTCCTGATGTTACAGAATTATCCGGATCAACTTCCTATCAGTCCACACAGGCAGATTTGCAGCAGTCTCACTGGGACACATGTTTTCCATGACAATCCATGAGTGCATGCAAAATTCCATGCACTAAGACCATTTGTCTTATGGACCAAAACTGACCTCTAAGCAGCTGTGTGGTGGCAATATTAATAATATTAATGATAATAACGGCATTATTATGGTCTTTTCCTCAAAAATTCTTATTTTAATGTAAATACATAATTATAGTAACAATCACCACACACACTTTGCCGTAGAACTGTCTGACAAAACCCTTTACCCTTCTTGAGTACAGATCCCTCCTGACCTACTGAAGCAGCTGAATGACCCATCTACTATAGCACAAAGAAAGCCAGCTCACAGACAAAAACATGAGAGTGCACAGCTTCAGTCATGTTGGATTCTTGGTCAGGCAAGCTATCTGAAAGAAGCCTGATGATTAAAAAGGAATTCTTCTGTCACTGTAAAACTGAAACTAAGTGAGTAAATTAGCAAGATAACAGAATAACACGTGCTGAGTAACCATTTCATTGCTGAGGGTATACCTGTTCATTCTAATACAATCAGTAAAATAGTCCAGCAATTATCAGTATCTTACCTTTTGTTAAGCTTATAATATTCAAGTTTTGACACTATGTCAGAGGTGTAAATTGGTAGCTCAAAGCTATGACTGAGTGAGTGAATGAAGGTGTGTATGGGTGACCATGTAAACTATGTTCACCTGCATCCCCTCTGGTCCCTGTAGTCCAGGTCAAAACTGTGGACAGAGTCTGTGCAGGAGTCTGGGTGATGCTGCGGCAGAGGCCCCATGGGATACTGGTGCATGGAAGAGTTGGGCTGAGCCGTTGTATGGTAACGTGGAGGTAGACTGTTACTCGTCTCACTGCGGTAGTCACTATCCCGGTCATCTACAGCACTGTCCTGGTCATCCAGAGCTGCAACAGGATGAGCACAATAAATTAATATTTCCTGAAACATTAGCAAACATGCTTCATATGACATCAACCATTTAAAAAAAACCTTGGTTATCATTAAACCCATGTGGAAGCTGAGGATGCATCCTAGTTAGAAGTCTATCTATCTGAAGAAATGCAAAAAGTTGAAGAAATAAACAAACTAGGGTCAGTGGATACCAATTGGGAAGATGAGAGGGCAAAGGTCATGCAGTTTTAAATGACTATAACCCTTATACATGCAAGTTTTCCAGCCAAATGGAAACTGCTGAGCTGTTCTTAATCTGTGTTATCCTTAACTTGTTGTATCATCAATGCATACAGAGGTACAGAATTCATAGATGGATCCTCAATTGAAAATGACTGAGTACTTTATATTTTTCCAACAAGGACAGGGAGAACAATTGTAAATAAAAAAAAAAAGAATCAATGGAATTGTTACGTTTAAGCCATTTCACACAAATATAAGAGTAACATGTTAAGGAATATTATTGAGAGAAGAGTTTGCAGGTATTTATATTGTGCAACTTGAAAACACACAATAATAACAACAAAAAAAGATAATTGTTCATAAGAAGAGAACCTACAAAAAAAAAAAAGATTTTGAAAGTGACCATGGCAACCCCAAAAATGACCTCTAGAAATCATCTTTGAAGAGTTAACCAAGAGGTTGGTGTCTGCTGGAGGGGACAGCTGAGCTGGGGGTTTATCTTTTCAAAGCGATAAAGTGAGAGGATGAAGGGTAAACTGATTCTTGTTGATATCTCTTAGAGTAAAGTGGGAGGACAACGATATTTCAAGGTGATATATGAATATAGTTTAGCAAAGACTGACACCTATCACTTTAGTGATGCAACTGCAATTTACATCCTTAAGAATTAGGTTTCTGTAAGGATAAAGGTTTCTGTTGTTTATTTAGCTGTGAATTGAATTGTAATATTTCTTGTGTATGACTGATGATATTTAAATATGTTAGAGACAGAGAGACAGAGAGAGAGACAGAGAGAGAGAGAGAGAGAGAGAGAGAGAGAGAGAGAGAGAGAGAGAGAGAGAGAGAGAGATTTTCCTGACTGCAAAGCTCTTTTTTCTAAGATGTGTGCTAAAGCAATAATGTATGGATAAAGTATACATGGGTTATAAAAATCAAATACATCAGCACATAGCACAGAAAATAGGAAAATAGCAATAGCAGGAACTGAGGTAAAAAAGGGGGCCAAAGGTTAGGTGAGGAAGGTTAGGAAAATTAAGTGCTAGAGTTATTATTGGGAAATATGGGCATTAGGACATGCAGAGGGCACTGAGGATTGGCCTGGGAGATAATTTCATCAAAGTGTGTTTTACATACTCAGTGGGTCAGCCCATCCGAAATAGTTGCCTGGTGAAAGTGCAAATGTTACAAGTGAGAGGTACAGTCAGAGGAGGTAGGGGTTGTGAAAACAGAACAGAAAGTCTCTCTGTGTTGTAATAGAAGGAGGATGAGGGAACTCCATCAGTGGTGCTCAGAGTGGAAAACAAACTGTCACAACAGTGAGAAGAGATTTAACATGCATAACATGGGCTCTTTGTAAGGTTTGGAAAAAAATAACATTAAAATTGAAATTTATAGGTTTTCATTTTCAACTCTGATTAAGAGGATTCAACTGTTACTACATTAGGCAATACAAAAGGATCAAGGAAGTGAGAGGAAACAATATCAACGCTTGTGAGCTGGAAGGGTGGAGAATTGACTCCATCTAGAGGCTGAGAGGAGTATGGTCAGGCACACTCACAGCACTGGGAAGCTGCCAGAGGCAGTGGGCGGCTCTGAACGTCATCTTGTAGTGGGTACTACAGATATGAGAGAGAGAGAAAAAAAACAGGAGGCATCAAGTATGTTTTTCATGTCATCACATTGTTATTACCACAGTATTTACTAGCACGACTCCATCAGCATTAACAACAACAAAAATAAATATAGCAGTTCTGCATCATTAGCACATGAAGTAGTAAACAGAAACACACAAGCAATTTTTTAAAGATATCATAACATAAAAAGAGCTTGAACTATAATAGGACATACAAAATGTTTATCATAACAACACAGTGATGCACTGTTTGGCCATCATATAAACAAAGGAGTAAAATCTTAAATTTCTCTACCTCATCATGGATTCTCATGGTATTGATGCGTTCCAGTTTGCCTGTCCAGTATTGTGCCTCATCATCTGGGATGTCTGATGCCAAGATATGCATAAAAAAACATATACATGCACGTGAACCTGGGTTTGGAGTTAACATCCTGCCCCCTCTGATTTCAAGCATCATATTCCAGGACTCTATCATAATACATTAATGCCTGTTGAATTTCTCATGAGCTTCTCAGGAATGAGGAAATGAAAATAGTAAGGAATGGCCACAAGCTGTTAAGGGACTAGAAATGGCAGAAACATTCACATAACAGCAGCAGCATCCTACTCTATGTCCAAAAGTTGACGGTAACATACCCAACTCATTACAAGTTATAGAATTTAAAGCAGACACAACATGAAATAAACAACCAAATGAAAACAAAAAATAATAGGAAACATGCCAGCAAAAAAATACATTGCAAGAGGCCAAATGAACATACAGCAAGAGCTGCATGTATGTGATGGTGGGGTACATCTGATATGAAATCAAGTCTGTATTTGGTTCAGAGCTGATCTGATGGATCCATAAGCAGGATAAGAGTGTTATTTCCTCCTTTTTCCCCACTTAACCCAGCCTCTCCAAACATATCCACTACTTGAGACAAGATTACTGTTGTATCAGATCAGATTCTCTCACTACTCCCACTTGGGGGGATTTGCACTGCACTGCTCTGCAGACAGATGCACATTAAAAGGCCATATAGACAAAGGCCAGGCCTTCAAAGACACACCGACACACAGCTTTAATGAATGGCTCTGGTGGCAGAGTCATGATGGCCTCCTGCAACCTTGAAAGGTCTCCTCTTTAAACAGAAAAAAAGAGGCTCTCTCCCACTCAGTGGACAGACACCCTGCTTTAACTTTGATGCCTTTTGATCACAAGGCTTCAGCCATATATGCAGTGCTGGTAGAGCTGTGGTCAAGGACACGGAGAGCAGGGGGGTCCTCAAGGGACCTTTTACCCTTCAATCATGGAGAGCATTGAATTGTCTCCTGGGAAAAAATACATGAAATGAAATTCATTGATTACAGTAACTCATACTGTTAATTATCAATGGGATTTTATTGTGAAATCCTGTTCCATCACATGAAAAAGAGCAAAGGAAAAAGCTCCCCAAGGCAAATTTGATATTGATATTGATATTTGATATTGGCATATATAAATGAAAAATTTAGAAAACTATTATTCTATTAAAAATTAGAACTACTTTGTATTGATTTGCTTCTCTCTTAGGGGACAAACCAAATGCCAAACCATACCAGCAAAATGTCCCCCAAGGCATAACAGACCCCTGGATCCCCTCCCTGTAGGGGTCACGCATTAAGACCCTACCAGTTTTTCCATTCATTTGTCACCTGTTTGTATTTTTAGGATCTAGCAACTGATGGACCAATGAAATTGGATAAGTTGAGGTGAATGGGCTGTGGCCACCATCATGGAAAGCAAGAAGGCAGCATTAATATTTTTATATTAACAGTAAACTAAATAACTACATGTATTGTGAAAGGGGACGCTTGTGGTGATAAACCCACAGAGGATTATTATCCAATTGGATCACTTGGAGTTTTTAACCTCTTTTAGCTCGTTTTGGTTTTATAGCACATTTACTCTATGGTTTGGTCTCACCACTCTCTTTCATCAGCCCCATTTCCAGCAGCAGGAGGCAGCTATTTTTGTCAAAAAAAGCTCTCATCAACCCCCTTTACACATGCCCAGCACCAAATGGCAGGCAGATAAAAGTTAGCAAATAGCAGGTGAAAAAGTGGAACTAAGGCAGCTAAAGAGCCATATATTTGTATACAAGACATGACTGCTTATGTAGCTCTGTGTCTGCTATTTGCTAAGCGATAACATGTTAAGGTTATAGACCTAGACATTAACGTAGTTTTAATTAAATATGTATGGAAAGGTTTTGATGAGGATGATTCCAGAAAAGAATAAGTGGCTAATGGACTTGAACTTACAGTTATACTTTTCTCTTCATCATTTTAGCAATATATATAAAAACATAATGAAACAGAATGGTTTCTTAATTCCGTTGGCCACAATGGAACAATCTGGTAAAGACAAAATTATATTTCCAGAACCTAAGTTAATAAAGGAAGATCTGCAAATGATGAGTCAGTGCCCTCAATTTGTGCAGGACAGAACCAGGCTCCTCATCCCCACTGGAACCAGATAGAGGAGATTAGACAGTAAAGCAAATATCTAAGAGTGTTTCCAGCCATTAGTTGTTCAATATCAGTCTCCTTCTTCACATCATGCAATGAGATAACAGTAAGTAAGATTTAACTTAATTCAAGAAAAATATTACCTCATACTCTCTTCCTGTTGTTCCCATGTTTTCTATTCAAGAGAGACAATGTAAGGTATGCTTGCATAACACGACAGGACACCAGGTAACACTACATCATCAATTTGTTACAAGGTGCCCCAGGCTGGCTGATTTTTCCAGTGTAGCCTCGAAAACCATCTGCTGACATTTCAACAGGAAATATTTGTGGCCTTTGTGCAACTCAAATGGATCAAAGTTGATTTACCCTAAGGTAACCAGAATCACTAATGTACTGTCTACATCACTAATTCGCCCATTGTAGTTAGAGCAGGTAGCTGAGATGACAGCATTGTGAAATGTCTTACATAAGTGCCTGAACTTTTCAAAAGTGTGGATTATTCAATAGGAATTTGCCCCCTATTCTGGAAGTCAAACATGTACCTAAAATAAAAAGACAAAGAGCGAACCAAGACAAGAAAGCCAAAATCTCAATTAGAAGAGCCTAAAACTTGGACTTATTGATAATGAAAAATGGCTTGGAGATTCTGATTATCTCACCAAAAGGCAGCTCAAAACGAGTATCCAGCAAGACTCGATGAGGTGTTGGGTTCTTGGTGCCATATATCTCATCCGCCTTCATCAGGACCTCTGCATCCATGAAAATCCATTCACCTGAGCCCTCCTGCAATTTGATATTGACATTTACCTTATAGTAGGAAGACATATGGACTTTCTTTGTGTCAATTCTTCTACCACCTACATGCCATTATTGTTATTATAAAGGGTAATACATTTCAGATAGTCTAGGTGTAACAACATTTTTTTGGGATGGGCTTTTATTGTTTTTTTAATTTGCATTTGGCCTGTTTTTGTTTTTTTTTTCTTGATTGTGATGATAGAGATACAGACAGGTAGAGAGAGCGGGGTGAAACTCAACAAAGGTCCATGGCCAGAATCAAACTGAGGGTGCTATGGCTACATAGTGAGCATCTTCATAGTAACCACTGTGCTACCAGATGCATACTTGTACAATTTCCAATTTAAATCTGAATGTCTATGGATCAAAAAGAAAATTCAACGTCAAGTAATGTATCTTGTTACAAATGAGGAAAACTGATTGATTCCTGGTAGCTTTTATCTTTTACAATCAGTGTTCTGAAATGAAATCCTTCCTATTTTTGTGTGATTCACGTGATGTGCGGTCGCATTCTAACCTCCTCCGATTGTCGAATACTCTTTAGAGGAATCCAGGATGTCCCCACCATGGTGTCCCAGATGAGGCCTTTGTTCCACACCTCAACAATGAGACCAAGGTCCAGTCGGTTGATCTCACTAGGGGAAATGAAAAAAATTTCATGTTCAAGCTATGAAAAAAATCCTTCCTGATAAACAGCGTGGTAGATGTCAGCGGATGAAAAGAATGTAACAATTAACTGTATAGTCTGAGGCTTTGTTATTAGAACGATACCAGAGAACCTTCTGATATGTCATTCAATTCACATTCAATGAACCAGAAATTTCTACATAATTACAGCTAAACCACTGTCTGATAACAAAAGCTACTTCCTCTTTTTGTTGTGTATTAGCCATAATAATCCATTCCAGCTTTGTTTTGTTATTCAACATGCTATTCAAAAGGGTACAAAAACAGCTTGATGACAGCAATAAAATGGCATATCAATTTTGAAAGGAGCCGTGTGACAGCAGCATTTGCATATTCTCATCTGTGGCAGTTTACAACTATCAACAGGCCAAACAAAAGGAAGATGAGAGAAAAGATAATCAAAGAGAACAGCTAATTGAGAGAAGTGCAGACGAGGGCACTGAGTATCCATGGTGTCCAGGTGCAGAGATAAAGGCTTACTGAATTATGTGCTCAGACAGAATGGCACAGAATAAACAAGTCTACGTGGGTATTAAAATAAAACTGTTGCTAATTTTAACTTTGGTTGTTTAGATTGTTATTTAGATACTATTAACCAATATTGGACATTTTTTTATTTTTATCAATGTGTATCAATTTATGTCACCAGATGTGAGGAGTCTCATCAAAGCACTTCTACATCAAAGCAATACAGTACAGTTTTATAAAAATATATTTACTTTTGTTCTCATGTCTGTACTTTATATATGGAATTGCTGCCAGCAACCAGTTAGCTTAAGTTAGCACAATAGCTAGCCTAGCTCTGTCCAAAGGTAACAAAATTATCATCCCTAAAGCTCACTAACAAATACTGTATATCTTATTTTTTTGTTTTTGTTTTGTTTTTAAGTGAAAACCCCACAAGTTGTGGTTTACAGGTTTTGCAAGTTGTGGTTATGTGCTAGACTAACTCTAATCCGGGAGCAGTGATTTCCTGGGGCCTGTACTACATATTAAGTCCAACATATTAGAAAGAACTGGGGTCATTAATTGCGAGCAACATCGTCAGAACAATGACTGAAGTACTTCATTTGATGTGAGATGAAACGGTGATACCAAGTATACCTGTAGGACACTTCTGTTCTTGGGGCAGAAAAGTCATATTCTGTGAAATTAAATATGAACGACAGCCTACAATCATACAACAGAATAAGAAGATGTAGAAACACTAGAAATAACTTAAACATATTAAAAGCAGGCTAAGGTTTAAAATACATGTATGTATCATTATATATGACTTAAGAACAGAGTGAGTATTTTTTGCTATTTAGTTGGATGATGAAGAAATCATTCTGAATATGTCACATATAAAAACTTAAAAGTATGCCAGAATGTTTCATCTGACTGTTTGTTTGTATTTATAATCATGGGAGTCAATTAACAATGTGTGGATTATTTTTCTATTAAAACACAATCTTTTGTTTTCATTTCCAGTAATCATCACACAGTTGTCTCATGTTATTCTGAGGTGCAGTGATGGCATCAGAGTGTAAAATCATCCACAGTCAGCTGTCACTCCAGGGATAAAATAAATGTGCACGATTAAAATGCAGCTAAGCTCATCAGTATTTGTTTAGTGTCATAAATTATCTCTCTGTTTGTTAGAAGCTCTGTTTTAAAAACAGAGTGGAAATAAAAGGCCCCAACAATGAAATGTTTCTACTGACCTATAAAAATATGCTTTTTTTTTTGCTTGTCACTTTTGGACTTTTGTCAATGTCAGGATCCTGTAGGAATGAAGACTTTTTTTGTGATCTGGATGTTGACAGGTTGTGATCCAATCCCCTGAAGTTAACCAGCTCTGGAGCAGGTTAGCTGTTCAGCATAGGTTACTATGGCGATGTACCCCAGTAAGAGGTGAACCTACATCATAACCCTGAAAACCCAGGGGTAAACCTGAAGTTTACCTTTACCCCAAATCCTGTTTCATAGTACAGGCCTCTGGAGTCTCTGCTAGTTCCCTATCAATATAACTGCAGGAAGTGACTGCTCTCCACCAAGAAACGTTCTGGCACATAACACCCCAATAAACCAAAATTTGTCATTTTATACTTTTTTGGTATGGATTTGAGTACATACCAAAAAAGTACATATAATATATATATTTATATATTTTAAATAACGTAGGTGGATTTTTGAACTTTGGGGTTCACAGTTTGGAAATTTGGAATTTCCTTTATTAGATTTCAGTCATCTAGTAAACCCATTTTGTTGCAACAGGTGGGGCTGGGCATTTGCTGGAAACACTGATGAATGATTATGAATTACACCTAGCTGACACATCATTAATGGACAGTAGAAGGATGAAGGTCTGGAAAAACAAACACTGTTGCAATGGGGGAGTTCACAAAAGACAAACAATGACACACATGCAACATCGTGCTGGCTCTTTCATCACCATGGATACCTTTCACAGGGAAAGTAAAATGAGGAAATTAAACCAATGAATTACAAGGAGGAAATGAACAGCAGCTGTTTAACAAGTGCATTTCCTAGAAGGAGTTGCAGAAGTTGAAAACATTTCCTGTAGCTCTAAGCTCTAAAGGTTAGGGTGAGACAACTTGAAAAATAAATAAAAATAAAAATAGATTTGTTGGGCAATTTGCCTTTATTGAACTGTTTTGACAGCACAGAGTAAGTATGTGACAGTGTGGATACACTGTACCATATGTGTCTGACCCAGAAGGATGCAGCATACATGGTTTCCATGTATTTAAGATAAACAAGAAGGTCTTGTGAAAGGCAGTATATCAGGAGGTTTAATTTCACCAAATCTTAAAATGTGTGAGCAGAAAGAAACCCCTTAGGAATAATTTTTGTCGAAATGCATGAATATACACCTTGGAATAAATTTTGGTTACACCTTGGAATACATTTTGAATTGGTGTGTCCGTTTCTATTGGTTTTATATTTTCTAAGTCCTTATGGCCTTTTCTTAGTCTATCATAAACTTAACATTTATTACAGTCACTGATTAAATAAAATATAATTAGTTCAATAAATCTTCAAGCATGACGCTAGTGTGTCTGTGTTGCATAACTTACAACATGAAATCCTGTTCCCAGCAAGGTTGGTCCCCTCGCACAGTGATCGTTGTGCTTTTGACATTCTGCACCTTCAGCGTCACGTAGGTGTTGAACTTGTCTGAAACAAAAGGAAAAGAACAAAGATTATATTTTCAAATGTAGTGATGTGTTAGCAGTACGCTAGAGGCGCATAGACTGGTTGCATTTGGGAAAAAACTGTGAAGTATCACTATTACAAAAGATAGAAAAGGAGTGGTAGAAAAGATAGAGATATTGTGTGTTGTAGTGTTATCTGTAGGAAGTGCAGGGTCATCTATCATATACAAATGGGTCAAAACATATTTTTAAGGGTGATGAATGAAAATGAAACACAGCTCATACACAAACAAGCAGGAGATTTGACATCCAAATGGATACATGCCAGTTCTAATTTGTCTGTGTGTGGAGAAAATAACATCAGGAGCTCTAGTGAGAGTGAAAGCAGATAAGTCTCCTCCCCCAAACTATGTCAAGCCAAGCCATGCCAGGCTAGCTAACTGACCCTGTTAATCTCCACTGAGAGCCAACCCCACACAGCAAATACAACTACAGGATTCAGCTGTCTCCTACGTCCTAGCTTCATTTGAACCTAGTTTTAATAAATGGCATTCTAAACATACAGTATACAACAGAGGAAGCCCGTCTGCTGATGATGTAATAAGACACAAGTCACTTGTGACCTGTTACTACCGCAGAAAAGGTCTCTGTCAGCTCTAATACCATCAAGACTAAAACTGAAATTTAGTTAGGTCAGGGGTGACAGTGTCAGTTGAATTTAATTTTCCTGTTTGTTTTCTGACTACAAACAAAGTCTAAATACTCTATGACAGCTGGTCATTGTTGCATTAAATGAACACTGCTGGAACTCTGTTGGCTGTTGAAACTAGCAGCTGAGACACAGATTCAAGTGCCTTTCTGTCTGTGTAGACAACTTTCACACCCAGTGTTCTCCATCAGCCTCCTCTCAGCCAGTAGTCCCGGACAACAGAGCGATGATGACCGTCTGTACCAGCTGTCAGCGATGGGCGGGGGTGAGGGGTGACGGAGAGGGAGAGGGAGAGGGGGATTAAAAGGCCCGTGACACAACCACCACTTTTCATTTCCCTCAGTAGGGCGAGGGAGCATCAACACGTGCCTGCTGATGTGCTCAGTTTCACTCTGGTAGTTACTAGCTTAGCACCACTGGTGGTCCTCCTTATGACTCCCCCTTCCAGCAGCAGAAAACTGACTGCCTACCTGGGCACAAAAGCAGCTAGAGGAGCAGGAGGAGCAGCTTAGATTAAAAAAGCTGAAAAATGTGGAGTATGGGTTGTATGTCTATCCCATTAGATGTAACTTTACGTTGTGATAAAATATATATATCATGTTAAAGTACATTTTATGGAAATACATTTATAGAAGAAACAAACTAATGGTAATGTATGATTTTGGTTGAACCACTGAATTCAATTTATTTTAAATTTAGATATTTCATCACATTGATGCAGTAATAATGTATAACAATAGTTATACAACAGTAATGATGGTCTAATAAATTCAGAGATATTAAATTGGTATATTGGTAGATATTGATATTGGTATTTATTACAGTGAAGTCTCCACACCCTTTACTGTATATCAATGACAGTAAGTATTTTAAAAGGCTCTTTAAAAACCTCTTAGTGCCTAATGCTGCTCCTGTAAATGAGTGTACATCGTCAGTGTATAGCCCTACAAAATATGACTCATCTCATTTATTTATTTATTTATTTTACATTCATTAATCTCTGTATTGTTTCTACTGATAAACAGATCTATGTGAAAATTGAAAAATTGAATACTATAGAGTAAGATCAAAATCTACTACTGTGCCATCAATGTAACTCCAAAACATTAAATAATTTTAAACATTAAAAATATTAAGTTCAACATTTACAAGAGATACCCAATAAAACAGAGCATAAAAAGAAAAAAAAGTGTGGAATATCAACATTTCAGCATACAACTTCTCTTTTCTTTTTTTTTTTAAACTGACAGCACTATCATGCCCATGATATCTGGGGCAAACACACAATACACACACACTCTACCTTTTGGTCTATGGGAAATAAATGCAAGGCATCAGCTGTTCGTTTGCAGACTGATCACCTGACCACACTAAACAAAGATTTTCCTGGTTACCCTAGCAACATATTGAAACATTTACTCTGCACATAGTGTTTAACACAGCAGCCAGATAAGTAAACACAACTCTTGACACAATGAGACAGTAAATAGTTGACACAGGTGGATTCTTACAACATTCCACTGACACACAACATAAATTAGGATTAGTTTAGGCCTCCGAAATAAAAAAGCTGTACTAAAAGCACAGCTGACATGACACTGTCTAAAAGTACTGTCCAGCCTATAAGTACCATGAGTGACAGGACGCAGACCTAATTAGTGTCTCAAGAGGACAGTAGCCAATCTAGCGACAAAACACAGGCATTATTACAAAAGGAGCCTGGGGGATGCTCAAGCCTTTCCCTAATTAGATAGTCCATGCCTTGTGCCACACTTGGGCTGGCTCCCATGAATAGAAGAGATGAGATAAGGGAAGAGGATGTATGGATTAGATAAGAGCCACTTAGTCGCTGTGGGCCCTTTACTGCAGACACTGTAAACTATGGCTGACACACTGTTGAGGAGGAAGCGGCCTTAACTGCTTGGAAAAACACAAAGTATGAGTCTTCACATTAGAGCTGGGCCGGTACTGTATTAATATTTTTGTTTTCTTTTTTATTTACCAATGACATGCAGTTAACATTAACACAAAACAGAAACAGTTGCAAACATTTTTTTGCAATAATCCCTGAAATGTAGTTCCAGTTTAGAGAGACCTGTCAAAATGTTTTATTATTAAAGATGACAGCAGCCGCTGATATAAAATAATAGAAATGTTCAAGTTATCAAACTTGTGAAACTTGAGTATTAAATTATCATGACTATAATAACTATAAAAAGGCATCTATTTGAGTAAAAGAAAGAAAAATGAAAGTCATTAACTCTACATGCAGCTTATAAACCTGCAAATTCCAGTGATACATTTTCTTCCTTTTCTTTTTTTTACCAACATATACACAGATACTACTAATATATCCATCATGCGGAAATAGCGACTGATAGTATTGACCTAGCCAATATCCAGGTCAACACATACACACAACATAAAAATCGCATAAATCAAGACTATACTGTAAAAAGCTTTGAAGGAACTTCCTCAATGTGAAAACTAGTCCTGACATTTTAAAATGCATGAGACCACACACACACACATGCACACAGTGACTTCGTGAAAGCACAGCAAACACAGTGCGTTGTGAAGACAAGGAAGTTGATGATGTGGCCTGCTTGTCCTGTCCATGTCATGAGACTGCCCCCTTATGTAAACCACCCACTCCCCCCTGAGCCCTCAGTCAAGTATCTTCATCCATTATTGATTGATGATGAGGTTTTCAATAAATTAGTCAGGAAAACTCAGGCAGTTGGAAAGCTGACATTTCAAATTCAGACCACTCATCAATGTTGCATGCGACAGAAGACATAAACCTATGTATGTAGAGTTCTGGACTGAATATAATATGAACAGTCTGTATTCTGGGCACTTGGAGTATTGTTGAGAGAGAAGCTGTATGGGAAAACATTCGACTAAAATACCCAATAACACAGAAAATCTGCAGGTAGGATATACATGCAAAGGCTGAACATACACAAATCCAACAACACTCAGCCCTTATCAAGCTCCTGTTTCCTGTGGCAATCAGTGGAAAGTCAGACAGCTGGCCACTGGCCCGTCCAAGGTCACCTTTAGTCCAATGAATATTTTCCAGAAACTACTTAATGTAATAGTTCTAAACTCAGGCCTAAAAGCTAGACAACTGAACGTGTGGTGAAAGCACAATGCAAACACACATCACAGACCAGCCTTATGTAAACTTTGTGAGGTCTTCCAATGAGTCACAGATCTACTTACAGTATGCAGAGCGAGTCAGGGTTATCATGAGAAGAGGAATAATAAATAACCATGACATATTAATGATTCCCTTAATCTTGAACAAACAGAAACATTTGGTCAGGTGCCATATAATTGTTCTTCACAATGTCTGTCTAGAGATATTTTTGTTAAGCTGAAGTGCTCTGATTGGGAGAGGAGACTTTGATCACATTTTCTTGAAAGACGTCATTGAACAGGTGTCTACTACTAGGGCTGTAATATCAATAGCAATATTAATAACAATAGTTCATTTTTTACAATATGGATAAATACATGGTAGGTAAATGTATGCAAAACTACAAATAAAATAATCATGTTCAGTGCAATAAAATGTGTCCCAATCATAATAAGTTGACTCTACCAGGGCATTATGATGTGAGTGTGCTGGCCTTAAGTAATATACCAATTCTGAAAAATGGGCTCTACTAAATGTTGAATTAAAAATAAATAAATAAATAAATAACTGCCACAAGGCAGCCCTAGACTGCCTAAAAGAACTGTCTTCATTAATTTCCCATGCACACAGTGCTCACTTTTATTCCTCTCTACTGTAGCATGTGCTAAACAAATTGATATTTACGGTCATTTACAGTTTGAACATAACCTCTGAGTTGACTTTAAGTTTGCCCAATATCTGATAAATCCTACTTTGCCCGGTAGCTAAAAAGTGTCTGATGTTTACGTTTTGCTGAAGGGAGACGACAGGCTTAACTGAATTATCCTGGATGTTTGCTCTGGGACAGGTGTCGCATGTGATGTGGCCCAGGGGAGGGAGGAGGACACAGACAAGATAGACGAAGCCAGCACAACCTCACAATCAAAAACCCAATATCTCAGAGCAACAGAGTCACTCATGACACAATGCGGAAACCTTGCAAAATCATCACTCCTTCTCCCAAAGGTGAAAGGGGCGGGGACTAAGAATAATAAACGTTTTAACTAATGTAAAGACCTACTGGATAATTAACTTTAGCAATTATCCTTGACGAACACAGAGGTCAGCTGGGGACTGAGAATGAGAGTAAAATGTCACCGGCAGATCCAAAGCCGCAGTGACTTTCTGTCAGTTCTGCTGCCTGCTCTTGCTAGAAACGTCACAGGGCTTAAAGGTAGGCGTGAGGCTGAACACTAGAGGGATTTGCTTAGGTGGAGAGCATGGGGATTTGGACTTAGCAGCCAACGATCTTCATGTAAGCTCACCGGTGCACGGCCTGGTGTGGAAGGACAAAGGATTACATAATGTAAAATCAACCCTTGTGTTCAGTGACTTGCCAGAATTTGACTGATTAACCTACATGACAGAATGAGTCCATGTGGCTTTTTTCCAAGTACAACAACTCTACATAAAGCAAGTTGAGCGCTTGCGAACTGTGTAAATATGCCAGTAAACAAAATAAAATGGGAACCTGCTCTGAACTCCCAGGAAAATGGAGGACATGATGTGCAGAATTGTTCAGAGTGAGACAAAGAAAGTGAAAATGTGAAACATTTTGGATGATGTACTCACCTGAAGGACCCTGGAGTTTGGCTTTTTTCACTGTAAAACAAAACAAAAACAATGATTAGTCAATCTAATGACGTGAAATGTAAGGCTTACTCAGCAGAACTCGATTTGTGAAATGACAATGTGATGTTAATTGAAATCTCATTAATGCACTGTTGGATGAGTAGAGAAAACATATCTAGGGATGAGTAATGAACAGTGGACAGGACCTCATGTTATTGAAGCCTGACAAATTCATTAATATGCAGACAAGCAGGCCGTGTGGCCATGACTCGTGACACCGGAATGGCACAAACACATCGACAGCCTCATGATGTTGTCGTCTGGGAGAGCAGGAACACTTCACGTGTAAAAACACATAAATGTCATCACTCATGACATTATCATGTAAATAGCCTCATTTCCATTTTTCCTTTTACTATTCCATATTAACTGCCTTTGAAGAACTAATCTTTATTTAATCTCCGGATAACCAATCCATTCTTATACAAATGCAACCCATCGAGAAAACCCTCTGACAATGAAACAATAATCCTAACCTCTGCTGGAGCTCAGAAGTGAGTAGTTATATTTCATTTGTCAAGGTTCTTCATTTGTTTCAAACATCTCCCTTTGACATGACACTCATATTCTGACAAAAAGATGCGTAACACCTCAGTTGTGCTGAAAATACATTTGAAATGTTAATCTGTATGTTGGATTATTTGTGGTCACATAATCAGTAAGTCATAATATTTGCACCGAGTCAGCCTTTTGAAATTGCACGAGTGGAAAATAAGACACTTAAGATCGACACCTGCATTTTATCAGAGCTGACAAGTACCTTTTTATCTGATTGTGAATTTAATATTATCAAGAAGCATAAGCCTTGACAGCTGTATCTCAAAACACAACAGCTGGTAAACAATGGCAAATGTGAACTGGGGCAGATTAAGATAACAAAAAAAATACAAAATGTCTGCAGCCATTTCTGAAAACCTCTAAAAGAATTATTTAAAAAGGGGAGAAAATGGTGTTTTTTTTTATTTATTTTTAGACTGTCCATGTTTAGCCCCTTGATCCATCTATACAATAACATTTATGGGATTGTGAAGTGCTTTGGAGGGGATTAATTGTGATTGCTGTGGCAGTGTTATGTGTTCAGGCATATAACCAACTAAACCTCTGGAGCTTGAGATGGCAGATGGGCAGAATGGGATGATGGAGGCACAAATGACTCTTTCATATTTTCATGTAACATCCCTCGTTTTCTCTCTGTGCACATTAAAACAACTATGCTGGAGGAGAATTTTTTTTTTTTTGTTCCCTTATGTTTGATTATAAGAATGAAACAAAACAAGCTACAGTGCTTTCCTATTTGTATATAAGAAAACAAATATAAAGTAAATTTAAGAACATATATAAATGTAATTCCACACACCAGATGTACCATTTGTAATTCTAAGATAACATTGGGAAAAAAAGGGAACTTTGTTATCACATAGAAGAAAAAACAACAACTTTGTCACTTCTCCTAAAGAGTTTCCTGTCTTGTACATACCTCAGTGTGAAGCGGAAAGGGAGCAGTGGAAATGTGGAGAGAAACCAGCAGTGTGATTTTTTTTTTTTTTCTCTTTGGCTTTCAACTGAGGCTTTTCAGCCATGAGTGTATCTCTTTGTCAGTGGAGCAAATGAGCTGGCACACTGGCCTTATGTCCTAATTTGCATGATGTTATTTAGGACTGTGATACAGAGACCAGAGGGCAATAAACCAGGGGGCCATTATGGTGGAAACTGATGCTTATCATTTCTCTGTCCTGGGCCCTCCATGGCTTTGGAGTCCATTTGGTTAACTATTTTGCAGGGCCAGTTATCCTATCAGCCTACTGCCCCCCCGTCTTCTTTTTTCCACTGTGCTCATTTTCTTCTGAACACAAACGCAACTTGTTATCAGGGTCTGAAATTAACACCCGCCAAGTTCCAAAAATGAGGGTAGATTTTCCGTCTGGCGAGTAAATCTCTGAAGGCTATCGGCCACACTGGTGGGTAAATGTACAAAAATAGGCATTTAAGAAAATATCTGGCATGATGGGTCAGAAGACATTGCTCGTTTGTCCCTATACAGCGTAGACATGCGCACCACAAGTGTTTTTTTACGTGTCTTAACAGTGCCGCAAAACTTTCTGCATAGAAAGCACAGCAGAGCAGCAGCTAGTGCTCCATCTGAGAATCTACACATGATCACATTTTCTTTTTTCTTTTGTTGCATTAAATATGCAGCTCTATGCAAAATCAACCCATGTGGATATTACTGCAAGCTAATAGTCAAATGACAGAGCCCATTGGTGGCCGTTATAAGCAAAGTGAGGAAAAGTAATATTCAAATACAAAGAAAAGTCAGGCAGAAAACAGGAAAGTAGGAACAGGAAGTGACATCACAGTGTACTACTGTTGCAGGGAGTGGTGTACTTCCGCTGTGTGTGCTAGCTGTTGGATCTAGTCAGGTGGAGCCAGTGTAAGAGGGAGAGGGAGAGAGAGAGAGAGAGAGAGAGAGAGAGAGAGCAACAGATGGCGAGGGGATTACACCCTCAATCTCTAAGCGCTCTCTCTCTGTCTCACTCTGCCTCTTTCTCTCATAATTCCACTACTCTGCTGCTCGCTACACTCAAGCACTCTGCCTGCAGTTCTGTGGTTTATAGTCTTGCTGGCTCTCTATCCTCCTATCACTCTTTATAAAACGATATCTCTTCATCTATTCATTCTGCTACAGAGCCAAAGTAGAGCAAACCGGCTCCGAGCAAGTGGTCTTAATGCAGTTGTGACAGCTAATGCAATGTCGTTTTATAACTAGCGTGTTTTTTAATTCATAGCTTGAACGCTTGAATGACTGGAGTGTCTGTCATGACAAAGAACTGCTGTATCACTGTATTTGATTGGAAAGTAAAACAAATCTTACTGTATGTCAACAGAAGAATCAATGTACAAAAGCTGCAATGATGCATGAAACAAGCTTGACATCCTGTGTGGACACTGTTCAGCTTCTGCCAATAAAACCAAGGTACTAACGTAGGAAGCATGGAGCCAGTTGACCAGTGACACCTATTTGGAAAGTTGCACTGACGTCGTTGGGGTAGCTGGCTGCTGATGCAGATGCTGCCAGGGAGACATCAGATGTTCATATCAGGTGATCTGATGAACTTCACTGGGTTGTATCAGCTATGTTTAAGCTGGCATGAGCCATTTGGCATCATAGCACACCGTGGTAAGCTGGATCGATATTAAAATATTGATAAATTAGGTCTCTACTGGATTAGTGTGTTGTAAAATGGCAGCAATTCATGAAAAAATGATGCTGTGTGGCTGTTTTACCATCAGTGAGGTCTGTGATACTTTATTTTTTATTTAAACTGACCCCGGGGCATGAGTGTAAATATTTAGTTGTTATGTTGTAACTTATCTCCATGGTGCAACCACTTTCTGATCTGTGCAGCTTGTTTGTAATTTACTGCTGTCTCTAATGTTGCCATAGCATTTTGATATCTTGATGGCTATTCCCATGCTCAGTTATGTCTCATGAGTCGTTGCAGTAATTTTTGGGTTGATACCATTTGTTACACAGATTTGGTGCAAAATTAAATCATTTTTAACCACTTGAGAATTGATAAAATGGTCAAAAATCCCTCCAAAACACCACATTACTACACCAAGACCTTGAGGGACACCACAGAAAAATTCATGCTGTGATTTGGTATCAAAAACACTTCTGTTCTAGAAATTGCTCAGAAGTCCCCTAAGGAGGCCATACATCCTCTGAATGCGCTCAGTCTCTAATTGTGAAGTTTCATGAGGCTGTGATTATCCTAGAGGTCACACAGTGAAGTCAACTCTCAAAAAAATGGCCTCACTACGATGACATGGCTACTATGGGGATTAACATCATCACACATTAATACAATTGGGCTCATTGAACCCACAGGAGTCTCATCTTTCCAGCCAGACACAATGTATGCAATTCCAAGACTGGTTAGGGACCCCAGTGCGCAGAAAGATTCAAACATGCCATTTTAAGAATAACATATTTATATTGCTTGGGATAAGCATAAAGTGGGCATGTCTGTAAAAGGGAGAATCATGGGTAACCACAAAACACATTTTCATTCAGATAGGTGAGAGGTCAAGGGACCAGTTTTTCCCTCGCCAAAATTTAGCCTAACTTTGGTGTGTTATTTAGCCCACTTCCTAACAAGCTAGCATGGTTGGTGCCTATAGATTCCTTAGGTCACCTAGTTTCATATGATAGAAGCATCTTGACTGTAGCTTTAAGTGAGACAGCCTACAGCCTCTGAAAGACAGTAATGTCACCCGTGGATGCTGACGTCCTCGGGGAGCAGAAGAGGTTAATTAGCGAGCTTTAGAGAAGTGGCTTTTGTTACATGTTGCGCTTTTCTTCTAATATTTGAAGAATAATTGATGATGATAATAATTAGTTGCAACCCTCCTGATAATACAGATTTCCGCTTCAATGCTCGATCAGTCCAATGTCACTTTAATGCATTACTTAAACAGATTAAAGACTTATGTGATAACTTTGCATTCACTGGGTGAATATGTATACAATGTAACCCACATCTACCTCCTGTCTAAATCTAATTGCTTTAATTGCCTTAACGTCCCTTCAGCACAGTTTGGTTATTCTTTGCCTCCACATATTACACTCTTATGAGAGCATAACCATGAAAGCTTCCTTCAGGACATATATGAGCTTTGTCCAGCTCCATCTCAGATATTACCAGGTATTCAGTCACTGATGTGATCACATGTGTGTGAAACAGCATCTGCACGCGTCTAATACTGCAGCATCATTACGGGTACATGTGTCCACTCAGCCCTGTCCTGATGGACAGCAGGAGTCTCACCCACATGTCCGCTTGTAAGGGCAACCACTTATCTGTTGTGTAAAGACATCGCCATGGAGATGAAGCATCTCGACTAGCAATAAATAAGCAACATTGTCAAGCTGCGCTATCAGGGGATGAGTCACAACATCAGCTAATCACACACACAACCCCTGCCCAAGCAACCTTTTTTTTTTATTCCTGTTATCTTTGGGCTGCATAACACCTACCAGCTTTCACTTGCTCCAACAGTAATCAATAAATGGATGGTGCACAAGCTCTATAGTGAAAGGCCCCATTTAGTACAATAACTCTTTATTACCAGAGCCATTAGGCTGAACTTTGTGAAGTAAGTGGGACCAGACTGACTTGCCTCTATGTGACCTTTTTTCCCTCCGTCAGGGGCCTCTTTCTTTCCCAGCTTGAAATATTGATGCTTGAATCTCTTCTGAGGTTTATTGTTTTCAGTTTTTACAGAAAAATACCTTGAATTTTTTTTCCTTCTTCAGAGGGAGAAGACACATTTAAACTGACTTTCATCTAGATTTTATGTCCCCACACATCCCCACATGCAGGCAGTTTCCATCCTTAATGGAAAATATATTCAGTGATCTTTGTGCCACATATGAAGATGCACAATTAGTGATTACATGACTTCCAAATAGTTCATATAAACTATTACAGCATTTGATAGAGGAGGCACCCCAACTAACTTAAAATAAAGATCTCCTCTGCTAATGTCTGAAGAATTATTACATTTTTATTATATTTTATATGATATTAGGCTTAATTAAGCTTCAGGGAAACAAGCATCTTTAAGTAATGAGAGAGGGGAATGCTGAAGCTGTCATTTAGTAATTGTCAGGGTGTGTCTGATTCTGCTACACAGTTAATTGAGTGATCACTAGATATTGACCAGCTGGACTTGTATCCTCAATGGCTATGATTATAGACAGAGGAAGGGAAGGGACAATGCCTACCACCCCTGTTAACCAATTTCCTCAGAGAAACACTGCAATATTTATCTGTTACAATGGCACACTTGCTTACCAGTTTGGCTCTTGGTATATTATTTGTGTATACAATTTGCAAACAACCTATTAGCTACCTATAGCTACTAGTTAACTGGTTCTCCAAATTAGCCTGCAATCTTAACTTAATCTCATTACAAGCAGCAGGATAAGGGTCAGTTAGCAGTGGTATTAGGTTGCAGGTTTTTCAGGCTCACACACCCAATTCCAAAAAGTTTGCAGCACAAAAGAACACTCAGAAATAGAAAGAGAGGCAGAAGGCGTGGACAGACACAGACACACAAGCCAGATGGATCACGGCCGAGCGGGATGATTTTAGGATTGTTTAATGCAATTTCAGCGGGGAGGGATTCCTGCTCTGTATATCTTGAGATGAGAGCTGTGTGTTGAGTCATTACTCAACAGTGACTCGGCTAACATTTGCCATGGCATTAAAGAAACTTCAGATCATGACAGAAAGTGTTTGCTCGAGTGTGTATGGTGTGTGTGTGTGTGTGTGTCTAGGTATGGTTAGAGGGAGAATAGAATTGTGTTGGTGTGGCTAGGTATGATGCCTTTACGCCAGAACTTCTCATAGCTACAATATATGTGAGGGAGAGTGCCATTTACCCAGGACACAATCAGCAGCTTCATTCACATCGTTATCAATAATAATATAGTCGAAAGGAAGAGAAAAGTCAGTCTGATGTGAATCAGACAAAATGCATTCAAAAAGTTATGAAAAAATGATTTCATAACAAGTGATGGGATGAGAAACAAGTACTGATATCAGTGGAAATGGACTTAAAAATTTCCACTTAAAGTTTATTTTAATCCCAACTCCTCAAAAGTCATAAGATCACTTTTTGACCCAAATGCTCGATGATATTTTACGCGTCATTCGTGTAAGTGATGGCATCAATTTGACACAGAGCCATAAAGCAGACAGATGGTAATCACACCAGCACTGGGAAGGGTACTATAGATTAGAGACAGGACTAACAGATATAAGCCCACTGAGATTATCAGAGTTACTGATAATATTGGCCTTTATTTGATAAATGTAAGAGTGTGTAATTTCTAACAAGCATAATTATGCTAACAAGATTTAGTTATTGGCTTGTCATGTTTAAAAGAAATATTTGATCTATCTTTATAACTATTTGTCTAATAAACATAAAAAGAAAAGGGGGGAAAGGAGATTTTCTGTTTAATAAAAGCTCATTTGTGGATGACTACATTCATATTTTATGCCAAACTTTATATTAAGCACTGTTTTGAAAAAAAAAGAAAGAAAAGAAAATGGTACTGGCTCCGTCTTTACAGATGTACGTACATATGTGATTAAAAGGAAATAAGCTCACGGCTCTATTTTGAGCTTGCAGCATGTTTTTTCTCTCTTTTTTTCACTCTCCTAGCAGCATTGGACCAAATTGCTGGGCATCAGTCTTGTTGTCACAGAATTGGATATTACATAATGTGCTTTGCTGCTGTAAAGGCACAGATTCTCTAACTTTTTTTTTTTGTATAAACCCACCACAGCTTGATTTGTTTTGGTCTTGTTTAAGTATTGAAATGTGTTCATGCAAAGCAGATTGTAACTCTGTTTTGAAAGGTCCTGTAGAAAATATATTACTATATTTGTCACTTGGGCCCCTACAATGATTGTTATTTTATGTTTCACTTTATTTTTTACATTTTCAGTTTTGTTTGTGAATGAGGAGAGAAAAGTTACCCATGAAAAAATATTTTATTCCAATATGGACCCTTCAATATGTTGCCTGTCTATACTATTGCAGTCAAATACAAATGAGTGCTGACAAATGACAATAGAGGGATCTTAATCTAACTAATGTTGTTGTAAATAACAGTGAAGGGATAGCAAAAGGGCCAAAGTAGGGCCTGTGAACCGTTTGTGTACTGGCACCACTTTTGAGGAAAGTCATTTGCCAGTCAAATTGAGCTGCCCATCAGAGATACGCTATCCCGTAGTTGCCTTAGCACTGAAGTAAACATTAATATTTGATCTATAATATCTGAATTGGGGTAATCCTAAACAGGTGATAATTCATTCTCATTGCGACTGTTTATCTTAAAGTCATTATAAACATGAGGTCAGTGGTGGTTCTGTTAGTCTAAACAGCTGGTATGGTGAACTCCTGACTCCAGTAAAATACAGGCAACACATCATATCCTCGTTGGGAAAACGACTTAAATATTAGGCTACTCTGGCGCCTCATTAACCTGATGAAGAGGCAAACGTAAAGTCATGTACATTACTAGCTACTTTTTGTATACCTGAGGGGGGATGTCTCATACGAGAAAACCTGTTATGTGAGATTTTATTGACTTTATCAGATTTGAATCAACAAAGGGAGGTATTTTTACGTGTAAAATCTCATAATGTCGTTTCCAATCAGATAAAGAGATAAAAAGACAAGTAAAACTTACCTCTGACACAGAGTAACGACATGGCAAAGCGCTTCCAGCAGTTTCACACAGTTTTTGTTTACAGGGCAGACTCTCCGCTGAGATTTAGCCTCTTCTGTGCGGTAACATTGTAGCGTCCGTTAAACTACTTTTTTTTCTTTCTTCTTCTTCTTCTTTTTTTTTTTTTTTTAAATCGTTGATAAGCTCCTCGTCGATGTTTACAGGTTGTTTTCTGATACAGGACTTGGGCAGAGAGCTGAAGCCCCCCGCCACGGCCACGCCATTATTAAAACTCTCATCGCAGGTTTTCAGACTGACGGACAACCTGAGGGCACTGAAGGGAGGGGGAAGGCGGGGGTCGAAGCACCTGTTACTGGCGTCTGATATGTCCAATGAGAATACAGTACCGCGCTGGAAGGCGGAGCTGACTGAATATATCTGACCAGTCACTGACAGGGACAGGTTGGAGGAAGAAACAGGTGACGCACACGGCTGTTAAATGGACCAAAAACTTATAACTTTTTTTTTTTTTTTTTTTTTTTTTTTTTTGTAAGAGTGATATTCTAAGTTGTTTATGAATATCTTATTTTTAAAGAATTTCAATTTTATTTAACTTGAGTCTTTAGATTTTTGACTAAAGGTATGGTATGGGACTAATTTACTATTTTCCCAGGTGTTGACTACTCATAACTTCCAAAGTTGTAGCTGTAAATTGCTTGATCACCAATACCTTTCTCAATTATTTATCAGTTTATGTTTTTTTCTGCATTGTCCTAAAATGACCATCAATGCATTATTCCCACATATTTTGTATTATTCCAGTATCTGTAGCATTGCCGTAACCTTTTCTATGGTTTGAATCTTTTAAGTTATTGATTTTATTATTTTAAGCTTTAGTTACTGCTACTTGTTACTAATATTAGCCATTGCTTTATTGATTTTACAAGTGTCAAGTCAGGTCAGGTTTATTAACCCCTTAATCACTAATGAGCTTTACAGAAACTGAGCCCACACAATAATTAACAATCAATCAATAAAAAATAAAATAAAATAAAAAATAGAATGCATTTCTCTTTAGTCTAATTCCCTTGCTTTCACCTATCCAGTTGGTCATCACTACCATTTCATTTCACATCAGTCCCTCAGTTTTCTGTGTACCAGGTGAACAAATCTAGAATCATTCAAATGTGACTTTTGAACAGACATGACATGACATAGAACAAGTGACCCAGAACAGTAATAAGGTTAAGTGTTAACTTAATTTGAGTATGGCCTCTCTCCGGGGAGCTATAATTATAGAACTAAAACAAACTCAACAGCACCACCCTGTGTGTTTAGTGAGTCAATGCATTGAATCTTTGATGGATGGAATGGATTAATCATAATTAGAATCAGTTTTGTTATTATTACTATTATTATTATTATTATTATATCATATTTACAGAAACGAGGAATTTGACTCAGGTTTCTATTGGCTCTAAGTGTATTTACAGATCACAATATTCACGAATATAAACATGTACATACAGCTAAATAAGACAACAAAGCTGAGCTAAGAAAACTAGACATAAACATATGACTATTATGCACAAGCAAGTAGGAGAAAAAATTAGATACATACATATAGAAATAACAAATGGACAACAACATAGAATGTATATACACAGGTCAAAACATTTCTGTAAACAAAGTTACAAGCAGTGCAAATGTATGTAAGAGAGCATGAATCAACATACATACAAAAAACAACATATTTTACTCATCCCCTTCATATCAAATATGGGGCATTTAAAAGTCTGACCTTTAATTTATATGCCTGCATTATTTTGATCCCATAATCTAAAATATAATTAATGCAGATGGTAAAATCTGTTTAAAAAAATCTTATTATTATTATTATTATTATTATTATTCTTATTATTATTATTATTATTATTATTATTATTATTATTATTATTATTATTATTATTATTATCAGTTGTAGTAGTAGTAGTAGTAGCATCTACACAACAGCATAGCGGAACTATATCCTTCTGGTTCCTGTTGCCGGCGCTGGCGGAGTTCCTCAGCGTTGCACCAATGATGTAACTTTCATTTCCTGTTCGGTAAGGGTCACTCACATGAGTGTAGAGTTTTGGTAGCTAGAGTCCAGTTTGCCTAACTGAATCTACTCAGTACAGTCACTCAGCTGTATTTAAATGATGCTGCGGACACTGTGTCGGGCCGGCGGAGCTATTCTGCAGGTAAACTCAAGCGTTACATCATCTTGGGCTCGTTAGCTCGTGTAAACCTGCTGGGAAAGAGAGACTGGCTTTCATGTCATTCAGCGTGCATCAGTGTGTTAATAATCCACGAACTGTCACTCTTCATCCGCTCAGAAGTGTCACTTAGCCCGCACTAAGTAAGAAAATGTACTTTTAAACCCTTACGCAGATGAATCATTGATCAAATTGAACGCTTCTGTGCTGTTATCAGATGGCTGCTTGTGGCATTCAGTGAATGTCTTTTTATAGAAGTTAAAAGTATCAATCAATAACAGTGTGTGATAGTATTCATTTAACAAGCAGGCGTTCAGAGTGGAAAGGTAATATACAGTATGGATGTAAAATGAGAATTGAATCTTCACACATTATTAATTTGTACTGCACATAATGATATAAATATGCTGCATGAATATACGGAAATAGAAATATATACATTGAATAAATCAGCCAAATCAAAAATAAGAAACGGTACAATATTTATAAAGTGGGCAAAAGCTATATAATTTTTATGTATATCAACAAATAGCAATTTTCTGAATTGCTATGTATTTATTTATTTATTCCTTTAATTGAATTGTAGTTGTAGTTTAAGTGTTAAGCCTTGTTAAGGCTGTGCGTTTTCTTGTTTAGTATATGTATTATTTATTGAGATAACATAGCTGGAATATGAACAAATCAATTCTGATGATAGATAAGTGCGCAAAACGAAACCATTCATGATCACTAATCATCAGATCATTTTCATATCAGTTTGGCAGCTGAGTGATAAATGTAATACTTTTGTATACTTTTGTTTGTTTGTAGCAAACCCAGCGAACGGCGCCCAGGTTGTGGGTGACACCAGCGCAGCAACGATGGGCGTCCAGCCTGCCCATGAACACTGTGGTCCTGTTTGTGCCCCAACAGGAAGCCTGGGTGGTGGAGAGGATGGGTCGCTTCCACCGGATCTTAGAGCCGGTATTATCTGATAGTTTTAATAGATTAAAAAAACACAAAAACAAAAGCACAATTACTAGAACAATGTCCCGTTACATATGTAATCTTGTTTACTCATTCTGTAATGAATGAGCCAACAAGATTACATATGCCCAATCCTAGTGTTAGATTCAACAGATATGGGGAGATGCTGGCAGTCTATTAACATATTTCCTGTTTCCTTCTTTTAGGGTTTAAACTTCCTAATACCTTTACTTGACCGAATTCGCTATGTGCAAAGTCTCAAAGAGATTGTCATTGATGTCCCAGAGCAGTCTGCAGTATCTTTAGGTGAGTAACAGTGTTTTCCATTACTGGTGGATAGATGAGTATCAATCATTCATCATTATTTGATAAATATGTTGAGCCTGTGAGAAACAATTGGGGAAAAAAAAGAAAAGGATCAAATGTCCTTGTTTTTTTTTACAGATAATGTGACACTACAGATTGATGGAGTGCTTTATTTAAGGATCCTAGATCCTTTTAAGGTAAGCTGGCAAAAATGAGGTCTGCTTTATATAATGGAAGGATTGTCCACTCAGTTTTTATGTTATGTTATCATCGTTCATTGTGTTATGAATCACTTTGTTTGTTCCCAGGCCAGTTATGGTGTGGAGGATCCAGAATATGCCGTCACACAGCTGGCACAGACCACCATGCGTTCAGAACTGGGCAAACTCACTCTGGACAAAGTGTTTAGGGTAAAGACACACTGCTGCTGTATCTCACATCTGTATTCCTGTAATGAAAAGTGTCTAATATTACATTTTTAAAAAAAAATTATTTTCAAGGAAAGGGAGTCCCTTAATGCCAACATCGTCCACGCCATCAACCAGGCTTCAGACGAGTGGGGAATCCGTTGCCTCCGTTATGAAATTAAAGATATACATGTTCCACCTCGTGTCAAAGAATCCATGCAGATGCAGGTGGGGTTAATGTGTGGACTATGTGAAACAGTGCGATCAAAGGATATTTTGTTTGGATTTCAGTTGCTGGAGGCCTTATTGCACGTCTTCAGCAGTTAATATAATTTTTCTAAATCAGTGTCTGGCAGAAACAGAGTGGCTTTTGTTGTTTAACCTGCAGTAAGCCGCTCTAAAACACTTTATTAATGAACTTCCAGGCAATTTCGAGAGACGTATTCATGACAGAAAAAGTTATATCACTCTGTGTAGGTGGAGGCTGAGCGTAAGAAGAGAGCCACAGTGCTGGAGTCTGAGGGGACGAGGGAATCGGCCATTAATGTCGCCGAGGGTCGTAAACAAGCTCAGATCCTGGCCTCGGAGGGTGAAAAAGCAGAGCGGATCAATAAAGCGGCTGGTAGGTGCATCTACAGAGTCAATTTAGTTGTTTTATCTGTAGTTTTTATGCAAGCTACTGCACTCGAGGGATAGCTCTTGTTTTCTCCATTGTCTGCTGTTCTTAAATTGAGGTTGCAGGGCTAAAAAAAAAAGATTAAAAAATACTCAAATTACTGCTGATTACATGAGCTATATGTCACTAATACATGACTGTGTTCCCTCCAGGTGAGGCCCAAGCCGTCATAGCCAAAGCTGAGGCAAAATCCAAGGCCATCCGTTTGCTGTCAGAAGCTCTAACTCAACAGGTGAGCAGTTATTTATAATTTTAAGAGGTATTTGTTTTAATGGGATAAGCATGATCACATGGTCTTATTTCTGATAGTTAATGAGAGATATTGTTTTTTATATTTTCTTTGTGCATTTTGCAGAATGGAAATGCGGCAGCCTCGCTAAGTGTGGCCGAGCAGTACGTGTCTGCTTTCTCCAACCTTGCCAAAGAGTCCAACACCATCCTTCTGCCGTCTAATACTGGTGACATTAGCGGCATGGTCACACAGGTATGTATATGTTTATATATATATATTCATATTCAGAGTGGGGTCAGTTTTATAGCAATATGAATGCCCCCCCAGATAAGTACCGCTTGTTGCTTTTGTTGTCTTCACTCATCATGTTTTCCTGCCCTCAGGCCATGACCATTTACAGTACGCTGGCAAAGACAAACTCAAAAGCGGCGGTGGCAGTGGAGGAGAAGAGGGAAGAGGCTGAGAACCAATCAGCATCATCTCAATAACGGGGGGGGGGCATGGAATCCGTGAATGAACTCAAAGCAGTAAATGACACAGAACCAGGAGAAGCAGTTTATGTTTCATACAGTAGTTACGGGTCTCCAAGGCATCGCTGTGTGACCGAAGCTCACATACACATCTGCTAGCAGGACAGAAGGAAACAACTGCCAGCTTATAAACTCTTGGGATATCTTGCCTTGGGAGTCCTGGGAAAATCACATCTTTTCTAAGAGGATTTATAATCTTCACTGACTATTGTTTATGTTGGTCAGTTATTTTTAGGTTGGGAAATTTAACGCCAGCCTCCAGCCAAATATACTCATAGCAGTGACTTTGGTAGGCTGACAGAATGGAGAAATTTATATTAAATACATACCTGGATTTTGTGCAGTATATGATTTCGTACCATAATTCCCAGAAGCACATCAACCGTGATGGAATTGGATGTAAAGGTTTTGAAAACGCATAAGTTTGAGTGAAACGTATGATTGTGTACAATGTTTTCTCCTTTTACAACCTGTTTTGATTCTGTTTTTAGTTCACTCAGCTCAGGTTTACCATCTGCTTTGATTATAGCTTGTTTACAGGAATCAGAGGCAATTGTTCAACTGTCTTCAGCATCGTTGGGACCAGCAACTTTAAGTTGCTACATGTGATGTCTGGCTGGAGGCCTCAGCATGGTCGAAAGTTTCCCAAAGTGTAGTAAATTGACGGTTTGGCTCAAGTTATATTAAAACCTCAGTGTATCTCCCTCAAAAAGCAAAACCAATTAATGCTTGAAAAATAGTCTTGAGAGTTCAGAAATGTTTCCCTCTCGATAGTATACAAAGTCAGTGTGCCTGCCCTCTTCATGTATGTGTTCGCCTCTTATGTCTTATGGGATATATTTATTAATTCTCAAAGATTTCTGTAAAGAAAGACCACCGATGCTTACAGGTTTATTAACCAGCACATCTTGGTGTGTGTCATTTGAGACTCTCACAAGAGACTTTAAAAGGTTTATGTGGGAGGAATGGGATGTTGTGAAGCACTTGTTTAAGAATATATAATTATGTGAAAAGAAAATGGTGCAGAAGAGAAACTAGTGCACTTCTTCAAATAGTAATAATTAGAAAATGTTGGCTGTTGATGAAGAAAACCTCACAGTATGATTTTGGAAAATGAATGTTGAAGTTCACCTCCATGTTTTAGTTTTCTGTTAGGGGTTCTGCAATGTTAAATTAGCATAAAATAAAGAACACTGTTGATTTGTTTCAGTAGGTCTGTGTTTGAATGGTTTTATTTCAAAATGTGCCACTAGGATTTTAAATCCGTAGCAATATGGTACAGAGTGGTTGGGTTAATCCCAGGAGGAATGAAGCAGAGACATAAATTCAGCAGCACTTGACTTCATAAAACCATTTAACAGTTCCAAAATTCCCTAAATGTAGTTAAAAGTAATTTTAGAAACTCCTCAGGAATTTTCTGCATCATATGATAGATCCAAATGGGCATAACTGTTACCATAATAAAATAATTATATGTCAAAATAATTATTGACATTGAATTGATTAATTTACCAGAAGATAACCTGCTATTTCCATAAGATTAAATTCTACAGAATAATTTTTGGCACCTTGAAGTAGTGACAGAGTGAGACATCTTTATTTCCGCCCTCTGTGTCTTTGGGTTTGATCCCTCTACTGTGTCTTACAGACGGTATGGACCCAGGTTGCATTGTACTTTATTGCATATCTCACTCAATTAAGAGATTTTATAAATAATCACGGTAAACTTTATTTATTTGGCACTCAAAACGAGTTTACAAAATGCACAGTGCAATTACAAATTAGAATAAGTTCAATGCAATCAAGAAATAGAAACAGATCAAAGACAGTGAATAACAATGCTAAGAATAGATAAATGAAGAAAAACTCTTAATTAAAAGCCATTATATATAAAATATAGTTTTTAATCAGAGTTTTAAAAAGGACATTGATGTAGCTTGTCTGATTCCCAGTGGAAGGTATAAGGAAATAATAAACAAATAAATAAATAAAAATCGTCAATATCTTGTCAATGCCTTCTTGATCAGTGGTTTTTGAATACATGGAGCAAGCACTTGCACCTGCAAGTCAAACCTCAGGGCTACAAATTCATCTTTTAAGCTGTGTCACGAAGAAAAGCGTCCGCCCCGTATTTCCGCCGGGTTCTTGCACGTTGAAGTTCCTGGCTGTCACCAGCAATCTAATCTCATTGTACCGGAGTCCCAATGAAGGTGAGCGTGGTGTCGCGTCGTTCTCTGTTTACCTGAGACACCTGTGCCCCCTGTGTTGTTAACACACACACATTAACGTCCGCCCTCCGGCCGAGAGAGGACGAAAACCCGACTGCTACAAGGTCAGTGATAAGAGCTAACGTTAGACGAGCTAGCCGCGGCTAACAGCGTTAAATGTCTCCGCTTAACGTACAGCTATTTATAGTTAATATTACCTGTCACGTTTGAACGTCGTGTGTCGTTTTGCTTAGTTTAACTATACCTTGAAGATCCCGTCAATTGAGACGTTGCCAGCGTTAGCATCTCGTGTAGCAGGTGTCACTGACTTTTTTTCCCTTGGTGTGAAAAAGGTGCCTAAATTTGACTTGAATTGACTTGTGTTATGTGTGTGTGTGTTTGTGTGTAGGATGAAGGGGCTCCCAGTGCTGTCCCTGCTCGTCTGGATGTGTGCGGTGTACTTTGTGGGTATCTACCTGTTTGTGGGTGGATTCCTGCTGGTGAGGCTGGAGGTGAACAGGACCAGCACCTGTAGAGACGTGCTGCAGCCCGGAGGGGGGCCGGGGGACTTCTGCCGCGTCCAGCCACGTTTCCGCCGGGCTGTCCTCCTCATCATCGACGCCCTGAAGATTGACTTCGCCCGCTTTGACCCCAACAACACGACGCCCCGACCTTATGAGAACAAGCTGCCCGTGCTGGAGGAAACGACCTCATCCAGGCCTTCCCACGGACGCCTGTACCCCTTTCGTGCTGACCCACCCACGACCACCATGCAGAGGATTAAGGGTTTTACTACTGGGTCCTTGCCTACTTTTGTGGATGTAGGTAATAACTTTGCATCCAGTGCCATCTTGGAGGACAACCTCATCCACCAGCTTGGGCAAGAAGGTGAGTAGGTGCACAGGGATATAAGAATACTTTATTAACCTCAAGGGGAAATTAAAGACAAGACATCACTGTACCTCACACACAGCAATTGAATAAAATAAAATAGTAAAATAGAAAGGATTGTTATTATAAATTCATATTATTCATAAATATAATAAATTATTATATGAGAAATTGGTTGTGCAGTGTGCAATAGAAACATTGTTATTATTATACATTGTCCAGAACAATAATAATTGTATAATGAATATGTCTGCATATCTGTGATACATCACATTATCTGTGGAATTAAAGAGGAAAATATACCTCCAAAATAAATTGGATTAAGAAAGGTATTTTTTTCGATCAGGCAAAACATGTGCTGTGGCAACAGTGATTAGGGTGTGGCCAGAAGAACAGCTACTTTATGAGCAGTTTTGAACTGTGCTGTATTTTGGCTGCCAGAGTGCAGTGCAGTACAGGGTTTTAAATATGTGTGAGAAAGGAAGAACAGAGCTCTGCTTTACCATTATAAGAAAATCCGTCATGACATTGGTGCAAATATATTGCTAAAAGTTTGATATCTCACAAATTCGACTTATTGATGTTGAATTATTATAAATTCTGGGTATTACAAAGTTTTGGAATTGGAAAAAGTCTTAAAGCATGGACAAATAAGAACTATAGTTTTCGAGATGTCAGTCAGATGCCTTTATCTCTTTTTGCTCATAGGAAAAAAATAAAATAACAATCCAGTTCTATGTCCATCATGCTTAATAACATCCCGAAATCCCCAAAATAAAGATATTGCTCTGCTGATTGTTAAATGTGCGTGTCCCGTTACAGGCAAACGGGTGGTGTTCATGGGCGATGACACTTGGGAGAATCTTTTTCCGAAGAAGTTCTACCGTTCTTTGCCCTTCCCTTCTTTCAATGTCAAGGATCTGCACACTGTGGACAATGGGATCCTCCAGCACCTCTACACAACCAGTATGTATTTTGTTCATATGTTTTTACTCTAACATGAGCTCATACATGTTAACGTATATTATGCAGCCACAGTGGGAAAGAAATGTCTAACTCCTGGCAGTACAGTATGTTAATTTGTTACCTATGTAAGACCATCAGCACTTTGACATATTGTTATTGGGATGCAAAACATTAAAAAGCAGTGAAAGATTTACTACGGCTCCACTTTTTTTTGCTTAAAATGTGCTTTAACTTCAATGAATCAAAACTAAACTAAAATAGTTGCAGATAAATTTGTCCATTGATTAATCATCTCATCATGCTCATGTTGTGCTGCGCTTCATATCTCTCCGTCTGTCACTTGTTGTTGGTTTTGACAGTGGTGGGGGATGACTGGGATGTCCTGGTTGCTCATTTCCTCGGTGTGGATCACTGTGGTCACAGGTTTGGTCCCGACCACCCGGCCATGGCTGACAAGCTCACCCAGATGGATGGAGTCATCAGGTCAGACACCAGTACAGCTGCTTCGAGCTTGTTCGACAGCGTCCCCAGCTGCGATCATCATTATGTGTTGTCTCAGTGCACCTGTAGTACTGTACTGATACGTCATGTCACTGGCTGCAATAACGCAGATTTTAAGACGCTGTCCCAGACATGTCATGAACATATGCCAACATTCATCCTTTTCCTTCAGGTCTGTGATTGACCGTCTACAGAATGACACCCTCTTGGTGGTGATGGGAGATCATGGGATGACAGACACTGGAGATCATGGCGGAGAAAGTCAGAAGGAGACTGATGCTGCCATCTTTCTCTACAGCCCTTCCCCTCTTTTTCCCGGACCCCCCTCGCAGGTCAGTAGAGTAGATGCTTTTTTCACACACAGTTTTAACAAGAGATCAGTACTGTATTGTGGGGGAAGGAAATGTAAATTGGTAGGATGAATTACTAGCTAACTAATCAGTGTCAAGAAAGGCCTTTGTGTATTTTTAACTAGGTTATACTATAGAAAGGAGAGAGGGAAGGTTTATTGGTAAAAAAAGTCTTGAATAACAATATTTCAGCTCCCCACAACCTTGATAACCTTTTATACTAATCAAAATAAATGACAGGTTCACTTAAAGCTATAATCAATATTTTTATAATAAAAACGTATCAAATGATAATGTGTAATGTCAGCGGTGTAGCTCGTAATGATGAGCCAAAAGAGAATTATCGCCCGGCTCCCCTTGGTTTTATGGAGCTTTATAACAAGTTTCAGCTCATTATTTTGCTGTCCAGCTGCAACGTTACTGCTTTGGTTCACTCTCACTGTTCTCGTAGTGCAGTTTTTAGCCACAGCAGGTAGAAAAACCTCTAAAAAGCTACTGTACACCACCTGCTCAGCACCAAACGGCAAACAGACACGGTTAGTGACTAGCTGGTGAACATAGTGGTACATTTAGCAGCTAAAGAGCCAGATATTTGATTGTTGCTGAGTAACTGCTGGATGTGTAAATAAGAAACTGTTTGCTATCAAGTTCGCCATATCAACTTAAAAGGTTATTTATTATCTGTCAATGTTATGTTCAAAAACTTGTTTCTGCTGCCCCCTACTGGCCAAAAAAAAACAGTTGATGCAAGTTTAAGAACAAATCTATAGTCAAATATTACTAGAGTTTATGAAAATGATGGAATACAGGGTTTGTAACCAAGTCTGGAAAACATAGGAAATATAATTTGCAATCTTAATAAACACAAAGTTTAGAAGTAATTAGAATAAGTAAGAGTAAACAATAATAAAACAAAACACTATACACGAAAAATAATAAAAACTAAGATCTTAAAGATCTTGGCTCAGTTAGAACAGGAAATTTGATGTTAGTGTGATTATCAGTAAAATATATGAAAGCCCGCATTCCAGTAATTAGTTAACCAGGTTTAAATGTAACAGAGAGCAAGAGATAAGCACACGGCAGAAAGAAAGTGTTGGATCTTTTTGAAAGAACAGATCATAGTGTCAAACAACAGGAGCATATCAGTTCAGTCCATGAATGAGCTGATAAGGAACCAGCAGGTAATTGATGTCATCAGGGATTTTAAATTCTTATAACGGTTTCAATTAGTTCTTTGTGTTTTTTATTTTGCTATCAATGCGTTTTCATTTACATCCTGTTTATCTCTCCAATTCAGCAGAGTGTTTGCTGTGTTATGACTATAAAACATCAAACCATTCAAAGCATTTCCCTGAATCCACAAAATTGATGCTGTCTCCGCCTTTTAAAAGGAAAAAAAACAAACACTAAACTAGTGAACTTTACCACTCATTTCCATAATTGCAGTGTAATTGGAGTGTTATATAACACATTGCGGCAAACCACGGGTTGCACGACTGTACAGAAAATATCCTCAATACAAGGAACAGGACAGATTATTAGACATGATGCTCTATTAGACACTGAGACACTCTCCTATTCAGTAATCAGTTATTTTTAACTACCAGTAAACAAATCCACTAATCTCACTGCTGAATGTAATGGCAGAGGTCGCTGGCTGCTTGAGCAAGCTTCATAATCTGCTTGCAGATAAGAGACTACACCAATTTTTGAGAAATAAGTGCAATTAGTCACCCAAAAATCACTTGTTTGTTTGTGGTAGCTGTATCTGTGCTGGTTGCTATGGTAAGTAATTATAGGCACTTAGTATCATTGAGAGTGTGTCTAATTGAAAAAGGATCATTTTTTCAGTCCACTTAAGCTGAGCTATTTAAGATTTGTCATTAATCTTAACTTTAAGGTTAATGCTCATATCTAATGATTACTTTATGCTAAAAACACACACATCAGGTAGATCTGTCTCCCAGAGAGAGACACAGGTGTTTTGTCTTAATCCTCTCTTTACATATCAAGTCGTTGTTTCTACTGGAAACACATGTTTTTGTGCCAGTTACTGATTACATATTAAAATGCCAGTAAAGCAGTAATACAACCCTTTTTTTTATGTTCTCGCATTTATAGCGTGAACCAGATGTGGTGCCCCAGACCGACCTTGTGCCCACCCTGGCTCTGCTGCTGGGAATTCCCATCCCGTACAGCAGCGTGGGGCAGGTTCTCTTGCCTTTATTCCCTCCTCACGGGCAGACAGCAGGTGCAGCTGGAGGTCTCAGCCAGCTGGAGGCGCTGTGGATCAACGCAAAACAGGTATTCTGCTCTGGAAAGAGTTCACTCTCACTTGCCATTTAAAATGTCTTCATGTGAGGGGGGAAAAAAAAGCATGTGTGTTGTCTCTGTGTTTAATTTTACCTGTGTTACTGATGTGACCATTCTATTTCTGAAGGTTAACCGTTTCCTGGAAACATACTCCGGCATGGCAAAAGATATCCCACCAGAGAGCCTCTCTCAGCTCAAGGATGAATTTGCCCGCCTCTCCTCTGAGTACCTCTCCTCGGTTAGAGAGGGTCGGTCACCCTCCCCAGAGCTGGCCTCCTCTCTGCAGGCTTACCTCTCCTCTGTCAGAGACACCTGCCGAGCTACCTGGGCCCGATTCAACCCACTTAAGATGGCAGCAGGTTTAGCCATCTTGGCGCTAGCCTGCCTGATGTGTTTCATTCTGTCCCATCTGTCAATTGTTCTGGTCAGAGAGAACGGTCCTGGACTGAAGGTTCCGGTTGTGGTGGCGCTAACAGGGGGGGCCGGTGTGGCTGCTGGTCAGCTGCTCACACAGGGCTACATCGACGTGGCATGGTGTTTGGCGGCTGCTGCCTTCAGCTCTGAACTTCTCTTCTTCTGGAGGGCTCATCGATCCAGCGCGTCTGCTGTGGCTAAGAATGGAACTAAAGCTCCAAAGTCCACTAGCTGGCTGACACCAAGTCGCCTCCTCATCCCTCCTCTCTTGGTGCTCTTCCTCCGCTGTGCCTCCCTGCTCTCTGACAGCTATGTGATCGCTGAGGGCCGTGTAGTCACCTTTCTGGTGTTCTCTCTTGGTCTCTACATTCCCTTCCATCTCAACTGGGAAGGCCTGCTTCTTCCCCCCATCCATGACCCTCTGAAGCCTGCTGGGCTGCTGCCCTCACCGGCCTTGTCACCATCAACTGTGAGAAAAGAAAGCAGCACCCTCCTAGCCTGTTTAGGACTCCTCGTTGGCAGCCTCTACCTCTCCCTCTCCTTCCACGGCTGTCGGGAAGAGCAGGGCTCTTGCCAGCCATCGCCCTTCCTTTCTCCTCTTTCCCGGATGCAGGACAGTCAGCTGAAGAACCTCCACTACGTCCTCTCAGTCTTCTCCCTGGGATTGTGGACGTATCTGTTGAGACGATGCCTCCGCCACTACGGTAACCTCAACTCCTCAGGTGGGACAGTGTTCACGGCCCGCTGGATCCTACCACTGCTGTCTGTGTGCCTGGGGCTGCACTGGGCTGTGAGTGCCACTCCTGAGGACAGCTTCAGGAATCTGTCCCAGCTGATCAGCCTGGCCCAGCTGGCCCTCCCCAGGGCTGCCTTCTGTCTCCTGGGACTGGGTCTTTTCCTGGTCTGGCTAGACCCTCTCACTGTGTTTGTGAAGACAAGGGCCGCAGCTTCAGCCAGGGGCTCCTTTCTACCCCCACCCCGCTACAGGGCCAGCACCGGCATCAGCCCCCAAGCAGAGCTGCACCACCTCATCCCCCAGATCTACCAGCGCATGCGTCATTCCCTGGACGACGGAGAACTGAGCGGGGGCGGCGAGGTGGACAGCAGGCCTGCTGTGGAGGCCTATGGACTGGGGACAGTCTACTCTGCCCCTTTGCTTCTGTTCTGTGGCCTGCTGGGAATAGGTCTGCTGCTACTGCACCCAGAGGGCATGGCTCTATCTTTCCTCCTGCTGCTGCTAGAAATGGGAGCTCTGTTGCACATTCACGCCTCCTCCACCACCCTCAGCGGCCTGCATGGAACATATCCCGGTGAGATACTCAGAATTACACACACACAGCTTTTCTTTTGTGGTTTGTTTGCCTCTTCTTGAGTCATTACATTTTGGTCACCTTGGTTACGCTCACACCACTTCTCGTTGTTTCCCTCAGGTGGCTTTAACGTGCCCTGGACTCCAGTTGTGCTGTGGTCCCTGGCTGCCACCCAGTTCTTCCATGCCACAGGTCACCTGCCCACCTTTCCCTCCATCCAGTGGGGTGCTGCCTTCGTGGGATTCCCTGATGGACACACAGGCACCATACTGCCCGCCTCACTGGTTACCCTCAACACCTTTGCCTCACACATCCTGTTTGCAGGTAGCGATCCTACTTAAGAGTGACGCAGTTAGCAAGTTTAATATGATTTAAAAAATCATGATTCTTTAGGGAAATTAGGCTGCTGCATCTGAAAAAGTAAACTGCTACAAATGATGAGATACAATATAAACAAAGAATAAGAATTTACAATAAGCAATAGAAAAATATTTAAAGATTACTTGTATTAATTGATGATTAAATTAAAACCATGATGTATACAGTGTAGTACTTGTAGTGTTACATAATACACACAACAGGACATTGCTTAGTTAAAGTACAAAGCTTAAAAAGCTTGTATTTTTGATTAAAAACAAGACCAATACATACAGTATTTGTGAATTATAACAAAAATTATAACAAGTATACTTTGTTAGTCATGACAGGATGGCATCATGAATTTTAATCTTTATCTCAACACAGCTCTCATAATAAATACATTCTCATCAATGTTTAAAATATGTTGAGGGGGAATTAAAGTGCAATATTGGGCACATTGAAGTTGCTAAAAAAGTTTGTTCTTAAATTGTTTTTTTTTTTTAAATAATACATAAGTCAGTGTGATGGTTGGTCCTCAAAAAACGTAAACAATACAGAGGCTACTGAATACAAAATCTCAGTGAACCTGAACTTTCAGTTGAGCTAGGTTTATAAAAGATTTGTCACACCAGTGAGTTTCTGTTTAACACTGAAGTAGTTGCCCTTAGGAATAAAAAGCAAACAGATTTTTAGAAATGAAATGTTGACTTGCTGATTTTATATTTATGTCCATGTGTCATTGTCTTTAGTGGGTTGTCCATTGCTGCTGTTCTGGCCCCTGGTGTGCGAGGTACGTGGGGGCAGAGGAGTAAGAGCTTGTGGGGAAGAAGGAGAGGACGCTGTGATGGAGATGAGACTGAGAGAAAACCCCCAGCAGTTCAGCTCTGCTCTCTTACAACTCTCAACACGCTACCTCTTTATTCTTGGAGCACAGGTACCACCATAGACTAAGAATGTCTGTATAGATTCACATAACAAAATTATCAAGTGTCACCAAACAAAAACATTTATTTCAGTTTAGGAATCTATGAGCTGATATTCAATCTCCTTTTAGTCTTTTTTTTTTTTTTTGGCTCAGTTCCAACTTTTGAATGTTTATCTGTATCACATCACTCCACTAAGTATCTGTGCTGTTTTCACAGGTCTTTGCTTCAGTCTGTGCAGCTGCTATCCTCAGGAGACACCTAATGGTGTGGAAGGTTTTCGCACCCAAGTAAGTGCCTGAATGGATTTTCCAGCTCATGCAAATTCACTGACAGTAAAGGCTTTTGAGGATATGGACACGATATAACTGCAAACCACTTACTCAGGTCACTCAACGCACATTAGCGAATGCAAGTCTGCCTTGCTGTAAACAACCACTGTAATGTATACGTGCACATTTACATCTAAAAAAATGCCTCTCTTTTTTTCAGTGATTATATTATTAGCCTTGTCTTTACCAGTATTTGTAAATAACAGTGAGCTTGAAATGTATGTAAGATGTATATATATTTAAAATTTATCAAAACAGTGTTTGGTCATTTTTTATGGAGTTGCATTTTATGATTTGCATTATATAGAGTTATATTATATATTGGTTGTATATAGTTATGTAGTTGACACATACCATATTATCATGTTGTTATGTAGTCATATTGCACAGACTAAATCAACACTTTAAGGTTTGATAAGGTTGGTAAGCTTGTATTTGAGATGAAATATTGAAACCAGGAAGTTGGAACTGTTTGTAACGGCGATACAAATGTTCAAAGTCCTATGTTTTCCCCCTTTAGGTTAATGTTCGAGGCCTCAGGGTTCCTGGTGAGCAGCGTGTTTCTGCTGATCGGGGTCACATTAGTGCTGAGAGTAGATTTGGCTGTGGGCCGCTGGTTTAAGAGACTCATCCCTGATGCATCCAGGTAGCAACGGCACTGCTGCTGCTGCTGCTGCTGCTGCTTTACCACCGCAGCCCACCAGAACTCACTGTGCCACAGAGAAAATGGACATGGTGGTCACCGTAAAGTTTTTTTTATACAAACATTGCCATTCGTGTCTAACATAAAGACTCCCACAAACATGTCAAGTGAGGTTGCCTCTTAACTCTATTGAGGGCTAAGTAGTACATTACTAAGGCCCATCTTTCAGCCAGAGAGACTTCTGCACATCAACTGAACTCAGCGTTGGACTTTTTTTATATGGTGTTTTTTGGCGATAAGCTTGTAAACCCTCATACGGTCATTGAGGATAAAGGCCTCTGAGGCCCAGATTGTATGCGGTTAAAAGAGGAAACAACAGTTTCTGAATGTCTCTCCTAATCTCCTGTTTTCTGACTTGTGGATGAAAACTTCCAACCTCTTCAAGCCAGACAGTCTTGTAAGTGGTTCATAGTGCAGCAGTCAAAAAGCTTCAGTAACTACATACAGAAAACAGCTACACACCTGTCACAGCTGCCTCAGTATTTAAACAAATTTGGCCTTAAATATGTGAGGGTTTTATAAAAACTTCTTAGGCTGAAATACACATATTGTATGTGACAGAATGGCTGATTTGACAGTCTCATGTTGTTTAAAAAAACAGCAAAATATCAATTAGAGAAATTTCCCTGGTAGAACTGACAATTAGATTTATACCTGAGCCATTTAGCTGACCCTTTTCCATAGTGATTTACAATTAGTGTGCAAGTAAAGCTTCTATCACCCGATGTCTGGAGCAAGTGTATTATCAATTCACAAGCGGGTCTACTCCATTTGCCGAAATCCATCCAAGTGCATTACAGCATGTCTGTCATCTAAGTGTCTGCTGGAGGAAGTTTTTTTCCATTTTTTTCTATGTTTTTGTATTTTCAAGATGTTGAAATAACCAGTGTTGTCTGGTTACTGCCAATTCATAGAGTATTACTGTGCAATTAGCTTTTGTTTTTTACAGTTTTGGGTACTTAATCTGCCATGGTCTTTTATGTTTTTTTTAGGGTTTTGATTCCTAACTCTAATGCCTATTTATAATTAAGATTTTATTAATCACTGAGTTTTCTAATCTCAAATGAAACTTTTGTCTTAATTAGGTCATGTACACCTTTTCCCGGGAATAGGTGCCTACCTTTTAACAAATGCCTTTTTTTTTTTCTTTTTTTTTTGTGTATGATGTCATTGAGTTGACATGGTCATTAAGTCCAGGACCTCCACAAACACTGTCAGTTAATTTATTTCTGCAGGACCTCTTAGTCAGATCTGTTACTGTGCTCTGGCTGTAGTCAGCAGCTGAAGCTCATTAGCTAATACATGATATTGAAGAGATGTTGAGCTCAGGTTGAATTAGCTACACTAGTACTGCACTCCTCAGGCTGTCATACAGGAGTGATGGGTCGTTTAAAACGGCTGCTGTAGTGACGTCAGCCCAAGTGATGGTTTGGCGTGGTTGTATGAAGATGGCACATTTGTTTCTGTTTGAAAAAAGAAAAAAAAAAGTTTAATATATAAATAACTAAAATGATTTTACATTCTGTGAAAACTGTAATAAAAGTTTTTTTTTTTACATAATGTTTTGCTTTTGCAGTAATTTGGATTCAAGGATGAGAAATATTAATATTGCACTCACTTTATTCCCAGTTTTGACTTATGATTCTGCTTCCATGTTTCAACCTCTGGTTTATTTATTGTTGCAGTGCAAACTATTTATATGGTGCATAAAAGTCATATTTAATGTTTTGTTTATTGATCTAAGGAGTTGATGGAAGGGATGGGTGCTGCCATAAGTTTTTACTGCCCATCAGTCAAGGTGATTCATTCATTATTTACTGTGGCTTTCCACATTTCCAGTTCCCATCGCTCCGCAAGTTGTTGAAAGTTTCACTTGCACACATTAGCAAAAGTTGAGTCCTATTTGACAACTGCAAATTTTTTAGTTGCATATATGTTTATTTCCCCTTTTAAAGAGTTTTTTCATCCTTTAAAAAAGTCTCAGATTGTGATTCACACTTTTATTTACACATTCTTTAACTGCAAATCTCAGAATATAATTTAGCCATGGCCACACCACGGGTTGGACAGGGTTGAATGTTTGTGCTCAAAATTTGCAACTCAAAGGATATTAAGTCATTTATGATTTATTCAAACTTCTTGAATAACCAAAGGCATTGCTGTAGCATCAACAGACTGCTGGCACAGTTTATGTGTACCATATGTACCATATACCATATATAACCCCAAATGAATATATTGGGTTGTTTTTTTGCACTATGGGCACCTGAAAAATTTTACCACCTACATTATTTACTTTTTTCCAAACTTTTACCCAGTAGCACATTATTCAATGAGATCAAATCTTTGCTGACAAGCTTTAATTTATTTTAGCATTATTTATTTAAAGAATAAAACTGCATGAATTCAACAAATAAAGATCCAAATAAGTCTGTTTTCCCATCTTGTAGTTCTCATTGTGCTAGATTACCTCCTTAAAAATATTTTCTCCTCAGGTAAATAATTGTAAAATGCAACAACTAATGTGACACTATAGAACTAACAGAACTTTTATTTGAACAAACATGGTTATAATTGGTTACTTACTTACTCAGAAAGATCAATTTTTCTGTCAAAGAAAATTCATGCCAAACATAGAGGAAGAAAAAAAAACAATACTTAGACATTAATTCTCACTGTATACATTTTGGAAAGTTGTAACCAGTATTCTGTCAAAGTTAGAAAGGTATCCCTTTGCACCTATTTTTTTTAATACCTAAAGAGGAACTCCACTGATTTTACAACTGATTTACTCATCAAAGTCTGTTCACAGATCCTGGGGTACAGTACGTACAGTATGTGAAAAATGCCGATTGAGGTTGAGGACTACAAGTTTGAAAATGAAGTGAGAAGTATGGGATAAAAAAGACAATATATCTGTTCTATATCTGGTTCTGCTGGATTTGTTTTGATACTTGACTGTCCATCAAGAATCCAAAATATTACAAGAGTGCAATGCTAAATTGGCAGAGTACTCTTGCTAATGATTTTGATGTAGAGTTGACTGTGAAGCAACATAAATTGTTGCTGGCAGGCTTGACTGCATGACAAATGTATTGTTCAGAGATGGACACCACCACATAAGCTTTTAGTTGGTTACAGTTCCTGCAAAATGTTGTGACAATGTAACTATCTACTGCAAGAATTCACAAGGCTAAAGCTTCTGCAGATGATATTTTGACAGAAAGATGCTGAGGTCAGTGGTTCACTGGATATGTTGTGTTTGAGTTATTTGACTTTTCTTGAGGACAAAAAGAAAACAATCCTACAACAACAACAAGAAAGGATATTTTAATAGTGTACATATAGCAGTGTGGTGTGTGTGAATATAGAATTGGTGTGAAGAACAGGCCTCCGTCTATAGTTAATTATATACCAATAAGTGGTCCTAGCCATAAAAACATCACTTCAACTGAAAACACTGCTGTAGCTAATGCAGTTTGAAGCCTTGGATCTCTTATTATTTTGGATGTGAAACACCATTATGACCGTGAAGCTGCTGAGCAGATTGCCAAGCTTCCATTCAAAGCACCAGTACTTCTCTAATTGCTCATCATTATCAGATGAACAGCCCTTTGGACAACAATCCCCGCATTTCAGCTTGCATCAACTATTAAAGTCAGACCAATTTGTATTATGGGGATGGGAAATCATCTGGCTGCCCTCTGATGTTTGTGCTCTGAGTTTGGCGAGTAGGACTTGATCTTTCCACAGGGGATCTGACATTAAATTGTTTTGATGATATCCATCATCACTTTCTGTAGCTCCTCCAGTGAGAACGAAAAGGATGCTGAGCGTCTGGATTCAGTATGAGGTCATGGGAGTAATATTTTCAGCCATTACACCACAAACTAAAGCTCATTTACTGGATCTATCAAGGTAAACTTTGAGTCTACAAACTACAAGCATGTGAAAAATGCCAGTAAGACTAAGTGGGTTATAAGTGAACAACCTACTTCATAAAAAAAGAATAAGACCTATAATATATAAATATCTTTTTTCATTTGTTTTTTTGCACAGAAAATGAGATTTACAGTCCTCTCGCCTGACCAAATGATCTTGCTTCCATCCTGTTTCTGGTAAAAGTTTGCATGTTTTTTTACTTTTGTAAAGAGGATTGCAATTAGTTCAAGCATTGAGCAGTGAAACATAGCTACTCAAGTATGTAAATGTACAAAAGTTTACTTTTCTTAAAAGCTGACATTTTGGCGATACACGTTTTTTTATTAGCTTATTTGTTGCAAGACTACACAAGTTTTGAAAGAAGAATGCAACTGATACTGTCCATGGAATAAAAAGTTAAATGTATAAAAACACCTTTGCTTAATTCAGAACAAACTGATTTCCCTGCTACATATTGTTTTTTTTTTTATGACCAGTAGCTTATGATGGATAGTGTTAGTGTTAGTGATAGTGTTGTAGCTATTGGAGGTGGAGCTAGTTTGAACTACTTTTTTATAGCCTACAGTTAGTTTAGTCCAGTGGTTCCCAACCTAGGGGTTGGACCCCTCATAACGGTCACCAGATAAATCAGAGGGGTCATGAGATGATTAATGGGAGAGGAAAGAAGAAAAAACACAGTTCTGATACACAAATTGGTTTTCAGTTATATTGTTACACAAGGCTATATTTTAGCATTAAGCTAAAAGCTGTTTAGATAAAGTTAATTGTAGTCTTACAACATGGAAATACTCAAAGAAAGAGGCAGTATGTGAGACTTGTAACTATAAATTCACTTTAGTTTCATCCAACCTGCCAATCAATTCTTGATTTTGAGGTTTAAATCATTCTAAATGGTTTTTAGAACGCACAACTAAATTAGTTTTCTTGATGCCAGACACATTTGCTTCTCAAACTAAATCACATAATTGATCTTTGGATACACAGACAGCACATAAATATCTGTCTCCATTCCCAGTTATCACTACTCAGAATAGCAATTGCATTAGAAGGAAAGGAGGACACATGATTGATGTTGCTGTTCTCAAATGATTTTAATGGTGGGAACAAACAGGCAATGGATGATTTTATTTTGGCAATTTGCAGAAGTTTCATTCACATTTTAAATTCAATTGTGTATTTAAAAAAATAAATGCTGTCTCTTTTATATGAAGGCTAACAGTAGCAGTCTACTAGGCTGATGTTAAAGCCTGTTTGCCTTGGCTTTGATTACACATACATGAAAATAAGTGATAAATTATTGAATTAAATGTGTTTGAAGTCGACTGGTTATTTGAATTATGTGATTAAGACAGCAACAATTCTTTATCCTATTTTATTTTGGGGGTGATTATAACACTATTAAAACTGCAGTTTGTTAAATTGCATCAAAACATCACACTGTACACATTTTTGGACTTGTGTAATCACAGAGTAATCTCCTTATTTATCTGCAAGATTAAAGTTGCATCTAACATCAATCAATTTGCACTTTCATTGCTTTTACAGCAAACCCTGTCTTCCATACACATTCGGTTTTGCACTTTCACATTTAAATGAGTATACAATACAAACTTTATTTCTCTTTCCAGTCATGTTTATCTGCATGTCTAGAAGAGTTTTTGTTCCTGATGTAGATTTAGAGGATGAAAGGGAATACACAATGGCCGTAAACCATGTACATCACTTTAAAACAGCCGCTCTGTTTGTGCTGAGAAATGTTGCTCAAGATTAGGTATGTGGTATCAGTTCAGCTTTTCGTTTGATGGTTTGAATTCAAAAAAGGAAAAAAAATTCTAGTGATGCCATTTGTAGTTTTAGACAAATGTGACTTTAGTTGCTTCCAGGGAACATTTTCACATCACTTTGTATTCCATCTGAATAAAAATGCAATTTACTCTGGTGGGTTGAAACACCCTTTAAAAGGAGACATTTTACTGAAGGATATGTTTTTAAATGGGTAATGTCTGTTTCTACACACTGTTTCTAGCTTGAGCTCATTGTCATAATACATTTATATAAATATCTAATTATTTGTTGATGTTTATTGGATTTCATAGGCTTTGATTTAAAAAAACAACTTAAACTAAAACTAAAACTTAAAAAAAAACTTTCTGCAAGTTCATTCTCAGTGTGTATGGATTATGAATGAATATCGGTATTTTTGAAGCTGATGCCACTGGGAAAGTTAGTGTCAGTGGACTTGCCAGAGGGCTCCAGGTACTCATAAAAGGAACATGTTCAAAGTGAAAGGCTGAGTGCTTCTGAAAGGATCTGATACAATACAGCTTGAAATGCACAGTGAGGGAAGCAGGTTAGATCATGTACTACAAAGGATATGCACACTTTTGACATTCCCATCCTGGAGGCTCACACTAACCCAAACCTCACCCTTAACCTAAGCTAAATTTTATCCATAAACCTAAATACTGTTCATACTGTAACCTTTAAAACACACACACACTTGCTTGAAAGCTAAATGCACTAATGGGTTGGTTTCTAAAAAATTTCCTTTACAGATGCACTCAAGGAAGACTATGTCACATAATAACAAATAGTTGGCTATTTTTAACATCTCTCTGTAGCTTCACACTACATTTAATGGGAACATGCTTTTGTCCAAAGTGCACACTGTAGGGTTCAGTGTCTTGCTCAAGGATAAGAAGAGGATAGAACCACCAACAACACAACGAATGGATGAACCTGTCTACCACCTGAGCTACAGAACGTGCCATATTTACATACGTCTGAGGTGAAATAAATGAGATGTACATATTTAGTATAGTTATAGCAATAACAAAAATGTTCAATAATGCAAACATACACAATTGCACATAAGAGAAGAAGAAAGCTTTCTACATGAGAGCACCCCATTACTAATAACAGGATCAAACATAGAAAAACACAGTACAGTGAAACGCAGGTGTGTTAATGGCCTTGACTTAGACAAAATTGGTATCTGACATTCAAAAAGAATGAAGGTGAATGCTTGAAGGGATACATAGCAGCAGGGTCACAGCAACTGTGCACATAAACAACAGAAAGACATGCACAAAGTAGCTGTAAGACACAATCTGTTTGCACACGACTGCACTTCTGTTGGCTTTGGTCTTGTGGCACCTTCCTGTAGGCATGATCTGCCTCAGTGAGCTGTATCAAAACCAAGGAGAGATTGCTTTTCAAAATGATATTCATGTACATCCAGAGGGAAACAATTTCTTGCTTGAATGCTCTGAGACACAGATAATTAGACCCTGTGAAAATATGACAACTCAACAATCACAGTTCTTGAAAGCAGTTTATGAACTTCTGAAGAATATGTCATACCTAAAAACTGTCTTGTGGGAGTAAATGTGTTTTTAACAGTTCAGTTTATCTCACTTTGGAAAGACAATATCCAAAGTCAGGCTATGTCAAGATTATTAGCTGAATATAGTAATATATGTGGTACACAAAAGTGATAGGTCCAAGACTCTCAAAGATGTCTAGGAAAAACCCTTTCCTTCCAAAAAGTGCACATAAGGAAGTAACTGAAGGTAATGGAAGTAATGGAAAAAAACTCAGAAGAAGAAATTCAAAAACAGGTCCCGCCTCCTTAGATGGCTTGTGGTGCAATCTGAGATTTTGGTAATTACAAAAAACTTCTTAGAAAGTTGTAGCCTTTTGTGGGAGAAAATACAGAAAAATACAAGAATTGGATTATAATACAAGAATAGGATTATACAAATGCTAATACAAAAATTGACACTTATATAGTAAATCTGAAGTCATTTCTGAGTTGACAGGCTGAGAAATGGATGCTAATGTTTCACAGTGTCTACTGGATATGTAAACATGTAACTGTTTGCTAGCAAGGTTGCTATATTGCAGCTTAAAAGCTAGCAATATGCCTGCTGCCCCAAAGTAGCCCCAAAAATATAAACAAAAACAACAAAAAAGACAGTTATTGCAGGTGGAGCAAGACTACGCTAATGTTTTAAATATGTTGGGAGGTGCCATGGGCTTCATGGAAGCCAATGTGAAGAGGCAAAGACTGGATTGGAAGTTCAGCTGTGTGAAGATGATGGCAAACACAGATGGGCAGAGGCACTATAACACCCATGCTGTTTTTGCCCATTTGGCTCTACACATGCACAAGGTCACTGACAGCCACTTGAAAATGAACAGTAAAGAGGTTCCTCCTCTTGTGTGGTGTTGAGTGGTGAAAACCACTGGCATTCAGGCCTCAAGAGGACACTGCATGATAGCTCCCACTTGCTATCTCCAAATCTGACATGTTCCCAACTCTCTCTTCAATCAATTGTCTGATCTTACCTACACACATGCAGTATATTTCTCTATTTTTTATCAGAATTATATTCATAGTAATCATGTATTTTCTTCTAAATTATACAGTATCTCGCAAAAAAAATATTTTCCCTACAGGATGATATAATTTTGAACTGGAACAAACAAAAACACAACGAGAACAGACACACAATAGACAAAAAGACTGGGCGAGTGGTTATGTTTCATTCCCTGGACAGAAGATGGCTTGTAGGCATTGGAAGTGTGAAAGAGAGGCACTGGCTCTGATAACATAGGTAATCTCATCCAACATTTTTGTGTAAACAAGAAAAAGGATTTAATCGCTGCTTTTAAGAGCTGGTAAAAAGGTTTCTGCGCCTGTGTGAGACATCAGCTTCTCTCAAGTCCATGACCTCCTTTTTTAAAAGGTCATATATCAGAGAAGACCGTACAAAGAGCTTAGAAACAGCTGCTAAATGAACCAGTGAGATGATTTTACTTCATTCACCATTGATGCTCTGAAGTGGAAGAAAGAGCAGATGTATCAGTGGTTGGCATTATGGTGACCTAGTAATTTCCTATTGATCCTCCTGAGAAAAAAAAAGGTCAGTTTGCTGAGGCTTGAATTTAAGTGTTCATTAGTAGATCCATGTATTTGATTTTACACTGACAGTAAAATATTTTAATTCATATCTTGAAGCATTAAAACTATTCAACTGTTCAGAAAGTTATGTGCAAATTTTCAATGTAACACATTTTTGGCCTATGATGATTTGCTTTTGAATCTGGTTTGTGTTTCTGCATCTCTTATAGTTGCCTTGGGTTTTATAAAACTGACTGGAAAACATTAAGCAGTACGTTCAGCTCTCCTGTGGTCTACTTAGTGCAGTAGTGCACATGATCAAAAAGTTAATTTCAAAATTGACTTATGAGCAATGCATTAGTGATTTCAAGGGCTTTAGGTTTATTCCATAGGCATCAAATAGATTCAATATCCTCAAGCTACTACAAACAAACTCTCACGCTGTTCAGACAGTCCTCCTTGGGTGATATCAAAGCACGTCCACCTTAAAACAGAATCCAGTATTTGACTATGACTCAGAATGCCCTCAGGATAATCCTGACTTCTCACACCTTAGATAGAAATATTGAGCTGCTTGCTTGCTTCCTTTGGGCTGTGTAAAAATTTCTAAATTTGGACAAGTGCTGAGTTATAGTTAGTATTACAGGAAGTTAGACAGCTGGCTGTGGTTTTATGATAATAAATAATGATAATAACCAGGACTGTTTACATGTTAATCAGTGCTGATCTCTCAATCTGTTATCATAACAATGTGGTTCTCCAGAAAAAGGCTGGACAACAAAGGCTGAAATATGAGAGATAAAAATATTCACGCATTGAGTCGAACACAAATAGTTTAGATCTGAAATAATTGAAAGGACATACATTTTTGAAAGTATAAGTTCACAGATCAGCACCACAGGTCAGTTTACAGAGTCATCCCGAATATTGTAATGTGACTCGAAAGCACGACTCCGCAGACAGTAAAAGTACGGTAAAAAACAAGATGTACTTGGTAAAAAAAGGTCTGCAACAGGCAGGCAATCAGAGCAGGCAACCCAGACTAAAAGGGCATAAAAAATCAGACAAAAACCCAAAAGGGCAGGCAAGGATCAAAAACAATGCAGGCAGAATAACAGGAGCAGGCAGGATAACAGGAAAAGAAGGCTAGAACACTACAGTTCAGATGGCAGCAAAGACAATATGGCAAAGAGCTGGAGCTATACTATATGATTAAGGGGCAGGGAGCAGGACAATGAGGTAGTGGGAGGTTCTGAAATAGGTATATTTCACATAGGACATGTCACAGGAGGAAAAGCACAGGTATAAATAATAACATTGATGATGGCTGGATAAAATTTAATTACTTCAGTTTCACTGACCTGGACAGAACAGAGTGATCATTAATGTTATTGGCAACATCTGTGCTTTCCCTGCTATGACAAGTCAAAATGTCTGCTGTGAAAAAGGCCTGTGACAGAGGAGACAAGTAACTGACAGGCTAAGACAAAAATGGTTATGAACTAGCTATCACCACAGTGACTTTTACTGGTCAAATATAGAGACATGTTATGATATCTGATAACGCTATGAAATTTAAGAGGCACATTTTTTCCACATATAGAATGTGATACATATGAATGTATCAACACTCAATATTTTAATGGTTTTTTTACTATTCTTTTGCTTATTCACTTTTCCCTTCAGTGCCCAGGTCCACTTGTTCAGTCGTAACATGCCATTTCACATGAAGGAGAAGGAGCCACTTCAACTTCCCGTCAAATGGGTGAATGACAAGATCATTTAGATGATTTTTTGTGGATCTGCCTTTGGGTATCAACTTCTAAAGTGTTGCACACTCCTCCAGGGATGAAATATCTACATTATACATGTAACTTCAGAGAGCTCTCTCATCCATGTTGTTTGAATCCACTGAGAACAGAGGAGTACAGCGTCGGCATACTATTAAAGCAAGATCCAATCATGCTAGAAGAGATGAGATAATCAAGAAGCAATATTTCCCGCTGTTAAGACTGTGGCCAATCACAGCAAGCACTGTGAGGAGGGAGCAACCAGGCAATAAGCTGTTGAGATGCGGTGTTTTGGTGGGCTGAGTTTGAATTGATATTCTATGGTCTTTTTGCATATTAGCTGATTTCATGATGAACATATCCCCAAACAAACTTCAAAGTGACAATCATAATCCACATATCAGATAACAGTGAATGGTTGGACAGGTGTCTGGCTGTGCATCAGTTTGTAGCTATGTTGTAGCTCATCTCAACTCAAATTTACACCTAAACTAGCTAGTCCTAGTCCTCAGATATTAACTGCTGCAATAAGACATTGTTAACTGCACTAGTATCTACCAATAAAACAAACTCAAGAAAAATAATCCTGACTATGCCCAGGAATCTCTGAAATAATTGAGAAAGTAAAAGACCGAAAATAGGTAATCCCATTGCCATCCATTTTTCTGTATTATTGATTTTTAAAATCCAATCTTCGCATGTTTGAAAGTTCACTCAGTCCTTGGAAGACTATGATGAATCTCACCTGCCCAGTACAAATGTCCCTGGTGCTTCTTTTGGCAAAAACAACCATTTGTCTCATTCTGGTACATGTTGTTGAACCTGCTTAATTTGAACTGTCTGTCCATCATGCTGGCAGGCACAAAACTCCTGAGTTTGATAAAGTGAAGAGACGTGCCCTGAAAGCAAAGCAGTCTTATTTTTGCAACCAGTGATGACAATGTGAGAAATAAGCAGCCCCACCCCACACACACATTCAAACACACACAAATAAGAATTTCAAATGAAAGCAATTATACAGCAAATCTCATGGGTTATTTGGCATGTTACTTTCCCCCAGCTGCCTGGTAATCCTGTGATTTAGTCTCAGCTGCTCCCTCTTCTTCTCTGGGGGAATATTTTTCTTCTCCTTGGCTCCGGAAATCCCAGGCTTCCATACAGTGTGGACTCACACACACACACACACACACACACACACACACACACACACACACACACACACACACACACACACACACACACTCCAGATGCCTCTCCATTGCCTGGAGAAACCAAAACAGCGATATCTCCTCTAAACTCCAATTTACCAGATCCCATTTTATTTAGACCAAATAAAAATGATTTCATTGATTTGGAAATGAAACTCAAGTGGCATAAAGGCAAAAAAATGTAATTTTGAACATCATGCTCAATGGACATACTAAAACAGGCAGTGGTATGTTTTTGCCTACAGCCATACACCAATCACTGATGCTAAGCCAAGAGAATTCTCCTTCACCTCCATGTTTCCAAAGGAAACTAAAAAGAGAGGGTTGAGAATCCCTTCGCTGAAGAGATTCTCAAATGTCTGGAGCCCATTTCTCGTCCACATGTTGAAGTGGGTGGCTGAATGCAAGTATTAAAGAAGAGATCAAATTGCAGACCTCTCAATTGTAATGTTTGTATATTTATGCAGGTTTTAATGCATGTTTACTGCAGTAAAATTCAAACTCCATATGTTAGTGACATTCCAGGAGTCTGGATATTCTCACTCATATCATGCGATGTGTGATATTTCTTCCTTGCATGGCTAATCATCCCATGTTTGCATATTTGCAACCCAGAGCAGTGAGCTCTGGACTTTTCAGTGACACTGACATCTGTGAGGCATATGCTGCTGTGGCGGCGGCAGATGCTGGCAAACATAGGGACATATCGACTGGATGCCGGTAGGCGGGGAAGACACTTCTGCTAGCGTGTCAGTGAATGCAGGATCAGAATCAAGGCCATTACTTTGTTCCGGTTTAGTATATTTGAGGCATACAGATACTACGTTATTTATCTTCCAGCACCTAACTCACTTTACACTTCCCTGGATTTTTGTCTTATTGATTTCAAACTCTTTGTACAAACTGTTTCTATGTGCTGGAATCTTGTCTGCTACTTTGCTTTCACATCATTTTCTGATAAATATACTTTCATAATTATAAAGAACTGTATCTTCTTTATCATGTGCATTTTCTGATGGTCCAACATAATTATGTCTGGGGAATAGATCAAACCAGTCAGTGTGGAAAGGAAGATTTGTGGTGTGAGAGTAAGAGGATAGAAAGATACGGATAAACTTCAAAGAATATATTTATGTCCACCCTGTTGGTGCAGTGAGACATCCCACTTTAGCATCTCAGTCTGCTGCTGAATCTTTCATCTTCTCATTCGAGCACCTTGAGGCATCGAGAAAAGGGAATGATACATTATCGACTGTTAGACGGGGCACAGCTCCCTGATACGGTGCGATATTTTCATTTTCATCTCTCCAAACACAACTGTGAGGGGTAAAGGAGACCAAATAGTCACTGGGGCATTGAAGGGATTGACTATTGCATGGACAAGAACACATTACACTAATGGATTAAGCCAACGGACTGCTCTTCATGTGCACAGCCTTCCAAACTCCATCTACAGCCTCTGTGCACTAATGTATCATCCATCCAAGGCATACTGGACAATTGCTATCCTCCCTAAGAGATTATATGGGATGCTTTTTATGGATGCATTTTGGAAGGGAACACTCTCCTGAAGGAGGTTGGATCTGAGGTCTGAAAAAGGTTCATGTTGGCCACTGACTAACACATTAGCAGAGAAACAGAAACACACATTCTCAAATGTCAGTATCCTAACCAAATCATGTTGTTGTGAGGAAACATGCAGGAATGCATGTCAGAAAAAAAATCTTTTGAAAGTATCAGGCACTTTGACAAACCATTTCCTCCAGATCCTTTGTGTCACACTGAATGTGCTCCACATTTATAAAGATCGAATATCTTCAGTGTTCTTCAGTGCCCTATCTTTTGAAGTTACAATTTTACATTGCGACCCAAAATGTAAAAATAAAAAAACACACAACAACACAATTGTGTCCTCTGTGAAGTTAGGGAGCAATCTACTTTTCAGAGACACCTTTCAAACCAACAGATGTGACCAATCAATAATTCAAAAGATAGATTTTCAGCAGAGTCCTCAAAAGAAATCAAACTTTTCTATGGTTTAGGGGTAACAGACAGACAGAAAAACCTCTCTCTCAGTAAAGATAAGGACAAAGATGGCATCATGGGACATCAAGTTATTTTAGAGCTTATGTGTGACAGCAGAGGCCTTATGAGATTCTGTAAACCGAGCAGAATTATTGATACGGTTAGTTTTGGTGACATACCCATAGGGATGGCTGATTCACCTTGATTCAAGGTGGATTTGACAGTGGGTTGTGCAGCAAATACCCTCCTCCAACTGTTTCCCTAGAAGCCTGCTGATTAAACCATGAAAGAGAATTGTGGGTTCATGGAAGGCAAACAACATTTTAACGGCCAGACTTTGATGTGAGTTCTGTGTTGAGCCCATTTTATGGGAGCTTCTTACTTCCTGTAACAGCCCCTGTTTTTTGCTAACCCGATCGGACAGCGGATGCCGGAAGGAAAACATCCACACTGGCATACTAAAACAACATTCTGAATTGATGATAATGCTCATCAGCTTTTAGTAATGGTAGGCAGAGTGCATATACTGTATATCCAGGCGCCTGATGTGAATAATCGGCAAAGACACAATTAGACAGATTCACAAGAAAAGGCTGCTGTTTTGTCAACCTTCCAAGTGCACTTTCCTCATCCAGCTGGCATATTGTTAGCACTCAGGCTTGTTGGCTTTTAGAGTGATGTTCGCCTAAGAACTACTGAATGCCTCACACTTAAGAGTCAAAGGTTATGGGGGCAGTGGACCTTAGGAAATTATCTATCTTATTACTGGTCAGTAAATTACAGGTCTGGGTTGAGAAGAAAATGGATACTTGCTCAGTCACTTATTTCCTCCTATCTCCTTTAAGTGCACTTGAGGAGGCATGACATGGGTATTGGCAGAGCTGATCATAATCTCACATACCCTCCAGGGGGACTATGATCATAATAAAGTCCATGCATTTGGGAATGGAGCCAACATAGCCAAGAGCGAATATCTATCACGTTCATATTATTGTTGCCGCTATAGGCAGCCAACAGACAACACAGACGGATGTGAGAGCAAAACAACATAGTGGAGGCTCTCTCACCTCAGCCACTTATTTCCAGATGGGAAGAAGATCAATACAGTTAGTGAGATTTACTACAGTGTAGAGAGAAAGGTCATTTACAAGAGGACAGTGTTTTGAGTTGTTTTTCTTTCAGTCATTCTTGTTTCTACTCTGTAACAAACAACTCTAAAGCTGTAAAAAATGCCTTTTTTGTGCCAGAGAAAGCTTTTATATCCTTTATTTGACATTTTGAAGACAAATACTACTACTACTACAGTTTTGTTGTTGATATTTTTAGCAGTAACTTTTTTTAAATCATATAATTTTAAATCTAAGCAATGATTTTGGACTCACCTAGAGAACATCAAGTTAAATCAAGAGAGACTTATCGGAAGAGTCGTGGATTTGAGAAATAGAATAAAGTGAATCTACTTATACTTACAGTACATTTACAAATTTGGACACACTTTCTCATTCAAGGGAATGAGAAAGTGTTTGCTGCTACTTGTGCTCTATACTACAAAGCCTGATCATTCAGAATCTGGATTAAATCACTAAAAATATGTTCCCTGTCTGAGTTTAGTCTGAAGATGAGCAGATAAAATGTCAGACAACATTAATGCAAAGCTGTTACTAACATCTAAAGGAAAATTTAAATGGTTGATCAGACTACAAACATAATAAATAGCCAAGTGAAACTAACATTAAAGTTACATCCACAGCTCCTGATAATGTCAACATTAACTTAGGTTAATGTTAGTGTATTGGTCTATTTTCTTGGACCTAGGGATGCATTTGGTCATCAACTGGTAATTTTAAATAACATGACTAGCAGATACAGACAGGTGACAAATTAAAGGAAAAACCAACATCAAAAACCAAGTGTCTTAGTAAGGTGTTGGGCCACCATGTGCTGCCAGAACAGCTTCAATGCACATTGGCATTGATATTACAAGTCCGACATTAGTATCTTACATCTACATAAGGGTAATATATACTGTATCATGAGGTGCACAAGAGGGGAATGGAATTTAACAAGTGTTGCCACCTCATCTGCCAACAACAGCCAAAATCCAGACTGCAGTCCCTTGTTTACTGAACATGAATTTCACAGATAGATTGTGATTAGATTGAATATATCTACACCTGGTATTAACCTCTGTCTCTGGTATCAAACACACTAAAATATTATTTCTCTTTTCATTAGGATGTTGTCATAACCACAAAAAAACAAAAAAACAAAAACATAATTATGTGTCTTTGACTACCATTGAGCAGTATCCTGACAAACATTTTAGGCTCTGTTACTAAACAGCCCCCTTACATTGCTCTACTATGTGTGCTGGAGAAACAGTGCTTTTTAATGTTGTTAACTTGGTTGAATGTCTCCCTGGTAAAGCCCGGAGGTGGTTTTAGTGGTTTGATTAGTTTCCATTCTCAATGTGTCTTGAGTCTCAATATGTCTTGAGTACATTTAAACTTCTTGGTAAAGTGCTTTCTGGTTACAACCTAGTCAACCAAAGTGCATGTTAATACATGTTAATGGGGTCACAGAGTGCACCAAAACACTTAATGGTTTGAGAGAGAAATATTTGTTTGGTGCATTCAGTGTAGAGTACTTGGGGAAATTAGGTGGGGTTTTGCTACACAGAGGAAATAACACAGGAGGAAGCACATTTGAACATTTTTGAACTCCTACTGGAGGCACCTCAGGCTTATTAAGGTGCTCAACTGCTCTCACATAAATTAATAATTGGATATAGTTTATTTGATCTTGTCAACAGGTTTTATGCTATTGGTTTGTGTGAATATGATAAATTACAGTTATCTTAAAATTTAGGTATCACTATTTATTATTTTTATTCATCGAGTTAACTTATTTCTAATATATAAACAAGTTCCACACAAAATAGTCCAAACAAAAGTAAACTCAACAGATTTATTTTCTTAATTCAAAACATCCTGACCAGTGCATGGCAGACACATAACACCACCACTGTCATCATCATCATCATCATCATCATCCTCCTCCTCCTCCTCCTCCTCCTCATCATCATCATCATCATCATCATCATCATCATCATCATCATCATCATCATCATCATCATCATCATCATTAACAATCCCTGAGGATATAACTTCCATCATCTTCTAATCTTACTATGTCTTTTCCTCCTTGCTGAAAGAGAAAAAAAGGCCAATCTTTTTTGTTGTTGTTCCACCTGTAATTTTTTCTTACCAAAAAACGAGAAAAATAATCTCAAAAAACCTTGTTATCTGCTTGTGTCATTTCTGCTGTAAAATAAATGGAACACAGCACAGAGAGTGATGAGTTATCATTATGTTTGATGATTTCGAGCTGCTAGAACATACAACTATCCAACAGCCAAGACAGTTTTGTTCTCTACCATTAAATGCAATCTTCATTCCTTATGGATCAGACAGAACTAAATATACATTATGAAATACATATTATATGCATCCATTAAGGTTCTTGCATAATCTCCCTCTTAATGATTAACATCCTGGATCCTGTCATAGTTTATAGTCCTCACTTGCTTTTGTCTTGTTTTTTGAGCCTATTCTATATTCCTCTTACAGTCACACATTACTCGGTTACCTGCTTATATGTTGTTGACCTCTTCATGACCTTTTGTCTCCTGTTATTTCCCTCCCCAGTCTCAGCTTTATGTGACTGCCTTACTTGATGCAGACTCCAAACACATTTTTGACTGTAGTTCTAAGTAAACTGCCTGTCAAGCCAAGTCCATAGTTGGTTTGTGTGTAACTGAATTGTCTTTAGACTGTGTGACAACAATGATCATGTGAGTTTATTGGATGTCACACTGTGCGAGATGGGTCTAATAAAATCTTGATCCCATTCTGTGTCAGACTGCGCAATATCAATTTGAGGCATGTCAGATTGTGTTAGGAATGCATGGTGAATGGCAGCAGTACAATGTGAATAAAAAAAGTATATGAAACCAGAGACATGTCATCAGTTTGTGTCATGAATCTGTGCCGCTCGTATGATTTGAAAATGCATCAAATTCACACATTTTGCCGCCACTGTTTTGGTTTGTGTGTGCCAAAGAAAATCTGTATTTTTTTCCCTAAACTTTATGCAAAAATGGTATTCATGTAATGTCCTTTTGGCAAATCTATTGTGCATCACTTGTGCATGTCATGCTCTGATTGATTGGTTGGTAGATATGGATCATAGTGTGATCAACAGTCACATTCATTCAATTTGGTACAGGTTGTCTTTGATCACCAAAGCTCCAAATCAGCCATTGGTGAACATGTCTCACAGTACAGTATTGAACCACTGTTTTGGATTGACATGGATTTCACCATGTTTCTCTCACGTCAACTTCTCTCTCTGACAGCCCAAAATTACAAAGTGCACAGGGGCAATTATGCTGTTAAGCAACTCTACACAAAATGCTAGAATGCTTGAAGTGAGGAAAGCTCTCTATGGCATTGTGTCAATGCTTGTGCATGTTAAGTTATTCCTAGGGAAAGCAGATGTGTTGGCTGCCCATCATCAGAGTTCTGTGGCCATATCAGTCTACACTTCAGATCCTGAGTCTCCTGGGACTGAGTGCAGGTACAAAACAATAACACAACTGAATAAATTCATATCTGAAACTTTCACTGGACAGGTTCTGCTCATGTTGTGCTACAAGAAGATCCATGATATCAATATTTCCATGCATTAGCAACAGCGAAGTGCTATGTCATCTTCACAAATGGTAAAACAATGAAAACACTTGTAGAAAAGGTGTGGGTGTCCATTAATTGGAAAAGAAGAATTGATTCCCAGCCCCCATTGATGGCCTTGGGCTTTTGTTGCACAGTAAATGGGCAAGAAAATGAGCTAGACTCCCTCTGAGACATCTGCTTATCTGCTTATTTGGATACTCTCCACTGCAAACTCACATTGAGAAAAGTGCAATCATACACTGAAGACTGATGCTCACTTGAACGCCAGTCAGTCTAAAAGCCTTACTAATTAATATGTAAGAATGGTATTGTATTCATACAGGTACTGGGTAAGCATTAGGTACAAGATGCAAGCAACTGTATGTCACTTTACATCGTAGCATCTGTCCTGAAATATTTGTCCACGTTGAAGAGGCAAACAAGCACAGCAACGGTTGGATCTTTAAAGTCAAAGTCTAGTTGTAATAATTTGTATTATTAAAGTTGTTACTACACTTACACAGTTCAACAGAAAAGCTGTACAAACTGTGCTGTAAGCTTTCTGTGCAGCACCAAACCATTGACTGTATATAAAGATGGACTATGCATTTCCGCTTCCTACCACTAAGCAAAAGTAAAGCCAAAATATCTCCTTTTTGGGAGCTGCTATCTTGCTTGTGTGACGTCATATGGAGGCAGAGTCTGCACAGGAGGGTGGGATGATGGCTGCAGGACATGCACCCTTAGCTGTCCCACTGCCTGACGGAGGTTTTAGAGTGACTGTTACAGCCCCTTTTATACTGTTAAATTAAAAAATATATATATATATTATTCACTTGAACTCACATCAGCATCATAAGAATTACTGTCTTGGGGAAAATGTATTTGACGTGATATTTTAGTTTGGTTGGATTTATGACATATACTGCCTCCAGCCACCAGGGAGTGATTGAGATGTTTTGGCTTCACTTTTGGGTAGCTGTCATGATGTCCATCTTTACATACAGTCAATGCACCAAATGGTAGACAGGAACAGTTAATGACTAGCTGGTTAACATTTAGCAGGTAACTATCCTGGTATTTCCCTCAGGAGTTGATGGAGACCAAAAATAGAGCTAAAAAGACAATGAACATTGAACTTAAATTCACCAGGTGGCTAGAAACACAATTTCAAATAAAATGCTAATGTTGCTATGTGTCTACTGTATGTGTTAATAAGCAACATTAGCCATATCAACTTTAAAGGTGATGATATGCCAATATTGTGTTTACAGCTTGTTCCATTGCAGGTTTTAAGGCAACATGATAGATACACAAGGCAGAGACAATGGGAGGAACATGGGGTCCACAGCTCATTTTTCAGCCCACCATAGCAGGTGAATCTTGCCCTGGTGCTACGTGAAGTGAAATGTAATTGTTGTGAAAATAAGTCATAAGTCTGTAAGTCTGTAACTTCAGTTGCAGCCCTGACTTTCATTACATAGATTACAATGATAAAGCAGATTCAATAAAATATCAAATTAATCTTTCAGGAGGATGAAGCAGAGAAAGATGAACAATTCTGCCCTGCTGTATGGACTCCTACTTCAATAGGTGATGAAAACCCCATCTGTGCCTACTGGCAGCTAAAGCTGTGAGCATAAAGAACCACACAGATACAAAAAAAGAAAACACTGGATTCAATGAAATTATGCAGAAAGTAACTTTTGAACCACTCTTCTTTCTTTGCTGCTTTCCAGGACAGACTAGGACAGAATAAGGAATGACATACAAATGAAATTCAAATTCAAGGCCTTGTATCTACATGGTGTGTGACTCGCCCAGCCAAGCACTTTTCTTAATCAAATAAGTGCTATTAAATCTTCTTCATATGACTTGATATGCAGTCCTATTTATAAATCCTCCATCTTAACCTTTTGAACATCATGCATCCATTTTGGCAACAGCCAGAGCAGCTTCGCCCAAGACAAGACATCCATAACAGTGCATCTGCAATAAGTGGCAGTCCATTTCCTTTCACATTAGGGCCCAGCCAAAGGGAAATGTTCTTTCCGCCTGTCATTGTGCACAACAGCAAATCCATCTTTCATCTAACCCAGTGACTCAATCAATTATGCATGCAAGCTAAGCACGCCTTTCTTCCTCAAGTGCATGAGAGCATCATGGCTGATATCGTGAGGCGCCAAGGTGTTTGGGTATAATGATAGCGTATTGCCCTCATCCTTTATTTCGCCACTGCTTGTGACCAGACCATCGATGCTTACGTGTATCAAGATGAAATTTTGGAATCTAGTAAGTCATTTAATATTTTGTCAGAAATATAGCTCTATATCAATCTGAAATCTAAAAAAAAAGAGAAAAAAATGAACCTGCACACTTAAAAGCCATATGCATTGAGGCTGAAAAGCCTGTTACAAAAGGATTTGTAAAGTGAAAGTAACAGTATATCATCACATTAATGATGATTTTAAAGGCCCTGAAAAACAGTATTGTCAGCTTCTTATCATAAGTCTCCCACATGAGAGATTGTCTATCTGCTTTTCACTGGTTTGAAGTGGGTAGGGCTGAATTGAAAAAACGTGATGTCACATACAGTACTTCCATGCACCAATGAAGATCCAGCAATTTTGAATCATAATCTGACAACAGTTGTGAGGCTGTTTTCTGATGCTGCCAGGCCACTGTCAGTCAGAACTGATTAAACCACACCCACACAGTCTTGATGAAGCAGATTAGCGGTTTTTGAGTGTTAAACTATTCATAAGATAAGGATGAATTATTCTTAACTTACTCTTAGACTGTTGTTTATTTATGTCATAAATATTTCATGTTATGTAGAAATACCCCAATATTTCTGCTTTCTTGCTTTTATCCCCCAGTGTAAGGGATGGCAATGTCTGAATGAAACAAAGGAGGCAGCACTGATCAGATTTATCATCCGACATGGTGACACACTGCTTCTGGAAAAGTTGGCTTCCTTGCTAAGAAGCCGAGATTTGTGAGTTCACTAAGCAAGTTTTTTCTCAACTAGAGAGCATCTAGAGTGCTTTATTGACAATCGCTAATACTGTCTGTATGTAAGTCTGTCTCTATATTTGTCTATGAATGTGATGTTATACTGTATGTCATCTCTGTTATCATGTATTCATATAATGTACCAACTCCATACACACACCTAAATGATTTTACAAAGACAATGATTATTAACCAGGTATTTGCCAATTTTTATATTTTAAAGAAAAGAGGCGTTGCAGTGTTGATTAACAAAAAAAAACAAACAACAACAACAAAAACCAACAAAAAACCGTATAAGCAATAACTTATTATTGAAGATGACTTCAATGCATCTATTTATCCAAAATTTGACTGATGAAATCAGTCTGGAAGATTTAGTGATCTAAATCTTGTGGCAATCATCTGAAACAGTACATGGCTGACTTTGGTATTGGTGATGGACTTGGCGACTAAAAAACCCTATAAGACTATACATATAACTCACCCCATTGTAATTATTTTTCATGAATTGATTACTTCTTCACTATCAACTCTATCATATCAAAGACACAAGAAGTAAAAATCTACCACATTATTAACCACCCTTATGCACATGGCATTTCAACACATCATTGCTTGCAGATTTCTACTTCAATACATACTTGAAGGACTGGGCATCTTTCATCAAACTAAATGACTCTCCAACAACCTCACCTATACTACTCTGGGAAACAGCCAAGGCAGTGATAAGGGGAAAAATAATCATACTCCACCAATAAAAAAAGGAAAGAGCAAAAACTGGAAAGAGAACTTGAGCAGAGTAGAACTGAATAATATACTAGCTACAAATCAATCTGATGATGTAAAAAAAGAACTGGAACAAATTACAAACTTAACATCATTAACAAGATCCAATTTCTCATACAGAAACTACAACATAATTACTTTGAACACTTTGAAATCACCTCAGGTGGCAACAAGAAAAAACTATTACACAAACTATTAAAAACTCAGAGGAGAGTACCATGCACATTCTAAATGATATATCAGCAACATTTCAAACTTTCTACAGCAACCTTCATGAAAAAAAATTCACACCTAACCTAACTACCACATATAAATTCAGAACTCATTTCAGTTCTCCTCAAACCTAACAAGGAACCTACTCTTTGCTCAAGCTACCACCTTCTTGACCTGATACATTTTTCCAAAAATCACATCCTTCATATCATGAAGATGCAGAGAAAGCATTTGAACAATATCCACACCTCAAGAACACACTTGGGGGAAACAAAATGATATCTCATAATAACTTGCAAACACCACCATTAGTAAAAGACCTATTTACAATATCAACAGCCATGACACCATTGTCAAAATTCATCAATCAAAAACTCTGCCATAACTGTCCCCACCACAGACTGGGAAAAAGATTAATCAATTAATATATCTAGAAACCCTATAGAAACAAATCTGCAATAACATCTTGATGACCAGCAACCCCAGATTACAGCTCATTCTATATAAAAACATCCACAGAACATACAGAACTCAGCACAGGATGCACTTAATGGGTTTCACAGACACCAACATATGTCCCCAATGCACTCTCAACACCACAGGCAACTACTTTCACTCAGTATGGCTTTGCACACCAACCTCCACTTCTTCCCTCTGCCTCTTAGGAGACCTCACACTCAGCAGTCACCTACATGAATACCACAATGCCACTTATCACCTTGACCATTGCAAAAAACAACAACAATATTGCTCATCTGGAAAAACAGATACAAAATAACCACGTCACAGTGGCTTGATTTGTTGTTGTTGTTCTGGAGTGGTGAAACCTTGTCTGTAAATGCACAAATTGAATAAAAAAAGTGTTTTTCCACTTGTTCCTTCAGTTGGTTGTTTGAACTCCACTCTGCCTGCCAAACGTGGAATGTTTCTCTGTGTTTACTAAAAATTAACTAATTAATTAATTGATTGATTGATTGATTAATTAATTTAAGGCTGTACCTACAAGCATTATTTGTGACATCACAACTGCTTTGGGGCCAACATTCAATTTACACAAATGTGATGTGGAAAACTGAAACAATCACAAATTTAAAATATGTACATATTCATAAATTTTGAAGAGGGAAGGAGCAGATGTAATTTTAAGGACTTTTTTTGTGGAAAAAAACCCACATCAGAAACAATTTATTATTGAAAGTAAAATATTGTACATGTATCTGAAACATGTCTGGAGGGCATTTGACACTGAACCAAAAAAAAAAAAAAATACTCATATAACAGCCTCTACTCTTACGGTAAGACTTTCCAGAAGTCGTTAAATGAAATACAACAACACATATCTCAAAATTAAATTCCTGACAAATCATAATAAACACCTGAAGGACTTTACAGCCCCAATTAGCCAGCCTGCTCAGTCGGCGACTTCTCTGTTTGTTTCAGTGTAATAGAGTTGTAGCATGAGATATTTTACTTATTAACATACCCAGTGATTTGGGGAGGCAGCTGTACAGTAATTGTGGAGGATGTGCGGAAGAAAGTAATTAGATCATTGCAACGCTGTGTTTTGCCTGCAGCTGTCTGTTTTTCATCAACTTTTCTAAATGGGTTTGTCAGATGATCCCTCCTTCTTCATCTGTACAGGAGTCCAATTACATTTTTATTTGTGTATGATAATTCACTGAGCATTGAGTGATGGCTGTTTAATATGCATTTGATGTGGCAATGGATTTTACACAATGTTCACGGGGTGCTTTTGACTAAATTGAATAAATACAGTTGCATTTAGAACAGCTGTAGGTGATGATTTCTGTCTTTGTTTGTTGTGTGTTAAAGCAACAAACTATACAGACTTTGCTTATTTGATTACCACAGAAAGCTGAATTTCACCCGTCAGCACATTACAAAAATGTGAGTCGACTCATGACTTGTGGTTAGTTTGTCTGTTTTTGTAGCTGACATCCAGACAGATGACCACATCCTTTCTGTCAATAATAATAGTAAACTTTATTTAAATAGCACCTTTCATACAGGAAATGCAACTTGCTTAAGTGCTTAACAACAAAGAAATTACATGCACCAAGTGCTTCACATGAGAATAGACATGCAATAAATATAAATGTTAACAACATTAATGTAACGTAAGATGGAAAATAAAACCCACCTGATAATGAAAATAATACAAAATAGAAGTGAAAATAGAATACATGGAATGCATTACTGTTGTGATCTTTTCCCCATTAGGTTCATCTCAAGCACAAGGTTTCCATTACAGGAAGGGGTCCTATCAAATATTAAATTGTGTTAAAATGCTGTCTTGGGCTGTTGCCATGGAAATATGGACTGTCATTTGTACTCCAAACATTATCTACTTCTTTTTTCTGGATGATTGTCTGCTCGTAAAGAGGCAGGGAGGTGGTTCTTATATGCACAGCTAATGGCTTTTCCTTTCATTACCGCTCTTCCTCTGAGTGCACTGAAATTAAGCTCCATATTTTAAAAGATGAGGATGTCAGGTGTGGAAGTGATTCTTGTAGTTTCTCTAAATAAACAAGATGAACAAGCCTCTCTGAAAAGTTTGAGGTTCTATTCATAGTTAGGAGGCTGAACCTGACTCTGCCTATTGTCTCTGGTGGTCTCAGATGTTGCTTCTGTTTCTGTCACCTCATGTCTAATTAATTAACCCTGCCAGGTCCTTTCAGAGCCCTCAGCCGCAGAAGCAGGTTACCTTGGTAGCCACTGATCACACTACATGTCTTTGTGAGCTGAAAGTACTCCATTGTGACGGTAGAGTAGACAAACAGCTCGTCTTTACAGATGTATTTTTAGTCAACCTGCTTATTTCTGATGAAAGGAACAAAAACAAATGCCAAATGCTCTTTATTTAGATTTTTTTTTATTAAGTAAATGCATTCACAATAAATTCATTATGAGCATTAAATGCAGTGATATTGTGCATACTATCATTTTACAATTAAAGAAATTATGTACGTCTCTGCAGTTAATGCCTTAATATTTCCATTTAAAGCTGCTGTCTCTGTTCTTATGTCTGATCAGTGACAGTTGCATGAACAAGCTTTTGATTTTCCACAACTTCAAGCAAATAAAGAAAGTACACAATAGCCTTCAAATTTGGGTCGTCTATACAAATTCAGGCTTACTAGATTTAGGACATGAAAGGAAAGCATAATGACTAAGCACAAATGTTTATCTACCAAGCTTTCAGGGATGGAAATGTTCAAAGTGTTTGATGCCACTGTAAACTGCAAGGGAACCATTCCTGCCTTCAGCTCAGTGTCAGGGTGTGAGGAAATAACAATTTCATGGTGCTTTAATAACTTCACAGGTAATCATATTTTTTGTAAAGTACATGGTCAAATTTATGTGGACACCACAATCCAAATATGTGCATTTAGTCTGGGGCTGTATTTCATAGTTTGGGTCCCTCTTAGTTCTAGTTAATAGAATAGTTTTCACAACTTCTTGTTTCTAAATTTCAGTATTTGTATATGTATTGGAACTAATGGTAATGAGTGAACTGAAAGGAGGCTTTAAAGGTGGTGTACAGGACTTTTGTCTCCCCCTTCTGACATTGAGAGTAATTATAAAAACACTGTGGACATATGCTAACGTCACAGGCTCCGCTGCAGCTACTCCGTTGCTACTGTTGCAGCTGTAAAATGGTGGATAAATTGTTTTGGGTGTTACACCACACCCACAAAATGATTTTTTCAGTTTGTTCAGTTTGGTCAGATAACGTTTGGAAAGTCTAAAAGAGCTGCACAGTTTAATTATTCTATCCCTATTCAAGTTAGCAGAGAACTAACCGGAAGTTAGCCGGCTCAGCTGGTGGAAGTCTGCATTTATGCGTTCATCCTGCCTGTGTTGGACTGTCAAACCTGACCAGATTAAAAACTCCAGTATATGGTGAAATACAGAAAGATTTATCTGGCAGTGACAGCCTTGATCAGCACTTGAACTTGTTTGGCAAGGGCTGAATGTAACAGATCTCATTTATATGTAAGTTATGCTCTGCAATTTCAAACTTAGGAGTAATGTTAGCTGGTTAATGAACTGGCACTGTTGGTTATCTAATGTTAAAGGACCAGTGCATATAATTGTCATGACAATAGTGTGATTCCAACTTTCTGGCAATAGTTTAGGAAAGGCCCTTAACTGTTTCAACATGACATTGTCCCCATGAATAAAGTGAGGTTTATAAACAAATTGTTTTCCCAGTTTAGTGTGGAAGAACTTGACAGGACTACACAGAGCCCTCACCTCCACCTCATTCAACAACTTTGGGATTCATTAGAATGGCGACTGTGAGCCAGGCCTTGTTACCAAACATTACACCAGATATGGAGATATTTGGAGCTCTTTGTTCAGCGGATCAAATATAAATGCTGCAGAGAGGAAGTGTACAAGCCGATATTTAATGAAGTGCTGTAGATGACAGGCTCTTAGTGCATCAAACAGCACATCTCCGAAATGTAGCCTAAACAACTTATTTTACTTTGCAGTAAGAGTACCACACTATTGTAACATGAGGGAAAACTATTTGAAGGGCAACAGACTTCAACATTTTATTGTAGTAACATACTTTGCTCTGCTTCTGGCTGATTTTATTCAACATCTGAATCCACAGCAGATGTGTACTAAAATGTAGTTGATAGCAGCTAGCATTATACTGCTAGCATGTATCTTAGCACTGTTGTTAATGTTACATATTGGTGAGATAACAAGTAATTGCAATTCACTGAAGGGCTCATCAGTCCAATCAGTGGTTGTTTATTAGCTGAGACCCATCCACATGTAATTATAGAAATGTTTTCATCAGCAGTAACTTAACACGGCTCCGATATGGCTGAAAGTGATCATGAAAATTTTTGGTTGTTATGTTATCAACAGAATTAAATGCACCAGCGTCCTGTAATTACCCATTGTCGCAGCAGAGGCCACTGCTCAGGCTGCCACTGTTCAGCAGATGTTTCATAGTCTTGCTTTAAGTTCCTCAAGGAAAGCCTTCCCAGAAGAGTGGTGGCTGTTATGTTTCCATAACAATACTCAAAATGAAATGTTCAGCATTCACATATGGCATAGAAAGGTTTCCACGAACACTTTGAAAGGTTGAATTGTGTTGCTGAAAGCCTGAAGAAGAATGGATATGTTTTTTCTTTGCTTGAGGATTTAAAACCAGGCATATTGCTTGAAATTGGTTTTTAGTGGGTTCAGGCATAGATCCTGCCCTAAATTCAGTCTCTGTAATTTATTCATCGCTATTTATATAGAAGTGTAATTGTTTCTGACACCCGAGGGAAACTTTTATCTACTTTATGTCTCAACTTTGATCTTCAGTGAATGTAACAAAAATAGACAAAGCACCACATATTTTGCTATCAAATTGCAGTACTGAATGTATTGCATAATACAAAAACAAGACATGAATGATTATCAGTCCTAAAATACATTATTCAGCCTGCATGCCTTAGGACAAATCAATTTTTTATCTGAGACAAAAGCTAGCACTACCCAATATGGGATCTGCTATAATAATGTGTACTTTCTTTCAGTATGGATTGATTATCGCTGCCAAAAAATGAAGTTCATCTCATTGAAAATGCTCAGATAAATCCAATATGAATCCATAAAGTGTAACTCTGATTTTTTCTTGTCTATTCTGGGCAGCTGTCTGGTACAGATTTTAAGTCATCATCATGAGGTCTTAATTAAATCCCTAAATTTAAATTAAGTTCTTTTACGGATTACAATATTAGGAGCTGTCAGTCAATACTCATCCTGCAAAATATGTTTTTTTTATCTTATGTTTTTTCACTCTTATCTTCTCTCTAACAATTTATTTCACAAGTCTGGCATGTTGTTAAAGCTTCATCTCCCAAGTTGCCACATTTTGAAAATATGTAGCTCTCTGTTCACAGTGGGAGATAAATGAGGTAAATTTTCTTGCTGTGCTCACAGGAGATACAGCCTGTCCCTATTACTGCACCCAGGCCATAAATAGGCAGAAACCTGTGACACATTTAATTATATTCAAAAGCTCAAGCTGTCAGACATTGTGTTTGGCCCTCCCTTGTTTTGGTAGTAATGGATGCTTGTGGTCCATAATGCCTTGGTGCCAGATCCAGTGTGTCAGCTCTCGAGACTGATGTTGAATAATGGGCTTTGTCAGATCTGCTAATAAATCTACATCACAAGATGAAGATGCCAGATTGTCTAAGGGAAAGAACACATCTTCAAATCTTTAATCAAACTCGAGGACTGAGGTAATGACCATGTATGTGCACATTTTAAATTGAATTTAGAAAATGCCAAGATTGTGTAAAAATGTGACGGGCCATTTGCTAAACCAAGAGGTAAACACTGTTCAGTCTGTCAGAGCAAATCCCCTGATCCAGTTTGACAATGAGGAGAAAGGACAGCGTTTTGATAAAGCCTTGATTTAATGAGAAGGCTAAAGCAGCATCAGTTGGCAGCTAGCATCTGGTTATCATCACACCAACTGTGCTTAGTCAGTAGGTAAGCCACATGTCACCAAACAAGATCCACGATATGACAAAGAACAGCTGTCCTCCAGAAGAAGCACCGCTTCCAGATTACTCAGTGTTGTTCATCTCTGCTTTGTCATGCTGTTCTGCAGTGATGGACAGGTAGATAAGAGATTAGCATTTGGCAGCAGTCTATCGGATTTCAGTGCGAGGATGGAAATCCAATTACCACTTCCTTCTATCATATCATGCAGGGTGTGTGAGTGTGGGATAAGATACTCCAGAGGAGAGATATTAGGATAAATCTTAAAGGGCACAAAGCTAATTTAAATTTACAATATGCAATCACTTTTACATTTAAATAACAATGAATAAATATCAAAGATGTCGTCCATACAGGCTGAAACATCCCCATTTTCTGGACGTTGACTTTTCAGGGATTCTTTTATATGTATGTGATCCAGATTATGGCTGTACATAAAAACAGAATACAGCAGCTAATTAATTAGTCAAATGGCACTAAGAGTATCTTTAGTTTCCATAATGTGATATATTTCTGAATGAAAGGTATTGTTTTTTTAATCAAATTCTTCAAAACCCACTGTGATTTGGAGGTAGATATCACCCTCTATTCAAATGACCCACTTGTTACTTTCTATCAACAATATTGCAACAAGAGCCTAGCAACAAATCATAACTTTTGTATTTACAACATGTAAGTAGTTATGGATGTTGTTGATGTTACGGATATGTAAATTAACATACAGTGTAATCTGGCAACATCTAGTGACTTTAATGGCAGACTTTAGTTACTTTCCATTGAAAAGAGTTGGCCACGCTGTGTGCTGTAGGTTGCTATCTGACAGTTAGTAAGTATGACTACCTCCTCTGCCTGATAGAATGCTGACATTACTGCTTTATGCAGATATAATTAAAAATGACTGAGTGATTTGAGGGGCTGTATAGAAATAAGTTCTCAATCTATTGTAGAGCTAACATCATTGCAACAGGTTAATGCAAAGAATGGAGCACCACCATGAAACCAATAAAATATAACATATCGTCCTCTCATTCCTGTAGTTAATGCGTTGTGGGATCAGAAGATGGAGAAAGAAGAAAAAAATAATAAATTCCATCTGCTTAAACCACAACCACAGCACTATTGCTCCAAACACCTCTGACCTATGACACTAGTCCACTACTTTGACCCATAAGCTAATGAGGTCGAGTTTGATTTTTGATGTTTACACCAGAGTGTAGGATGCACCATCAAAAACATATTAAGATGTGACAGTAAGAGAAAGGAGAGGGATATTGATTTATAGATAATCTTTCTGTATTTTGACACATATTTGAAATATACAAGATCATGATACAACAGAAGAGTTAACACAGAGAAACAGAATAAGAACTTGAAGAGGGTGTTTTTTTAAATTCCAGGATAAAGGACACAATTCAGAAAGACATAGAATCATCGTTTATGACAGAAAACAGCAATAAAATAAAGTAGAACTAAACTAAAAGGGCCAGAGATTAGGCCAGTTAATAGATCTGGGTAAATATCATAATTGCTCCTATTTATTAAAGACTTTATAGTTTTTACATCTTCAAAAACATCTGGTGGCGCAATAAATGTTGCTATTTCAGATTAATGTTTAGATTCTATATATTGTACATAATGTGGTGTCTTAACCAGACCATTGACTCCAATTAGATAATAAAGCCTCTCAGCTGGAGTGTTTTAATGACATTCTCTGTGCAAAAATGCCTAAAATGTAATGGACGTTAGTGCAGCTGTTACCACTAGGAAAAAGTGTATACAGCATAATTTAAAATAAACTAAGGATACAACATAAACCTTCAATCTGTTATATCATATTAACGTATATCCTTGAGCTATAAGGGAGCTTCAATATGAGCTACAAAGTATGCACAAATACAGTTTTAAATGTTTCACCTTGAGTAGGAGGTGTAAAATATTCACAACTTCCTTCCCCCTCAGATATTTGAGTACATGCACCGATGCTTATTGCTCATGTTGACAAGCTGTCTACCTTGACATGGCTTGTGGTTTGAGATGATTTTTTAACAGGTCTGTAGCTTCAGCATACTTCTTACTAATGCCCACCATAATCAAGGATGTTTTACAATGTACAAATTTGCAATGAACAAACATTTTCATACTGGATCTTTATGGTTAGAATCAGGAGCTCGTAATTTTTATATTAATCCTTACTAAAAATTGCCCATACTGTGAATTATAACCATGGAAACAAAACTGTGATATTCAAATTAACATGTTTGGAGCCCTGACAGGTGGAATATGAGATTATGTGTGCTTGTGACTGGTAATCAAAATCCTCAAAAGCCAAATTTACAACAACTTCCCAAATAATTTTGAAATGTAACTGTGCAAGTTAAAGAGGACATTAAACTGGAGATTCAAAATAATTTGCCTGAACTATTATGTGAACACAGTCTGAAGGATTGTTTGTGCAGCTGCTATAAATGTTAAATTCACACTCTAAACTTTGGAACAAAAAATTGGCTGAATTGGAATGAATCGGAAACAGTTGCAAGACTGATCAGTTGCCTGGCAACAGTTTTTGTACTGGCATCAACAGGTCTTTCCAGCCTACATTATTTAAAGTCATGCTTACAGAGGTTATATGTGATAATAATGTGTGTAAAGCATAGTTTTAAAATGACAAATATATATTTCACAGTATCACATGGTTATAATAAAATGGTGGATACAGGCCAGATATGATAGGCTACATGAAATAAGCAGCAGTTTTTTCCATCTTCTACACAGCACTGAACAAAAATGCAAACGATTTCTTTTCAAACAAATTTGGAGTTATGTTTCCCATTTATGTTAGGGCAGGTCTGAAACATCTTTCCATTGTTCCTTCCTAATTCACATTGTGTTCAAATGCGAGGCTGAGTCATCTCCCAGTTAATCTGATCACGCTGGAACAGACACAAAGCTGAGTTTCAGCCTTCACTCTAAACCCCTCCAGTCAGGATCTTTTCTAAAATATCAAATAAATGTTTAGATAAAGTAAAAGATTCCTTATCATTCCCCAAAGCAAAGTAACTTCCAGTTCAACTTCAACTCCTTAATTATTGTGCATTCACAACTGTCAGTGCCTTGGGGAAAAGAGTATGTGTGAGTCTGTGTTTTTAGCATTTTGTTCAGTTATGTGAGCTGCATCATAGAGGAGGTAGTCCAGAAATTAAAGTTGCTCAAACTGAAGACAAAAATACTTTTTGAGCAGACGTGAATAAATAACCAAGTCTAATGTAAAAACAAAGGGAAAGAAGAAAGGAGTGGAGAGGAGGAAAAGCTGTAATGATGTATGATGAAGCTGACCTTTCAATAAGCCCCGCCCTCCTAAGTTACTGCTGCTATGCCTTCAAGCTTTCCATTTTCCTACAGTTAATAAAAATAGTAATGGCAGATTTGCTGTCAAAATCGAAATTTTTCTTTAAACCAGATGGAAGTAGAGAAAACCTGGACTCTAACTGCTAATGGCTGCCCTACACTCAGATAGCATCCAGGACCATTTCAGCTAGTCGTGAAAAGGCGTTTTTTAAACTTAAACTGTAAACCCACACAATGTCATTAGCTAATATAATGCCTCCTGGTCTTAGAAACAATGCTTTTACTACTGTAGGTAGTAAGCTAACGTATAGTAAGTGAGACACACACGGTTGCAGCTTACATTTCAGCACATAAACACACTGTTCATCTACTCTATTTTACTTTTACTTTTATTAGCTATTTCAGGCTCCTCTGGTTCCAGAAGTAAAAGTCCCATTCATTTTTCCCATAGACAATGTTATTTGACTCAAAGAGCACTTCTACTGTCTGGATCAGCATGAAAAACTCCCAGTTGATTTATCAGTATGGCAATCAGATAATAAGATTAACAACAGCATTACAAAACATCTAGTTCTATGATTAAAAGTTGTAGGCACAAGCCTCTGTACATATAAACTTCAGGGGAGAAGTTAATTCTGACTCCTGAAAAGCATCTCGGCATGAAACATCTAATCATAGGGCTTATTTTTTAATTTTTAATTTTACATGTGTTGCTAATAGTGGGTGAAAGTTAAAACTTACAGTGCCAGTCAAAAGTTTGGACACACCTTTCTATTCCCTTGAATGAGAAAGTGTGTCCAAACTTTCGATGGGTACTGTTTGCTGTTGAGACTACTGACAATACAGTCTGCTGCTTGAATCAATTTGCTTTTGGATTTTGTGGTGTTCGTTCTGAACTCGCTACTGCTCTGATTCACTGCATTTGACTGGCTTCTTCTCCATAGTGATGGTGGCCATGGCTCATGGGTATTGTAGGATTTAGAGCCATGCCAAACTGATGAACAAAAAATGGTTCCTCAGGAAACTATATGTTGAAATAATCGAAAGTTGTGGCAATAACATAAATCCATTAGCATGGATATTTCAGCTACTTTTGTTTCTCTTTTATATTTGCTTTCGTTAAAGTAGGATATATGCTTCTCCTAGCTGCCTTAAAGCTGGAGTGTGGGAGTTTTGTCTCCCCCTTCTGGCAGTAAGAATAAAGGAGGGCACTCATCTATGAATGTCGGCATCTGAATGACAGGCACACAGAGAGGGCTGGTAAAAATGCATATGTTTTGATGGTCCACTGGCCCAAAAACATATTTTGACGGGCCACTGACCCACCAGGATTTGTCTCAGTATGCCCGATGGCCAGTATACCACTGGCTGCAATCTACTGTTGTGGCTGTAAAAAGGTGGATAAATTATTTTGAGCATCACACAATCCCCACAAAATAACTTGTTTCACTATCAAAATTTGATCAATTTGGTTCGATAACATTTAGAAAGTCTAGAAGAGCCACATGATTAACGGCCAAACAGCCAGTGTGGCAATGTCGTGCCTGACATGAGATTAAAAACTCTGTATATTGTTAAATACAGAGAGATTTATCAAACAGTGATAGGCTTAATCAGCATTGTGTGAACTCATTTAGCAAGGACTTGAATGAAATGGACATTCATTTATATGTAAAAGTTCTGCACTACAGATTTAAAAAGGACATAATGTTATTGTAAATTGCAAGACTTTAATAGAAAACTTCAATATCTTTAATGCTCTTAGGATATTAATGCAAACACATTCAGTGTTTGGACTAAATCGATGCAATCATTGTTTTTTTTTATCAGTGGGGACAATCCAGAATCACATGAAAAGGATTTGGAGCACTTCCCTTTTTCTCTTTAAGTGTCTGACTAAAAGGAATAAAATGGTGTTCAGTAACATATTCAGCCTCTTTCATATGAAAGCAACATAATCCCAGACGATGTGTGAGTACCAAGTAACACATTGTGTTGAAGATATCATCTGTTACAATGACTGCGGTCATGGGATCAGGGATGAAATGAAGGTGTTCCATGAGTCTGAAAGAAAAAGGCAGCATCCTGAACATGGAAAGACACCAGTAATGCTGTGAAGAAATACAGTAACAATACAGGAAATGTACATGCTGTATGTACATGAACCCATAGCATTTCATGAATAATTCATGAGTACACAGAATGAAACAGGTGTGTTTGTAATGAAATATGAGAACAGTGTATACAAACCTCTACTGAACATACAGAATGAAACATGAGAATTCTAAATGAAACATGAGACATGTTAGGTGAAATGTGATAACGGAAATATGTAAAACTGAGGTAAAAATGAAATTAAAATTATACATATATATTAGCAAGACAACTCTGTCCCTGGGGGCTTGTCACCTCTTTAGCTTCTTCTTTTAGTGGCATTTAGGATTTTAAATGAATTAGTACACCCTGAGCAATCAGTACACTGTAGACTGACTGGAGAGAATAATATGTTGCTTTGAGCACCACAAACTAGAAATGCAAATTACAAATCACTTTGCTGATTGTTTTGTTTAACTCAAAGATTCACAGTCACTTGAGGTTTGTAGTTCTTTCTTAAAGCTAAGCAACTGCATCATTTTGACCTTACAGTGCTGATTCTGACTTCTTTAGTTACATAAGAAATTCAGTTTGTTTGAACTAATCCACTTATTTCAGTACAAAACTAGACCTTTAAGCACTGCTGATCAGGTTAAGAAATAGTTTGTCATTTGGGGAATTATGTTTATTCACTTTTATGCTGAGAGGAATCCAGTAAATATGAAGCAGGAGCCATGAGATGGTTAGCTTAACTTAGAACAAAGACTGAAAACAAGGTGAAGCAGCTACATAAAGATCACTAATTAACACAATATATCTTGTTGTTTAATCCATACAAAAACTGAGTGTGCTGAGTGCAGTGACTTCCTGATCGAAGATATATAATGTTGTAATTGACGGAATAAAGATTTTGCAGATTAATTTTAAGGTCTAGGCACCCTATGCCTATATAAATGACAATAAACTCTCTTGAGATACAGGTTAGTTGTTTCCCCTGGTTTCCAGTCTTCATGCTCTGCGAAGCTAAGCATCTCCTGGCTCTAGCTTCATATTAAATGGACAAACATGAGAGTGGTATCGGTCTCCTCATCTGAGTCTCAGGTAAATCAGCAAATTAGAGCAAACACCTGTCTGCACCAAAGTCATCAATCACATCATGATTGTTTCAGTTAGTTTCTCAAGTGATATGTCAGAAAGATTTTAACGAGAAAGTAGCATATTATAGGTCATGACTGAACTGACAGTGGTATTTTCGGTCAAACAAGAGAAACTTTACCACAAACCAAATACCACTCACCTGGATCTAATATGTGTTTCTTGGCTCCAAGAAGTCTGCTCACATCACCAGAAGGATTGCCTTGTGCTTCTTGCACCATTGTGAAGAGAGCAGCGATGCTTAACCTTAAGGCACAGTGACCTTAGGTGTTGTGTACCATTTTCAGTTACGACTTACCACTGTGCTCAGTTCAAGCTCAAATGATTTAAACTTTATCCCTGTTGACTGCTGACCTTTCAGATTACAGTTTACCTAGATGGAGTGTCTAGAGATAATGAATTTATACATATTGTTCTAAAGGCTTTTCGTGAACATTAATGTGATAGTTCTTGTTTCAAGCTATAAATGATCTAATGATGTATCAAGCTCTTGGTACTGACTGCTTCAATGTAGGAACCAATGATGATTTCATCTCATTGCAATACATTCTATACTAATTCAGGAGGTAGACCGGGTCGTTCACTAATCAGAAGGTTGCTGGTTTGATCCCCGGCTCCTCCAGTCTGCATTTTGAAGTGTCCTTAGGCAAAATACTGAACCCCAAATTGTGCAGCCATCAGTGTCTGAGTGTATGTGAACGAGTGAGCATAGAAACATTGTGGGGCACTTTGGGTAGGAAGTACTATATCGCTCCTGATGAGCCTTGCATGGCAGCCTCTGCCATCATTGTATCTTTGTGTGTGAATGGGTGAATGTTGGCATGTGTTGTAAGGCGCTTTGAGAGGTTGATGAGACTAGAGAGGTGCTATATATAAATGCAGTCCATTTACCAATTCTTTCTACCATACTGAACCAAGATTTGATTAGTGAGGAGATTAGTAACATGACAGTTCCTGAATAAGGGGTCATTTCCCCTTTTGGTGCTCCTGCTGTGAAATTCCTTCACCACAGAAACAGAGCAAGCAACAGAACATAAAGGTACAATTACTGCTCCCTTACACAGACCAATCAGGTTCCATAAGGTCCTTTGTTCTTATTCCACAGGGAAAGCAATTCAGTGCTGAAAAGGCAATGATTGCAGTGCTCCAAAATCCAACTCAGAATCCATGGGAATACTATTAAGCTTGCAACCAGATTGTGGATGTTCTGTTAATGGTGACAGACTGCTCCACTGAGACCATTATAACCATTCTGAAAGAAGAAGTTGCTATTTGATTTCCCATTGGTTTCTTTTAGAAATGTTCCAAGCTTGCTCCAAGCTTGGTTTTGCCCATTTCTGTGAAAGAAAAAAGGAAAATAAAAGTTTGAGGCATGAGGCTTTGACTCATCCATATTCACCTCAAAATGCAAAAGGTTTTGAATTTTAATATAATTGCAGAGAAAAGATGGGGCACCTGATTGAAAATTCATGAAAAAAACCTTCTGATTGTCAGAAAATGCAAAATGAAAACACATTATGAAAATAGCTAAGGCATTTATTCAAGGATACATGTTTCTTTCAATATATTTCAGTCATTAAGCAAGAAGTCTTAACGAAACTCAATCTGGAAAACATGGTAGAAATCAATATTTGTGTTGTTAAGTGCAGAGGTGACTACAGGGAAAAAATGTCACCGGCAGGTATAGGCAAAGGGTTAGGTTTCCCCCTATGACATACCATAGCTGACCATTTCTTCCTCTCCTCCCCTGCTGAGAAAAGAGGCCAAGCACCTCAAGACCCATGGGTCAGTGTGCACTTACGTCTTCATTAATAATGCATGGCCTTCCATTTGAACCAGCTGGCAGAGGAACAACACAGTAGGACATGGTGCACACAGTTGTTCATACATTAACCATATAGCCTGCTGTGGATAGGCATGGGAAAACCTGCCTTTCAAACTACTGAAATGATACTGACTCAGCTTTTACCTGTATAAGCTGTCACATCACATATACATTTCATTTATCTATGTGTATCTATGCTATATGTATCTCCCTGTTTTTTGGTCATGATTGAATACAAAAACATTCTGACACATTGTAGATGGGTTGTGGATGGATGTTAGTATCAAAATCTGTTGAAACCTGATTCAATCACTTTGTTTTGATGAATTAAAAAAAGTTGGTAGTTGCACATCATAATTAAAAAAATATTATTGTGGGCAAAATAAATCCATCTGTGTGTTAGCTAATAGATCTGACATGATTTGTCCCTTTCCACCTTGCATTGAAATACATCTTGCACAAAGATTGAATCTAGATATGATTTAACCTACTTACATTTACACATGGTATTAATATTGGTCTCCAATCTCCACATTGAGATCTGATTGAGATCCAATTGCTCTGTCCAGCTCAAGCAACCAAGGCTCACATCCTCCTCTTGTTTTTGTGTCTATCCGACTATCCGATTGCAATCCGATCACCCAAAATGCATTATAATACAAGGTGTAAAGGGAGTCACAATGTCATTTAGGAGTCGCTATTTCATTGGGAAACTGTATTTTAGACACATTATTGCATTAGCAGTATTTGAGACATATATATATATAATGCTGAATCAATTACTTGTTTAATCAGTTAGTTGATTTGCAGAAAATTGATCATCAGTGATTATGATTGTTCAATACATTTATTATGCAAATATCATTAAGATTCATTCCTTCCAGCTTCTGATGTGAGGATTTGCTCTTATTTTGTCGTTTTATATGATTGTAAATTAAATCTCTTTTGGATTCTTGGTTGGACATGGCATGCAATTTAAAAATGACACCTCTTATAGACTTTTTAAAAGTCAACTAAAAAGATCTTTGACAGATCATGAAAATAATTCTTAGGTGCAGCCCTTCATATATGAAAATTATGTTAGTTATTGTATGAGTTGTGGTTCATCATTTTTTGGCCACTGTCCATTGCATTGAATGAGTTATTCTAACAAAGGTTATAATAATGGAGATAGTCATAAAAAAATCTTCAGTAAACTATTGAATTACTGCATCCCATCTGCCTTCATCATGCTGAGAGGAAAGGCTGGCACATTCAAAGCTAAATATGGTCCATTAGGTATAAAATAGCCACCATTAGCATAAATATTGATTGCAGGGCCGGCCTGAGCCAAAAGCAACTTCACTGGTAATTTTTTAATCACATAATAGGAGGATGATATTCAACGAAGTGGATATATTATATGTTTTCTGCTTCTTAATGAGATATCGATTGGAGATAGTTGCAATTTTAAAATAAAATAATAAAATAGACACTTCATAATTGTGTATGTTAGGTTGTTTTCAAAACTCAAACAGTGAAGATATGTGGTAGTGAGGACCATGAGCCAAATGAAACCCTGAAATGTGAGGTTTTTAATAAAGACTTTCATCACCTGCTCTCCTCTCAGAATCACAACATTAAATGTAATCTGTAGTGTGCAGATGCAGCTCTGCATGCATAAGATGCCTCTACGTCACACATCCTCTTATGCCAAAAAAAAAAAAAGTGAGTCAAATAGGATTCAAACCTACACACAGCGTCTCTCATAACGTCATTATTTTGGGAACCGCGGGGTCCCGGCCAATCAAGACGCTCCAGGTTCGGTTGAGGAGGAGCACACAAGTGATTAACCTGAATGATCACGACTAACTCGGGTGGGGGGGTGAAAATATGATGGCCATAAATCCGTGATTTAACTTCAGTGGACGCCTGTGAGTCTGCACCAAGGTCTCCTCCTGCCACAACTGCCAGCCAGCAAGCTGCGTGTGTGCTCAGATGTTGAGGGAGTAGCTGAGGAAGGGGTTTAAAAAAGAAGAAAAAAAAAGAAAGAAAAAAATTTCAGCACCGGAGCTGTCCGCGGTTCTTGGAGAAGTCTATTACCGCTTAAAAGGAGAAACTGCTTCCGACTGTAAATTTTCCTCTGTGGGACTCTGAGGCGGACGGAATAATAAACTGCTGTACCATTCATCTCTCTCCGGGGCTACTGACTGCCGCACATACTTCATTCGAGCAAAGTCTTGCCATGCTGGACGGCCGGGTGTGAGATAGAAAGGATAAAGTCCCAATAAGTCGCGGTGAACACCAGCCTTTACCCTTTAACGGTGAGTCCACACTGGCTGCTCGGCTTTTCTTATACCGCTCTTTAAAATGTTACATAACAATCTGAAAACTGCCATGCCGTGGTCTGCATTCACTGTTTTGTGTTGATGTTGCAAACATGGGTTGTGAACGAGACTAGGTGGATTTTGCCGGGAAGCCTCATTACAGATGCTTGTATGAGACGCATATTTAGGTCAGCATCCACATGGGTGTGGATGCGCGCTTGCTTGCGTTTGTTATCAAACTACAGGAGTTCCCATTGCTATCTCTTGTGGCTTTAGCCGTTTTTGTGTCCCTGTGTTTTTATAGCCATGCACACAAAATGAGAGTAAACAGCCAAAATTAGGGGAATTCTTGAACTGTAGTCGGTGCATGTGCGTCATTTGGGAGGATGAGCACCAGGCTGCTGTCTCTTTCTATGACCTTTTAAGTTGTATCAATGAGGGATTCTGCAACTAATGGTATGGCTGGGTGATTCTGCTCCTGCTTGCAGCAGAAATGCTGTAGTTTGCTCAGTCTCCAGCTGCTCTGTCCACTTCCAAGCACTGTCCCATAGGGGAGTGCTGCTGTCCATTAAGCCCTCCATCAGTCTTTGTTTTGTTGTTAACTCCTGGCCCATATAGGTGCACAAACAAGCCAATTTCAGTGTTAACCTTGGAGTGAGTCCTGCTCCTCAGTCTGTGACAGATCCCTGCAGCCTGAGCTGCTTCACTGCTGCCTGCTCCGCGGTTATTGTCAGACTCTCTCGGAGCGTTTGGCTGGCACAAGCTCTCTGCCTGGCAGCGTCTGAATGCCAACGTGATGTCTCCAGTCTAACGATGCATTGAGATTTAAATACCTCCTCCTCAATTCCGGCACATTTTTTTTGTCAGTTCACAGGCTGATTTTCAAAGCTCCACATGCATTTGAGCTTTGAGCATGTTATGTTTTTTTTGTGGGGAATGTTGTTCATGTACAAACACAAGGATATCAGAGGGAGAGTTGTTGTTTTGTGCACATAGCAGTGTGTTTATTCCAGAGGCAATGAAGAATGTGATCAGTGCAGCACACAAGCATTAAGAGAACCATCCTTAACCTATTTGATTTGATTCATTTAGCTCTGTGTATCTGAGTGCACGTACATTTGCGTGTTTTAAATGCTTGTTAATGATTCCACTCACTAGCTATTGCAAGGCTCTGGGTGAACTCGTTAGTGTAATTAGTTCCAGATCTTTGCTTCCCTGGTCCATGGGTGAGATCTTCGGCTAAAGGGGGATTCATTCCCATGAAAAGGCGTGCTGTGTGGTGCTCCCATTCAAAAAATCCACCCCCCCTCCCTCCACCCAATCCACCCCCTTTCCGAAAAAAGGAATGAAAAGGAGGGCTGGTTGGGATTCTAATCAGCACATACCAGTGACATCCAACAGCTTTGAGAAGGGAATCATACAGTCAGAAGAACACACACCCACATGGCATGAGAGTAAAGACAGATACAGTTCAGCATCCTTCTCAAGCCTTTATGACGTAAAATGCATGAATGCATAACAGTGTGTCAGACAAGTTTGGCTTGAAAAATTGGGTCTTTTTATGATCTGATGACTAGTAGGTAATGGTACTGAAAACTGCAGATTTATTCCATGTTTGTTTGTCATGTAATGCTGTGGTTCTTAGCTAGGAACTTGAGGGCTCCTAATTGGAGGTGTCACAAGAGAGTTAAGGGAATAAGAACGACAGAAAAAAAAAATTCTGTTAGATCATTTTTTCTTGGCTTTTATCTTACTTTTGCCTTTTTCTTGTGAAGCACAGGATACATCCTCTCCAGGTCTCTGAAAAAGATTTCCAGTGAAACAATCTGAAAAGGAAAAATCATTATTTGGTAGAACTGCTCAGTAACTTTTGTCCACGCTAAGGCTATAACCTGGATCAAAAGTAGAAATAGCTTCATTTAAAAACACTGATGTAAAGTGTTATATGGTAATATGGACTGCTGGTCATAATAGACTGAAAAAAAGCAAAATTACTTTTATAGAGTACCAACTAAACAGTTTTGAGAAATACATTTTAGAGAACACATGATTGTTGCCACATTGTTAAGTTTTCTGTGGACTGATCACAATAGGTCCATCTTTAAAGGTGAATTTTCTTTAACTTAATTGTTGAACATGGCAGTCTGTCACATTATGACAGTGACTTTGTGCAACATCCTCAAGCAATATCCTCACGGTTTTTCTTAGTGGCACCTGCCAGCCAAATGCACCTCTAATGACAACAGACTCAGCTTATATGAACAATTCTAACTGCAAAAGAATTAACTGTAGTTAGTGTGGACTATTTTCCTTAGAATGATAAATGACCATGATATGAGCTCTTGTAGATCTCAATAACTTCCCTATGGTGACACAAGGGCAGTAGAGGACTGAATACTAATACAGACCTTAAGGTGTCCCAGGGGACCTCTAATACACTGCTTCTTACATGAGAAAATGGATTCCAATTCAAAGTAAAGATAAATTTCCTGTTTAAGTATAATATACTAGGTGCTTGCCAACAGTCCAAGAGACAAAAGTACATCTACCAGCATGATTTTTTCTTATCTGTCTAAGATACATAACATCCACAAAATGTCTTCAGGTGAAAATAAAAATTTCATAAACACACAAAGATGATGGCTGAACACCAGCTCATTGTTTTGGATGTTGCTGTTGTTGTGAACTGATAGTGGGAGTTTGTGTGTTTTGCCCGACATGGTCTGGTAGTGTTCAATTGATAAGTGAAGTGTGGGCAGACTACAAAAGGAGTACTCAGAGGAGCAGAAAAAAAATCACAAGGATTTGAAGAGCACTTTAGTGCCACCTCCCTTTGAAATTATCAATATTTAATTAAAGCAAGATGCTCCTGAGAGCTTCATCTTCACTTATCACAGTCTATTGCTTACTCTATTGCTCAAGGGTCTGAATGCATACTGAACCTGAAATATTGTGAAAGTATATGAAGTGTTAGAGAAAATACTGATAGACAGAAGGAATGATTTGCTTTCTGTATTTCAAAAAAGACATTCGCACTTGGGAATATGGAAGAATACAGGAAAAGCCATCCTGTCACATAGCATGAAGCATAAAAATGAGTGAATTGCTGATATAATTCACTACTTCAAGAATATTCTGTCGCAGTGCAGCTTGACAGAATAACATTTCCTCAGCCATATATGTCAGGTTCTGCCCTAAGGAGTGGCCCTGTTTTCCTTCCCTTCGTCCAGATCTTTTTTTATCCAGGGGCATTTAAATCATTCAGAGGGGTCTGGGAAGGAGAGCAGAGCAGTGGAAGCAGCTGCTCCTGCAGGAGCCGAGCAAACGTCAAGCCTGAGGGGGTTTTACTCCGTCCTCCTGAGCTTGTATTTCCCTCAAATGTAATACTGTGGGTGAATTTGGGAGACTATTGAGCCTTAGTGGCGTGAAACAGTGACAGTGTCTATCAGTTATGATACCATTATTCTCACCAAAGTAATTGCTGAGATCTGGAAATACAGAAAAATCACTAGACTGATGTCTGACAGTCAGTCAGACTATCAGACAGGTTGTAAACAACAATAGTTTTAGCCACATTATCTAAACGACTTCGGAGGTAAAAACCGAAACTGAGGGCTCCTGAAAAAGTTCAATTAAGAAGTCAGTCTATAAACTGTGATGTACTTTCACAACAAACAGTTTGGATAATTATATTACTCTTCTTTAATTTTGTCTTCCAAATTAAGTTTTGCTAACCTAAAGGTTTGTTCAAAGACGTACTCCAGCAGTTCGCTCTGGATCCCACATTTCACACAATGCAACTGGATAGAGTCTTTCATTAGACTCTCCATGCCTGGAAAACACTAAAGTTTGTTTAGTACTCTGTGACAGTAAACTGTATATCTTTGGGTTATGGACTGTTGGACAGGACAAAATAACAACCTTTGGAAGGTGATGATTGACATTTTTCACCATTTACTGACATTTTATAGACCCAGCAGCTAATCAATTAATCAAGAAAATAATTGACAGATTAATCTGTAATGCAAATAATTGTTAGTTGCAGTCCTAAATTTGTTGTCTCCAGCCCAAGCTGGTTTAACCCCGATGACATCACTGTGACATCAGCAGGGTTAGTTCCTCAGACTTGACAAAGCTCCTCCAGAGACACAGAAGACATTATACTGGCTGAGTAGCACTTATCATTCCCCCTTAAAAACCTGAGTACTTGAGTTTCTTGCTCTCTCAGGATTTTTTTTTTAATCTGCATCCCCAGATTTCAGCAATTAACTTGGTAAATACAATTATGAGGATAGGATTGACTTCAAAAACAAGACCAGAGTTTTAATAAATGGTTTGATAAATGTGGATATATGCATCCTCTTCAAAAAAAAAAGTATTTGTGTCTTTGTTGTAGCTAGAATGCTGTCATGGATGGAAAACAAATATATCACCTATCTGTCGTGTGAGCTTGAAGTGGATGCAGGTGTTGAGCTGCACAAATGTGCTGTCAGTCAAGCAGGAAAAGGTTGAGCAGTTTGACAGGCTTGTGGTCAAATACTTTAGGATCTCAAAACTTGCAAGGCAACCAAGTGGCAGGTTACCCAGCGCAATCTATTAAACTAAGGTATCAAAGCGAGCCACTGACCCATTTGTGTCAGAATCAACTCGTACTCAGAGGGGAAAAAAACACGAGGCCATTATTTAAAATTCATAAGTTAACCTGAAAATGACAAGGTCTCCTGTATGCTCAGACATTTTCCTCATCAGCATTGGCTTCACTTCCAGCTTGGTTTAGGGAATGCAAATGGTGAGAGGTACATGCCTCTCTAGCATCCTGTCTTCATCTTCCTTCTTGCATCATATAATTTCCTGCTACATATATGAATGTAGATTTCCATTACAATCTATTATTGAATTGTTTTGAAAAATGAGTTGGGGCATGAGGTTTATTAAAAATTTAAGAAAATAGGTATTGTTGTTCTCTCTTTTGTTTTTTATTAAGATAATGAAAACTATTGGCTATTAATATTGTTTCCTCATTAATAATCCTAAATGCAAGTTTGCTTTCCTTTGACACATGACAGATATGATATAGATTTTGACTAAGAAGTATTACTCAATGCTTTTGATTTTCAAAGGATATTGAAATTATATTCATGCTATTACTGCTGGCATTGATTTGATGGACTGCATGAAGGCCTTGGCACTTGTAATAGTACTAAGTTTACTGTTATTGTTTCTGATGTTTACTCCCAACTGTTTATGAAGCCTATTCACTTTGCTAGCCATTAAAGAACAATTTGTTTATTGTTGATTATCTCATTTAAAATGGCATGGTCCATTATCTGCACTGTGCAGTAATTGAGGATCTAGCTGCGGTGGCAGCATTTAGCTAATATGTCAACCATACCATTATTCTGAGCCTTGCCTTCAAGCATTTCAAATTTGCTTTTCCCCCATGCTTAGGAGACAGTTTACAAGCTGGTCCTTGCAGGCATCTCTGGCATCTAAAGGCAGTCACTGTCTGATTTCAGCACTGCTCTGAGCCAGAACAGGAAGGTCACTTCAGTGGATAATCAACCCCCTATAATCATTACTGTGGCCTTGTATTGTGATCACCACATTTACAGTGCAAGTATGAGCTGTCTAGATGGTTTCTCGGCATGTGTCTGAAAATCGGCTAATACAAGACTTCTTCTAATCTTTTTCTTAAAGGTTTACATAAATGGTTCCCAAATGTTTGGGCTTGTGACACCTTATAAACAAGTAATGCTTACTCCTGATGACCAGTCAAAGGGTGCATAATATGTCTATTACCTGTGAGCAGTTCAACCAGAGAACATTATTCCTTTACTTAGATAGTTTTTTAGCCTGGAAGAGGTAAGATTCTTTGCATTTCACAAGAAAAAAAGCAATGTGTTTTCTTCTTTGTTTCTATCTTGTTAATCATCTCATGCCTTATTTATTTTGTGATCCTTTGGGGGCTGTGACCCCAAATTTATGAACCAATTGTTTAGATAATGTAATAGTCCTGTAAAGGGATGGATATGTCTTTGCATACAAGGACATGTTCCTACGTATATAATACATATAAATACAATTCATGCTTATGTTTGGCTTGTTGGGGTACATGGATGTACTGTATACAGTTACCAAAACGCCCTGGCTTGATTCCAGCTAGGGGCCTTTGTTGCATGTTTAAGAATTAATTTTCTAGTTTGATGTTTGCTATACAACGGGTATTTTGGCAGGTTATTGTTTAATCAGAATGTTGGGAGGGAGGGTATTTGAAGATAGACACATTTGGATTCTGTTAAATAATTTACTCACTGTAAACATACATTATGATGAAATATCTGTTCACTTCCTTTCCCCCTCCTATCCAAAAACCAATCCCAACTGCCCCTGTATTAAAATAATGGAACAAAACCTTTCAGCTTAAGCTCATCTGTGCTAAAAGACAACAGACTGAGCTGATTGTCATTCTTGCTGTCAGGATAATAGTCTCACCAATATTTCACTGGCCTACATATTTGTACTTTAATCATTTTATATTCTCAGCATATCCCTGTCAGTTATTAGACTGCAGGGTGCTAACTTGAAAGACTGACCTTTTAAAGATGTGGTTGTCCTTGAGGCAGACAATCACTGTCTTAATGCTTCCACAGTGCATGACTTGGCAGTTATTGTAATATACATGCAATTAAAGTGCTGTAGCATTTTGTATCAGGAGGAAATGATAGAAAGTATGTAGAAATTAATATTATTTGAACAAAACACATGAAAAAAAGAAACACAAACATCCTTTTAAAAGCAGTTTTTTCAATAATTTTTCAAGTATTTTTGTTTTCTGAGCAGTAACAAAAGCCATTTTGGCACCGTCTACCATTTTTAAAAACATTTTGTCCAACCCTAAGTAGCTCTTCAATGCCTATTATGAGTTGTGGAACAATACAGTCAATCACAACAACACAATGGAGTGATTTGAGTAAGCATTTTGGAGTATACTTCATTATGTCACATTTGCAGTGTGGATATACTACATATTCAAAACATGATTAAAATTAGTCTGATGGGACACCTGCTAATAAGTCCCTTCCCACTGCAGAGGTGGTGTGCGTCAGCTAATTTAACCTTTGACCTCCCTCAAGAGAGATACTGACCAAAATAGATTAATTCCAGGAATCCAAGTATCACTTTGCTTGTGTGTTGTCAAACGTGAGCTAATATTCAAGGAGCTTTTAATGTTGATTTGTTTTAACTGTGGTGACATGTCATTTCACCATTTATATCTCGGAGTGTTTTTTATAGATCGTTCAAATGTATGAAACCAGAGAGAGTGCAGCCTGTGTTGAAGTCTGTACAATACAAATGTACATGATATCTCCTCCAGTCTATGAAGCATCAGTCCACCAGCAGCCTGAGAACATAAGGCCTCTGCAGGCTATTAGAGTAGCTTGGGAGGAAGAGAGAGGGAATGACTCCCATTTCACTTCTAATAAATGCGATTGAATTTCACACAAGCACTTATGTGGAGCGTGGATAGATGGGATTGCATTTCAGAGAAAAAACACATGTCCCATAAGTACCATGTAATCAACTTGAATCTATGACGGCGCCTTTTTTCAATAATGGAATTTATGGTCTCAATTAAGTGGAAATGAGAACAAAGTCAGTTCCTATCTTTTTTTTTAAATAATTATTATTATTTTACTTCTTCTACATGATGTACCACATACAGTGAATGATTACACTTAATGTGTCCAGGAATTATGCAATCACTTGAAAATATTTGGTAAAGATTTCCTTACTAATGCAATCAATCAAACTGTTTTGGCATTTCAGACAAATTCTTGGCAGTTTAAGTGTTAGCTTTAACGACCAGCAAAAACTCATCAAGAACTGTCTGATATAGTGAAGATAATTTTCTCCTTTGGGACCAATAAAGCTGATCTTGTCTTATCTCGAATCATTTCACTTAGTGAGCATTCAAATTTTTTAAAAAAAGGTGAAGTCAGAGACATCTATGCGTGGCTGAAATCAGCAAGTTGTGGTGATTGATGCTATGTGTGAGTATTCTACTGGGACCAATAAAAACAAGCACACATCTTGTATGCACTCACTCTATTTGGATGTTATGAACTCAGAACAAAAGCAGGGCTCCTGAGAATATTATGGAAGTTAATTTACCAATCATTAAACAGGTGATGGTTTTTGCTGGCCCACAGACTGAAAAGGGAAACCTTTGGGTCAGGAAAGTCACACCACCAATAATCCCTGACCAATTCAGAAAATCTGTGAAAATAGGATAATGGGAAACCTCATTCAGCATAAAATTGAGATCCTCTTGAGCTTTTGAATGAATGTGACACACTGCTGAAAACATAGATGCATGTGTGTATAGATGTTGGATATTTTCCGTCTTTGTTCGACTACTAACCTTTTAAGGGATTGGTTCTATTGCCTTTACCCAACATAATGCTGGTGAATGGCACGCTAGATTTGCTGCTCAGAGCAGTGAAAATTTGTCCATGGTCAACAGTTGTCATAGGGACTATTTCTTCAGTAGAAAGTAGGTCAAATGAGAACACTTCACAGTGAGGTCTGTGGTGCTTCCAAGAGTAACTGGGACATTGTGTCTGGAAGGACACACTGCTGACCCTTTGTCAGTGCTGTGAGCATCACAAGCAAAAGTCCTACACTGTATCGAGGTGAAGGCAGAAATATCAGAGTCTATATCTGAATTTGCCAGCTTTTGTGCGCTGTAATCTGTGTATTGGAAAAGGAAACACTGTGTATGTGTCTAAGTGTGTAAAAAATTTATTTATTAGCCTGTAGCATTATTATCTCACTATTTAGTGGTGGACTTATCAGAATGTTGACAAGAAGTTCATTCATAGGCAGTTAGATGCATGTCATCCTTCATATGATGAATTTCAGAGAGCCACAGACAGAAGTATAGATTTCTGCATCAATACTGTATCCTTTACTTATGATGGTATGGACAGGAACATGTATGAATGAAGGCAATGTAGACACAGTTGCTAATGTTGCCTTAAATATTTACCACCATTGCAGGGGCCTCAAGGTCTTATTTAAGATTTGAATTCTCATATCTGCTGTGTAAAAAAATGTCCACTTGAGTCATCTAAAAAAAATCAAATAGCAGTCAACATCCACAACTTCATGTAGATTGAACTGTTCTCAGTTGACAATGACATATACTTCAGCTATGGAACGTATATGTACTGGTCTTGAATACAAGGTTTGTTAATCTTGGATAATAACTGTACCATTGTAAATCAGGGTTATGATAAAATTTAAATGCAGATTACTCATGTAACTGTTCTCTGTTTCTTTCTCTCCCTATCTGTGTGTAGCCATGGGTGTGCTCATGTCAAAGAAGCAGCAGATGGAGAAGGTGCAGAAATGCAGCGCCGTCGTCTCTGCCTTCCAGGCCGGCATTAAGGATCGTCCTGCCCCAGCGAAACAGGCAGAAGGAGAAGTAGAGGATGGTGATGCGCCTGCTAAAACTTCATCCACTCCTGAGGAGAAGAACACTGAGGAAGCAGAGGAAGGGGAAACAGACAACAGTGCAGGCCCGTCGACCTCCCAGCAGGCCTCGACCTCAGTGAGGGATGAGTGTAAGGTCAACCAGGAAGCTTGGTCAAGGTTACGGGATGGGAAAGGAGTGGAGCCTGAAGATCTTGACAAGAGCCACCAGCTTACACCACCTGCTTTTGTGCGGCCCAAGAGGGAAGCTGATGATGATCAGCCTGTGGAGGTGGAGCTGGGAAAGAAAGAGCAGGTATTAAATGATGGTTTAAGGTAGCACATAAAGAGTTGGCTAATGATCTGGTGTGTATGTCATTGAGAAGCCATACCCAGGCTGTTATTTGAATCTACAATATATATTTAAAAATCATTTTACTTGATGACAAAACACACATTATAAATCCACAAGTCCTGGGATTAAAGAGACGTCTCTGAGATGTCAAAGAATCTCCATGGCAACAGCAGAAAATGATCTCTTTTCCTTCCTCAAGTTATGCATTATGATTAGTTGAGCAGTTCACCCAGACTCTAAAGGCACTCCCAAGCTTTATCTAAACACCCTTGTTGAAGGTGACAAAGTATGAGTTTGAAGTCATTTTCTGCCAGGCCATTTATTTCCACACTAGCTGTGAGGCGTGTTTGTATGTGAGGGCTCTTCACAGTGAGCATCTTGTGGGCGGGCTGCATTGGCTGGCTCTGAGAGGTGACCATATCCAGGGCGATGCTGACTAACAGGTGATGGAGTTCACGGGAGCCCTGACACCATCAGGTTTCTATTTTGCAAAGAGTAATCACTGCATGGTAACTTACTGTACTGCTGATGCTGCACTTTAACAAGAGGAATAAAAGTGTTTACCTTCAATAATAATAAATATGGGTTAGGGTTACTTGGGAATGTTGAAAGGCTGAAACAGATGGAAAAGGATATCTGCCTCAAGGTAATTCATCAATGGCTGTGCCAGACCACAATGAGTATCAGTCAGGCTAGTGCTTCATGACAAATTATCACAAAACCTAAAACCATGGCATTTAATTGGTTTTCCATCTGTTCCATCTTTTAAATAGTTCTAGTAAAAAGTTCTCCTCTTCTTAGGTAAAGTAAGGCATGTGCCTTGTCTGTAGACACTGCATCCCTTTTCACGTGATATGCTGATGACACTCAGTTTTACGTTTGTGTGTTTAAATAATTCTCCACCTTAACATTAACACAGAAAAGAATAGCAACAATGACAAAAAAACAAGAAACAAACAAAAAAAAAATCTGAAATACTTGTTTGCAAGAAATATCAAAATCTAAGATTGCTATAAATTTTATGACTGGACTTGTGCTACCAAGAGGCTGAATCTTTTCTACTTTTGACACTCAGTGAGCTTTACTCTAGCACAGCCCTCAGGCCAAAATGTTAACTGTACACACAAAATATCTCATACTATAACAGGTGGACTACAGTCAAAGTCACTGAGCATATTCAAGCTCCCAAGGGGATGAACCCACTTCTATTGACCCCATGGCCTTTCCTTTAGTACTACCTTTACATTCTCAATTCCATTACTGGCAAGACTCTTAAGTGCCCTTTCACACCAGTAGTTTGATTGATTTGGTCTTGTTCATGTTCACACTAGCTTTTTAGAAACAAACCAATAGCTGTAAATATAAAGACATGCAGGCGACTAGTATCTTATTGATTAGACTGTCTTGGTTACTGTTGTCCTTCAGCAGCAGTTCTACATGGACCTACATGGGAAAATCAAATTCTATTGACTGACATCACTGTCATGCAGCATTTTAATGCTTCTTATGTGTATATTTATGTTCTTTGAAGTATCAAAGAGCTCTGGAAAAAATAACAGATTATGAGCAGCATTATGAATATTATTAGACGGCAAATGAACTTCATGTTATGAGACAGGATGAAAAAGAGGCTTCTTGTGCGGCAATATTACTGGGGGGATTAATGTGGGGTCGTCATGTCATAGAATTTTTAATGGACTGCCATGGTTAAACTGTACAAGACCATTTGAAAGCAGCTGGATTGTTTGGTACACACAACAGAGCCTTCACACCAGTCCAAATGAACCATGGTGAATAGGAAAACACATCAGAGTTTGTTTTTAACAGAACCAAACATCTATGATGCAGGTGTTTTCAGGACACTTGGTGATGTAAATAGAGTCATCAAGTCATGAGAGGTAGGCTGCAACTGTAAGATAAGCAGTAACCGAGGAAATTTGACAGGGTCTCATCTGTGATGTATCTACAGCCCTGAAGCCGGTGATGTGGCACTAAAAGACAACCAGTGTTGAAATTGACAATGTCTTTGTGTGGTTAACCAGTCAAGCGTCTTGCAGTCATTTTCACCGGCTTGACAGCTGAGTACATTCTGGCTGCAAATGGAGTCTACAGAATAGTCAGACAAAGACTGACAATGAACATGTCAGATGAGGGCACACATATCGGTCTTCATGTCAAAGGCGGCACTTCAATCTAAGAACATGAGGACAACACAAACTACTAATACATCATACAATACCACACTCCTGACCTGTTATTCTCTTTATGTAGCCCAGATGTCACAGTCTCACTAACACTGCTCTGTTTTTTTACCTCAGCCACCAAGTGACGAGATGTGTGACGTGTGTGAGGTGTGGACGGCTGATGACCTGTACCCCTGCAAAATTTGCACTCGAGTGTTCCATGACGGCTGCCTGAGGGAATTGGGCTACCTGCGTGCAGAGGCCTTGCAGGAGATGAGAGATACAGCCCACACTGTTACTGGCTGGAGTTGCTACTATTGTGTAAGCCTGCACAACTCACTGCCAACATCACTTTCTGGATAACAAACATGCAGTTGTCACGAATGCACATAGATGGACACATACCAAAAAAAAAAAAAGTCCTATTGGCCTGTGTGTTATAAAAGGGAGATTCAACAAACCTCCATTTTGTGCAGCATTTTTAGTCTGTGGTTTTTTATTTGACTGTTTTCTTGCCACCATTCCATCCTGGTTTTATCATAGTGCAATGACTACTTTGCTGGGAACATTTGTGGCTGGCAATATTAGTCATGAGGGCGCAAAGGATTGGGAAAAAACAAACTTTATGTGTTATTATTCTAATGTACCTTGTTACTTGAAAAACAAATCTTCATTTTTATGTAAATAGATTGTGTTCTCGAGTAATTCCATGAGATCATGTGGCGTAACAAACAGGATAAAGGTGCCTGGGGACAACCTAATACTACAGAGAGCAAGTACAGAGTCAACTCACTGAGTCATGGTTATTGCAAAGAAACAACCACAAGTGTTTATAGGTAACAAATCATGACTTTCAAAGTAGAATTTTTACAGTATTACCTGAAAATAAAATGGAATGTTTGGAAGAAGGAAGGAAGACAATTTCAGCATTATTACATTATTATCTATTATTATAACATATTTATTACATATCTTATATTAAGCAAGAAAATGTCAGCAAACACATGTATCAGAATCAAATAAGGAACTCCACGTTTGAAAAGGAGTAGGAAGAAGTTTTTCTAGTCCTACCCTCCTACCTTTTTGATCAAAATATTACACTGATATAATCTTATTATTGTTAGCAGGTCACTGTATTGTTATCAAAATGTTAGTAAGCAATTACCAAATATTTCTGCCTCATTGTTTTTTGATGTGTTTCGCCATTATTACCCCTTTGTTTCTGTCCCTCTAGTACCCTGTTACAAACATTTATCTCTAATATTACCTAGATACACTCATTAATAATAACAATAATAAGCTATTACCAGTTATGTACCTCTGACAATGACTTTCTATTATTATGAGAATATTACCTTGATTTACCGGACTGGAATGTCAAGTGCTACCTCTAAACCTTTAAAAAAAACAACCATAGCATATCAGGAAAAGCACAGGTGGAACTAATTTGTTATTGGTTCTGTTTTCATTTGTTCCATCTGTCCTAGTAAGCCATAACAGTGGATTTCTGGATCCTGGATCTCAGATATTTAAATGTACTGCAGACATTATTCATTTCATTAACACTGCTTTTTCTGCTGTGACTTTGTCTATACATTCTTCTTTTGTTGTTTGGCCAACTAATTAATGTTAATTAGCTACGGCTGACTTGAAGTTTTACTTGCTGCAGCATGTTAATACACTGCTATTTATGTAAGTTATAATTAAAACAGCACTTACAAATTGCAACTTCAATATAAAAATTCATCGTTCAGCGAAAGCACTGACAAACAACCTATTTTGTTACATGTTTTTATCTTATTTTTATTCGAGTTCAAATGAAGTGAGGCAACGTTTTGGAGGGATTTTCAGTATCTTTTTAACAATGAAATTAATGTTCAATTTCTCATCAGGAATTCATGGCCAATGCCAAAAGTGATGACTCTCTGGTGTTCATCACACCGTGAGAGGCATAATGCAGTCTGTTTTAATTTAAGCATAAACAGCTGAAGAGTGCTTTTGCTGGAGGACTCTTCAGAGTGAAGTAGGGGCTTCGCTGTCCTTTGCCAGCCCTGAGAAAGTAAATCACTTGCCAAACTTGGTCTGAGAAGGGGGGGCAGTGTTTCTATACAATCAGAGAAAGACACTGAAAGGTCTACTTTCTTTGGCTGGCTCCTGAGGTGTGTTAAGAATGGGGGTGGAAAGAAAATTCAGTGAGGGAGAGAGAGAGAGAGAGAGAGAGAGAGAGAGAGAGAGAGAGAGAGAGAGAGAGAGAGAAAGAAAGAGAGACTTATGTTTTATTTAAATTGTGAAATTGTGTCCTTGTAGCTAAAGAAACCAGCGATTTTGTTAGCACATGACAGTCAGCTGTTACAAATCCCCCACTTCTGTAGCATCTGACATTTAATTTCACGCAGGCACAGGAGACTTCTGCTGGCAGATGGATTGGGTTTCCTTGACAGTGGATTTACAGTCAGCCTTCAAAGCAGGCTGCTGTATGTATGGCTCAGTGGCAGCCAATCAGACAGAGGGAAGGTTCTTGTGCACAAGCTTTTCTATCATTACAGCACTGGCTTCTTTTTTGATGCTTACTGCTAGCTCTTAAGGGTCCTACAGGCAAATCAATGTCATGCTTCAGTCAAAGTTGAGGAGTTCTCGTTAAAGAGTGGCTTCTGGCTTCTCTTTCATCATCCTGAATACGTTTTATTCAGTTAGTGTTCCACTATTTAAATGATAAAGAATAAACTGTAGGTAATAGTAGAGTGTTATTAGACTGCCACTGGGCAGCAGTGGAACAAGCTAGAGACATTTCCATTTTTACCATATGTAGTTGTTATGGAAAACTTGATAAAAAAAAGTCTATTTTCACATCCAGCTAACATGACGAAAGAATTCATTTGATGTTGTGTTTATGTTCACCTGATGAATGTTAGCCCAGTATTCACTGTCATTTCAGCTCTGGTTTGGTTTCCATCATTTCCTGAGAAAACTATCTGAGTCTTTAGATGCTAGATGTCACAGGGAGCTGCTTCACTAAAAACAGCTACTTGATGATGTTGTTGATGAGAGTGCAGACTGCGAAGGATGAGCTAAAAGTGATGAAAAGTCTCCATAGAACAGAAGTGACTGGAATTGCAGAGTGAGGTAATTAAATAATATAAATCTAAATATATATAAACAAGTCTTTCTCTTTGGTGATGTCACTATGAATGACACCTTACATATTACACATGGTTATCATTCATTGTTAATGTAGTAATAATTATTAATGCAGCTTTAAATCAGTAATAAGAATACATATTTGACTTCCTGCTCTGGTACTGTGCCTAAACATGCGTTATTTAAAGCTGTTTGATCAAACAACTAAGGCTGTCATTTTTCTGAACAGGTCTCAAATGACTATTTTTACAAGCTGCCAGAATAAGATTAGAAGTGATGTTATTATCAGTATCAGAACCAGGTTTATTGCCAAGTAGGTTTGCACATACAAGACACATTGAAGACAGTGGAGTTATATGATTATGTTTTCTTCCCTGGGGGTCTTTTTCTGTCTTAGAGAACAGATTTTCCAGTTGCTATAAGCAGGTGTTGCACATGCAGTGTTAAGGGTGTTCATTATAATGTGACATCAAAAGAATATATTTAAGGCAGTGGTGGCCTTATGGTTAGAGAAGCAAGCTTGTGAGTGGAAGGTCATCAATTCAATCCCTGGACCAGTAAAATTCCTTACTTACCACCACTGAAGTGCACTGGTGAAAGGCCCTTAACCCCAACTGCTCCAGTGGAGCTGCTCAGTGGCCAGCAGATCAGACTGTGGTTGTACTGGGCAGTTTCCAGATGTGTGTAACTGTGTGGATGTTATCAGGGCGTTCTTGCAAAAGAGAGGATTCCTCTCAGTGAAACTTCCTTGAATAAATAACGGTTAAAAAAATCAAAAGTTAGAAAGTGTTATTAGACCGACATAACGATGCCATCATAGCAGATGGCCAATTTCATTGTTCTGCAGACAGAAAGGGTAACGCTTGATGAACATAATAGTACTGCAGATTAGAGATGCACAGAAAAGATGTTTGGCGAAGAGGAAGCAGTTTCCTGATGGCGGCATATTTTGTTCTTGCTGATTCTCATCTCACTTTTAGAATTTCAGACACATACAATAATAATATATACATAAATATAATAATTCCTGTGGGAAAGAAAACATAAAAAAACATAAAAATGAAGGTGGGCTATGTAGTCACATATAAAAGACTATTTTAAAGCTGCATTTACAGGTTTATAG